>VXBI01008508.1:526478-653787 GCA_013397375.1 Toxostoma redivivum | reverse complement strand
GTCCGGGGGGGCGGGGCTTCCGCCGCGCCCATTGATAACCCGGCGGGCGGGGGGCGCCGCTGCTGGGGTGGTATTGGTGGCTCTTGGTCTGTGGTGTCTGAACTGGCGCGCTCGGGGCTGCCCCGTGGGTGACATCCAGTGAGCTCTGCCTCGGGGGCTCCTTCGCCCCTTGCCCGCTCCACCCCCCGGCCAGTACAACCCTCAGCCCCTGGCCGAGGGTGCCCCGACCAAGTTCTCTGCCGGCGGTGCCGGCGCCGCCGCTGCCGCCCCCTGCCGAGTGCGGCGCCGCTATGCTGGAGCGGCCCCGAGGGAACAGACCCAAAACTGGGGCTGAGACCCAAAATCCCAGTTATGAGGCGCCTGGGGACAAGCGTTCTGTGTGGTGCGGGCAGAGCTGGGGACCGTGGTTGCAGCCGCTCTCCCCGGCGGGGACGTGGTTCCGCTGCCAGCCTGGGGCGGCCCCGCCATCGCCAGCCGGGATGCGGTGTGGTCCGCGTCCCCTGGGAGCAGGCCCTCCGCACCGCTGAGGCGGCTCCTCGGGGCTGGCAGACAGCACAACGATGCTGATGAACAAGTGGTCTGTAGGGAACTGCCTAAGCATTCAGCCATCCTTACAGCTAAGTATTTGAGCTTAACCTCATCCGCTCCTTGGCATTCAGTTCCGTCGCCGGCAGCCCGTGTTCTGGGAGAGCCCTCATCACTCCGGCAGGATGGCCTGTATGGTGAACCCAGGCTGGAGGGGATGGCCAGTACACAGCTAGGGGCCCCAGCTTGCTTTGGCACCCACAGTGCTGGAAGGGATGATTGCAGTGCCAATGAATGTATCTGTTTCAGTTCTGCTAGCTCAGCAAATAGTGGAGAAATTACCTGTGATGGGCTTCAAGGTGGTTGTGCAAGACCCTGGATGTCAAGTAACTACCTGATGCTACCTGTCCCAACGTGCTTTCCTTGTTGCTCTATGCTACATTAAAAGTGTAATGGATTTGCCTTCCCTGGGTTGCAATGCCCCTCTCCATCTGCCAGATACAGAGGGGTCTTACACCACCTGAGGGACAGAGACCTTGCGTCAGCCAAAAGCTTCCCTACTCCTGCGTTCTTCCATGCATGTCCCAGGAATGAGCTGAGGCTGCTCTTGTGTCCTTTCCTCTTCTCCCTGCACTGATGCTGGGCTGAGGAGGAGAAATGCACCATAATGTGTGTGAAGATAGTTTCTTTTCAGGAAAAGTGGTAAGAGCTTACTGTGGAAGGATGCATTACTGATAGAAAATCTGGGTCAATCCTGTAGCTGGAGCCAAGAGAAGACAATTCCCTTCAAAAATAATTTGCCTGTGGGGAGGACTGTTGCAAGAAGAAGTTGGGAATAATAAGAAAAAGTCAGATTCTGAGAACAAAGTCATATTTGAGGCTGGTATAGGTTTAGATACAGGGGTCAGAAATGTTTGACAATGACCAAATAGTGGGGAAGTGTGATTAAATATTAATCTATTCGTTAGCCATGTAGTCCTTCTCTGAAACATTTGTCACAGCCCACATTCCAGAACTGAGATGCTGTTCAGGAAAAAAGAGGTCAGCTTCTTGAAAAGTGAACCAAGGCAGCTCACAGAGGCACCTTCTGTCAAGCACAGGAAGGTGGAATCTGGAATCCCATTACTGCAAATTTGCTCTGCAAATTAAGCCTCTGGGGACCAGTTTCAAACAGAAAAAGAAGGCTGTGAGCTTTGCTGCCTGTGCCAAGCATGGTGGCTGTTGCAAAGAGATTTTGAGGATATGGTGCTGGTGAGCCTGTGGTACCATGGTGCTGCTCCCGTGCTGCTGCTACCATGGTGTAGGAGGGAAATGAAAGCTGTTGGGTTTCCATCTGAACTGCCCTGCACTTGAAATACCCACACTGTTGCTGACTTCATAGGACCAGTGAATACTTCAGGTTTGAAATATTTCTATCTGGAAAAAGGCAATGAGGTTGTCATTTTAGACCACAGAGAAATAGAAATAAACCTCTACACATCACTGCTAGCAGGTTGTATCTGTAGGATTCCTGAGTTACAGTCTGATTGCTCCAGAGAGATCTGTATTCCATTGTGCCAGGCAGAACCTACTCCAGAGGATGTGTGAGTACCTGTAGCTGGGAGAGAGTGGCTATAGCGATCAGCTGCCTTTCTGAAGACCTTTCTAAACCAGCCATCACGCATTATTTATAACTTTCCTGTGTCACAGACTGAAATTCACCTGTGCTCAGCCCACTTCATTGCTGCTGCTCAGGCCCTGTGGGCAGCATGACAGGAATCACACAGCCAGCCTTCAGCTCTTTGGCTGGAGAGTTATCCACAGCCTGGACAGGCACTGGAGGCTGAGCGCTCCAGAAAAGGAAGCCTACCTTTCTCTGCCTGCATCTGCCACCTGGCAGGTAGATGATGGAATGGAAACCAGCGTATAATAGAAATTCTGCCTGAAGATGAGGAAGAATCAATGGTGAAAGGGTATTTCAGTGTATCCATGTGGCAAGAATATGAGTCACCAACCCCAGGTTTGCTCTGGCCGCTGCTGCCTGCTAAGGGTCTACAAGTTTGCAGGTGGCTTTTGACCCTGGTTCATTACCCTTTGCACTCTTCTAAATAATTTATATCTTCATGTGGCTGACAGTTGTCTGGGAATCTGTCCAAGCCTTTAAGTGAAAGGCCAGGAGAGGGAATTGGTTTTCTATTTCTGACTTTGTAACTTAACACCTGCCCAATCTATGGCAAGTCACTTGGGGCCAAATTCTTAGAGGTAGATTAGTGTGGGCTCCTAATTTTTGGGTCTCTCTTGGTGTCCAGCTATAGCTTTACATGCCTTCAGAATTTAATTCCTCAGAGTTCCTGGCTCAGCTGTCAGTTAAATCTGGAGGTACCCTCTACTTTTTTAAAATTTTCTACTGGTTCACACACTTGGATGCATGTTAGTTTTTATGCTGTTAAGTAATGTCCTTGACTGACTCACTAGGCATTAGATGTTTCTCCATCTATGGAGTTCAAACCTGAACATAGAATCTTGCTTCTTGCACTGAAATCCACTCAAAACATAAGAGAAAAATGCTCACACTCGCTCATGCATCCCTATCCCCTTTTTTTTTTAATCTGGTAACTCTGTGCTTAAAGTGTTTGCCCAAGTAAGAGACCTAAAATCACTCTCACAATTTCCAGGAGAGCATCCTCTCTGAGAGGGTGGAACAGGATTCCCCTGCTGAATCTGTCTTGTTATAGGTAACTACCTGGGGTAATCTATTAGACTACCTGTGGGTCTCACATTTCCAGCTAAATGGGATTGATAATATTTTCCTGGCTAATAGGACAGCTTGAGAGCTGATTTATCACCATTGTCATGATCCTAGGGGAAAAAGGATAAAAAAATACAGTGGAGCTAAGATGTTTGAAAGGGCTTGTTGACAGACACATGTGCAGTTAAAAATTGTTACTCTGTTCCATGCTTAGCTCAAATCACCATTCTTTGTGCCACACACATGCTTTTCCCTGGCTAAGTGCAACAAGGATTTCCAAAGAATAAAGCAAAGCCTTGCAGAACCCGCAGCCTGGAGCTCCACGCTTAGCTCTGTATTTTTAAGCCTGGTTTCCACAGATGCCAAGTACCTGCAGATGCCACTTTGGTTTGGGTGATCAAACACAGATTGAAGAGCGAAGCTTTTAGCAGAAGTCCTCACCTGTGGGAAGAAGGCTGTGGGAGAGGAACTGACTCCTCTTTGATATTTGTTCACCTTCTGGTGGGAGGCAAAGTCAGTGCTCTCTCTTTATTCAGTGGTTGACAATGTCAAGTTAAACTTTGGAAAACATTTTTTGAAGTCCATTCCCCCATCTGGGAAGAGTTAAGGCTGCCTTAAAAACTGTCTCTGCCTAAAATTGTTCTTAGAGGTAAAAATTGCTCTTACCCAAGGCTGTGGTGCTTTATCAAAAAGCAAAGGAAGAGGGAAAAAAGGGGGGAAAAACACAACAGGCTTTCAAAGCGTTGTTTGTGGAATGCTAATTTTCTGTTAAAATTATTCCTCATTGGGGCAAATTCAAGTGATCTTTGCTCCACAAATAAATACTAATGCTATGGTTGCTTATCATGTCTTGGTAATATCACATGGGAATAAAAATATCAACTCTTACCCATCAAAATAGCAGAGATGCAACTGTTTGAGCTTCAACATTGCAACAGCTGTTTCTCATGTCCTCAGAAATAATTGTCTGTTTAAATGTGAGAAAATCATAGTGATTTTATAATTAGTATATTTTTAAGGAAAAATGTAACTGCCCTTTGTTAAGAAGGTGAGATTTTCAGGTGAGTTGGTGAGATAGCAGTGTAGGCACCTGATTTACCATGATATTAAACAAATAGTAAAACCAGAGGCTTATAAATATTAAAATCTTAATCTCAATGCAGAGCTCTACTGGGCAAAAGCCTGAGACATACAAGGCATTGCCTGAAACTTGCTGTAAGGTTGGGGCCCTGGTGTGCTGGTTATGGAGCAGGATGGCAGTGCTGAAGGTCTGAATACAAGCAGCTGGCTCTGACAGTAGCATTGTATGAGATTCATTCAAGGACTTAGTGCTTTGTGGCTATTTTGGGTGCATCAATTCATAAAAGTCTCTCTTTGGATCCAACCTAATTTGGAAACAACTTAAATCCATGAACATCTAATGTGGTGGGGATGGGAAAGCTCCTGGGCTGCCTGAATGCCTGCTCTCAGGTGTGACCAGGATTGGAGGTGGCCTGGGGGTGACCAGCAGCAAGGTTCCTGGGTTCCACCTGGCTCTCCCTGCACAGAGCTGGCCCAGTTCCTCACCTGAGTTTAACTTTTTCCCTCCATATTCCCCAGGAAGAGACTTGGCCAGCAACTGCTCTGGGGAAGGGCCTCCCCCTGCACTGTCCTGTTGGGCAGGAGGTCTGGCAGAGGGGAATGTGGGCGGCAGGAGAGTGGCTGGGTGGTGAGCAGCATCCTGCCAGAAGCCCTGCAGAGGTGCCATGAGTTAAATCTCCACCTCCAGTTTTGGGAAAGAGCTGGCAAACACTTAGACTTTGTGAGTGAGTTTGTGGCAGGCAATCCCCAAGAAGGGGAAGGAAGGCATTGAATGACTGCACGTGGCACCATTCTGTCCCCAGTATTTCATAAGGGCTTTTCTAATTAGTGCTCTGCCTATTGCCTCTCCTGGCATGTCCTTGGGTTTTGCTGGATGTTCCCTCGGCTCCTGTGCTGGAGGGAGAACACGTGGGGGCTTGTGCAGCCTGCGAGGAGCCTGCATGTAGCCAGCTGCGCTTTGGCCCTGAGCCTCAGTGGGACAAAGGGTCAGCTCCAAGGGCTCCTCAGACACAAGCCACAGAGCTCTTTCCTGCAGTGTGTGTTTACTCTGCAGGCTGCCTAATAATAACTGTGCCACTGCAAAGGCAGGCTGGCCAAGGGAGAGCTCCTGTGTGGCTGCTATCCCTGAGAGCACCGGCAGCCTCAGCAGAGCCTACTTACTGGCACTTCTTTCTTTGAGGAGTAATAACTTCCAGATTTACTCCTTTCTAACTGAGCATCTTTCAAAGTGGGTGTAGAACTATTTAAATAGCTTCTGTGGAGGTGGGATGAGAAATTGCTCTTATTCCATAGTCTGCAATCAGCACCAAACAAGCACTTTTCTCCACTGCACACACAAACAGGGAAATATCTGCCAGCAGCCTCAGCACTTTAGATCTGATTTTCTGCCCGCTGGTGTAAGACACAAGGAATTTCTCTAGCATCAACAGAGTTTCAATTGTGTAGTTTTATTTTATTTTATTCTAAATCCAGTTAAATCTCCATATTTTTTTCACTGTAGGGACTTCTCAGTGCTACAGGAGGAGAAGAATCCCCACCCCAGTGCAGAGCCAGTGCAGAGCTGTTGCAGCCCTTGCTTACCAGCATAGCTGGGCCATGGCATGGTTCTGCATAGCTCTTTGCCTGGGTTTTGGATGGGTCAGGGAACAGCCCTGTGACCCATCTTCTTTCATGACAGCCAAATATATTCTGCACCAGAGAGAGGAGCTTCCCTGCAGGAGATACCAGCTATGGATGTCCTGAAGTGCCCTCCTGGGGTATCTAAAGTTGGGCCCTTTGCTTTTCCTGCTCACCTGTGGAAAGAGCCTCAAATCCAAGGGTGGGCAGAAAAGACCTCGTTAAAGATAGATAAAGAGTGCAAGGCCCCAAACTCCTCCCTGCTTAGATGGAGCAGAAATGCAGTGAGGAACAAACAGTACAAAGAAGTCCCACACCCTCAGAGTTGTCAGAGGGAGCCAGGCTCCCTGGTGGCTTCCAGGGACAGCTCCTGCCCCTACCAAGTCGAAGTGTAGCCATTTACTCCAGTAAATCCCAACAAAAGTTTGGGTGCTTGCTGAGTCAGTGCTGTAGCTGGTGATGTATTCTCGTGGCTTCTCTTTTGGTGCAAACATGGGTGGCAATCTGATTAGCTTATGATTCATGATTTGGCTAATGTCCCTACTTCCCCCAGTCCCCACCTGTTCAAATAACTACTACTGTAATGTAGGCTGAAACTTGAAATAACTTTTCCAACTCCTTTGGTAAATGAGCTCTGGAAACTCTTTAAGTTTTGTCCAGAGGCAGAAGTTGTAATAATTTCACTAAAATGCTTTTCAAACCAAGTCAATGTGGTGCAAAACGTTCACTCTATGTGAGCCTTTAAGAAGAAACAAGTTTACTTTGAGCTGTTTCTATTCAACTAATGCCATGATCAGACATGCTGTTCTGGGAGTGCCTGGTTTCCAGACCCTACAGCTTGGCACTGCTTCTTGCCAAAGCCCATCCTCTCCCCAGCTCTGCCACACAGAAATACAGCTTCTCATCCAGCCCTGAGAGCAGGAGCCAGGTGATCCCATTGAAGGAGCCACAGCTGATCTAGAATATCATGCCAGAGCAGTGTGAGGAAAGGCAGCTCCAGGCAATTTGGCTGTCAGACATCAGCAGAGCAGAAGGAAAGCTTCCACAAGCAGCCATGGTGGATTGAGGTTGGTGACTTGAGCCATCTCTGCTACTGTCACATGAGCAGGCCGGGCACTGCTCCTTTGGTCACCTGTCCTGTGCCCATCACTCACCAGTACAGTCAAGCCAGCCTGAGGGGGTTACAGCAGCAGCTCCACGTGCCCTTTGCACCAGCTCAAACTGATCAATCAGACTCAGGACAACTTCCCAAAAGCCTTAAATTGTGTAAGCGATACAGTAAAATTAAGAAAAAAAATAAACAAAAAAGGAAATAAAGGAAATACTGGTACTAAACTCACAAGAGGATTGATTTAGTCTATTCCTCAGCCAGCTGAGATATTGCTACATAAAAGTTGGATCATTTTGAAGCACACTTTTCAGCCTAAGAGCATACAACCCTCAGAAAGACCATCAGGCAAATCCTGATCTCACCTAGTCCTCTTCTGGCCAGGAGTTCCCCTGCACTTGTCTGCCTCATTCCCTGTACAGCCCTCAGCTTCTGGTTTGGTGCCCTGTCATGTGTTTAGCTCTCACTTCCTCCATTGCCATGGATGTCTAATCCTTATTCTGTAAATCCTCCCTTCACTGGTGGCAGGTCCTCAGGTTGGGTCATCAGGGGCACAGTGCAGAGCCTCTGGGCCTCCCCAAACCTCGAACGTAGCAGGGAGAGGAGCAGGTGTGTGACCTTGCTGCTGCAGTCAGCACCCAGGTTTTTCACCAGGGTAGGTAGATGCTTTGCCTGTGGGTAAAAGCAGTAGGTTCACCAAGGAAGTGCCTCTCCATAGGTGGTGTGCTGATTTCACCGCTGGCAAACAGCATTAATATAATACATCAAAGCTGGCTGCATTAATAGCAAACCAAGGGAAAGGATTTGCTATACATGCTAGCTACTTTTCAAATGCAAATGTCTGTTTTAAATCAGATTAAGACAGAAGGAAGCCTAGAGAATGCCAATAATTAATACATGATAAAGGAATAAACATCCAGAGCATCAAAAGGTAAAACACAGTCACCAAGATTAAAGTAATCCATCTTCTCCACACATCCTGCTCTGCTGCACAGTTAAGTGGGTGTGAGTCCCCATCCCCATTTCCATAGGTAGGTGGCGAGTGTAAACCCAAAGAAACTGCTGAGGAAATAAGAAGGCTCCTCAAGCTCAAGTCAGGGGAGTGGAGAGTCCTTGGGCTGGGCTTGGCTGAGCCCAGCTCAGCTCAGCTCTGCTCAGCTCAGCTCAGCTCTCCAGACTCCCCGGGTTCAGTGAGCCATGCTGCTGCAGAAGGGGAAGCTTTAGCAGTCACTTCTATTCACTGGCATGACCTTGGTACCTTCAGGGTGTGCATAACTGGCTCCTGTGGCTTTAAACTAGTTGGAAATGTGGTGTTTGGGATCCTCACTGAGCCTTGAGTAGACCTCAGAAATACTATGCCCTGGATTCTCTTCTTTTCCCCACATGAAAAGCACACCCACCTCTTCCTCTCTCCCCTCTTGCCCCCATGAACATCAAGTTACAGTTGGGGTTACAGCAGGACCCTCAAAATTAACATATCTCTTCAACATTCAATTTTAAAAGAAGACAAATAGGAAAATAAAGGGAAAGTGGTAACAAATTCTATCCCCCTTTGATATTTCTTAAAATTCTCATGGTGCTGCCTTTGGACACTGGCAGTGCCTTGTGCTTTTACTTCCTTGTTCAGCTTCTATTGGAATAGCAGCACTTACTCTGGCTTTGGTAAGCTCACACAGGGCACCAGACTGTCTCAGGCTTTGCATAGCAGTGGTAGCAGAGACCAGCAGGCCCAACCAGCCCACAGTCCCTGCATGTGGGGGGTGAGCTTTACTGAAGGCAGACAGACATCCTGCTAATGTTTGGAAGCTGCTGTTCACCAGAGAGCAAGAAGCCCTGTGGCTGCTGGTTTCACTGACTGGTCTGTGTACAAGTTCCTGGATTTGGAGGGTACTTATCTCACCAAGTAGTTACTTATTTTCAGCTCTAGATGCCAGAAAAGAAATAGAAGTCTCTTTCCAGACCCCTCGGGAGCTGTGTTGCTTAAAGTGACTTAAATGTTTGCGAAGTTCCCCCCAAATCAAAACATGGCCAAATCATAGAACCACAAAATGGTTAGAAGGAACCTTCAACAAATAGCTAGGCCACCCTCCTGCCATGGGCAGGGTCATCTTGCAACAGAACTGGTTGCTCAAAAGCTCAAAATTCCATCCAAACTGACCTTAAACATTTCCAGAGGTGGGGCACCCACAACTTCTCTGGCAAACCACTTATACTGTGACCACCCTCACAGTAAAGAATTTCTTCTAATATCTGTATTGGGTTTGCATGGCAAGACTCTGGTAGCAGGAGGGCTATAGAGGTGGCTTTTGTGAGAAGCTTCTGGAAGTTCTCCCATGTCCAGCAGACCTAATCGCAGCCAGCTCCAGGATGGATCTCCTGCTGGCAAAGGCTGAGCCCATCAGCTGTGGTAGCAATGCCTCTGTCAAAATATATTTTAGAAGGGAAACAAAAAAGTTATTGCACAGAAGTAATTGCAGTCAGAGAAGATTTGAGTCAGAATATGTGAGAGAAACAGCCCTGCAGACACCCAGGTCAGTGAGGAAGGAGGGACAGGAGGAGCTCCAGGTGCTGTACCAGAGATTCCCCTGCAGCCCCTGGTGCAGAACATGGTGAGGAAGCTGTGCCCCTGCAGCCCATGGAGGATCGCAGGGATGCAGAGATCCACCTGCAGCCCATGGAGGATCACAGGGATGCAGATGCGCCTGCAGCCCATGGAGGATCACAGGGATGCAGATGCCCCTGCAGTCCATGGAGGAACCCATGCTGGAGCAGGTGGATGCCCAAGGAGGCTGTGATACACTGGGAAGCCTGCATGGAGCAGGCTCCTGGCAGGACTGTGGGCCCATGGAGAGGAGCCCACACTGAAGCAGGTTTGCTGGCAGGACTTGTGACCCTGTAAGGACCTCACATTGGAGCAGCTTGTTCCTGATGGATTGCACCCCATGGAAGGGACCCATGTTGGAGCAGATTGTGCAGAGCTGCAGCCTGTGGGGAAGACTCACATTGAAGAAATTCATGGACTCCTGTGGGAAGAACTCTCCCTGAGGGGAAAGAAGAGGCAGAAACAGCCTGAGATGAATTGACCATAACCCACATTCCCTGTTGCCCTGCACTGCCGTGGGGGAGGAGATTAAGAATAATGAAGTTAAGCCTGGGAAGGAGGAAGGGGTGGGGGAAAGTATTTTTAAGATTAGGTTTGCTTCTCATTATCCTGCTCTTATTTTTATTTGTAATAAATTCAACAAATTCACAAGTTAAGTCTGTTTTGACAGTGATGGTAATTGCTGAGTGATCTCTTTCTGTTCTTATTCCAACCCACAAGCCTTTCTTTATATTTTCTCTCCCCTGTCCAACTGAGGAGGAGAGTGATAGATTGGCTTTGATGGGCACCTGGGATCCAGCCCAGGTCAAATCACCACATATCTAATCTAAATCTACCCAATTTTCAGTTTGTTTGTTCTGCCACTACAGGCCCTGGTAAAAAGTCTCTTTCTTTCTTTCTTGGGAACTCCCTTTAGGTACTGGAAGGCTGCTAATGGCCTCCCTGGAGCCTTCATCTCCAGGCTGAACAGAACTACCTCTTTCAGCCTGCCTTCATAGGAGAGATGCTCCATCCCTCTGTTCATCTTTGTGGCCCTCCTCTGGACCTGCTCCAACAGGTCCATGCCTTTCCCTTACTTGAAGTCTCAGAGCTGGATGCAGTACTCCACGTGAGGTCTTGTAAGAGCAGAGCAGAAGGGGAGCATCAGCTCCTGCATCACCTGCTGACCATGCTTCTAATGCAGCCCAGGATATGATTTGCTTTAGCACAACATTCCAGATTGAAATCACTACAAAAAAATACAAACTGAGAAGTAAGGATACTCTGGGATTTTCTTTCACTTTGTGACACACTTTGTAGGGGCAAAACTCTCCTGCTGTCCCTGAAAGCCCAGGAACACACTCTTTTAAAAATAAGCTGAAAAAACGGTAATGCTTCCCACATGCTTTTTACATTTCTCTTTCTTTCTCTTTTTCATTCAAACCCCACATTGGGCTGAAGGGAGCCCCAGGCTAGGCTACAATGTGGACAGATGGCCAGTGTGGGCAGTTGGGCCCTTGCACCTGGCATGTTAGCGATGAAGGTTACTGCCTCCATCACCCACTGATAAATCTGTGCTTGCTGCCAGCAGAAGCAATGGAAGTTCCAGTCATTCTAGGAGAAAAGCTGGCTGCAACCCAGAGTGACCATGCCATCATGGAATTGTAGAATCATTTAGGTTGGAAAAGATCTCCTAGATCAAGTCCAACTGCTAACCCAGCACTGCCAAGTTCACCACTAAACCATGTCCCTAAGTGACACACCTACGCATTTTTTAAACACCTCCAGAGATGGTGACTCCATCCCTTCCCTGGGCAGCCTGTTCCAGTGTCTGGCCACCCTTTCTGTGAAGATGTTTTTCCCAATATCCAATCTAAACCTCCCTTGGTGAAACCTGAGCCCATTCCCCTTTGTCCAGTCATTTATTACCTAGGACAAGAGACCGACCCCCACCTGGCTCCAGTCTCCTTTCAGGGATTTTAGAGAGTGATAAGGTCTCCCCTGAGCCTCCTTTTCTCCAGGCTAAACACCCCCAGCTCCTTCAGCTGTTCCTCATCAGACTTGTGCTCCAGACCCTTCCCCAGCTCCATTGCCCTTCTCTGGACACACTCTAGCACATCAGTGTCCTTCTTGCAGTGAAAGACCCAGAACTGGGGCCCAAAAACAGCACTTCAAGTGTGGCCTTACCAGTGCATAGTACAAGGGGACAATAACTGCCCTGGTTCTGCTGACGACACTTTCTGTTACAGGCCATTGGCCTCTCGACCATCTAGGCACATGGTGATTTATGTTTAATCGCTGTTGGCCAACACGTCCAGGTCCTTTTCCATCATGCAGCTTTCCAAGCACTCTGCCCCAAGCCTGGAGTGTTGCATGGGGTTGTTGTGACCCAAATGCATCCCTGCACTTCTGCAAGGGCCCCTGCTTTCCTGCACTAGGTGTACTTCACCATTATCATCCTTCCTCAAAGCATCCTCCAGGTACTTCCTGGAGGTCTCCCCAGTACAACTGGAAACACAGTTTCCTTACAGCACAGGCTGGGCCTCTCACAGGGGTGGAAGAGCAGGTTCCCAAAGGAGAGGTCTCACACTGAGCTTTACAGTGAGCTTTGTAAGTGCAGCAATCATTGCTTGCATAAAAATCAAAGAATCACAGAATGATTGAGGTTGAAAAGAACCTCTGGAGGGCATCTGGTTCAACCCTCCCACTTAAGCAGGGTCATCTAGAGGTGATAAAATATGAGAGATACAGTCAGTGACTGTGATGGTTGGGCTCTTAAACACAGGTAATGACAAAAATCCAGCCAACCCTCACTAGCTGATACTCTGCCACCCAACCAGTGGAATCAATCAGAGAGATTGAACAACAACCAATCAGTCCTTGTCCAGCCCCTCCTCACTGCAGAGAACCCTGGCAAGGGTGCAGATCCAGATGGTACCAACTCTGCTGTCCAGGTTGCATGAAGAGGAGATGCCAGTGCTACCATCAGCATTGATGTAACAGCACACACATTACCGCCTTTCTGCCAAAAACTTTGTTCTGTAGAGGCCAGTGAAGCAGCAGCAATGTCTGCAATCAATAGCTATCCTTTGGAAGACAAGCTGGGTCAGCAGAGAGGACAGTCCTTTGGATTTCTGAGCAAGGAGAATATATCCCCTCAACCAGTGTTTATTTAGGCTTCACCATAGCCCTGTTGACAACACCAAAGCCTTCTGGCAGATTGCAGATGTCAGCATGGACTCTGATCTTTGGCTGCTGCCCAGAGAAAATTATTAATCATTTTGACAAGCACTATCCAAAGAAAGTCTAAACAAGTAGTGCTCTAGCATCAGGATTACAGGTAATGTCAAAGCTGTAAAGGTCAGAATTTCTGTCTTGGCCTTGGTACCCCAGTATTTTGATCTGACTAATGAATGTAATCACTGTGACCAAATACTGTAGAAATGCTTACCAGCCTTGGTCAAAGGGATGTCTGAGGTGGAAATTATCCAGGGGTGGTGCTGAAGGCAAACACTGCTTCTAATACCTGCATATACCTATAGGAATCAGGAGCCTATAAATGTCCTCTATATGTGTAAGCGATTACCATGTGCTGGTCTAGATTACACACAACCCTTTACCTTTGTGATGGGGGAAGAAAATGACCTCTTGAGATCTATTGCAATTTTGTCCTATATTTCAACCTGACTAAAATCCCACTTGGACAATTCCCACCAAGGACTGGGCTGCTGTAAGGAGCAGCCAGCCTCACTCATTCCCTGCTAGCCTTGCTGTTGAACCCATATGGTTTCCCATGATTGTCTAGTCTTAAAACCCAACATTTATCAATTCTAATGCTATGAAGAAAGTAGGGTTTCCTGTGGTGAAAGAAAACAGCAGAATCTGGTTTGGGGACTCAACTTTACAAGCAATGAACTTTGCTGTGTTTTTTTCTGTAATGTTCACAACTGGAGGGAATGAGCTGAGTTTCACAACATTTTAGCTTCTGGCTGGACTTCCATGACAAGCAAAGGTGATATTTGCAGGTTGAAGTACACCCCTTATTTACTTTAGTAGCACATCTCCCAGCAACTTCAACCAGGAAAGAGTTTTGTCCTTGCTGTCTTCCACTGGCAGGGCTTTTGTTCCCATGGTCAAGTTAATAACCTTCCCGTTCACCTCCAGCCCCACAGCAGGTGGATGTGCAGCATCCTTGCTGTGATCTCTCTCATAAACAGCCTCTTGCTTTGGCCTGATTTCTGCCCTAAACAACATTTCTTCTTATAACTTAATTTTTACTTACTGCCTAAAATTCCAGATTAAATGCCATCTCCTAGCAACTGGTATATTTTTGTACCTAGTCTGCTAACTTTCGGTGTTTGAATATTGCTCTCCATTCATTTTGCTGTCTCCGATGGAAAACACTGGTTTCCTGATACCTACTGGTATGTATATTTGTTTGCTAAATTTCTAAAAAGTTGAATCAGGTAAACAGCTAAATTTATATTCACCTGTTTGTTGACTCCATAGATATACTCCAGAGGAAAAAAAAATACACAATGTAGTCCTCCTGCCTGGTGCATCTTTAAAAGAGAGACAGAGGGCAGGAGCTGCCTTGAAAGGGGTGTCTCACCTGACATGTTTTGGTATGGGGCTCTTTTTCCCACTCTGCAAACCCTTGGCATTTCTTGTCATGTTAAAGAAACATTGAGAAATGAGCTTACCACCCTCTGCAGACAAACCATGTTTCCTCTCAAAAAACCATGGGAAAAGCCCATGTTGGTTCTCAAGAGCAGGACAGCAAGGAACTCAGCAAGGCTGAGTTATGCTCACAATGAATCTTCCATGGACCTCACATTAAAAATGAGCTGTTTCTTTTTTGGCTGTTGAGCTCAGATTCTGTGCAGTGACTTTTAAATGTGTGTGAAGAGGCATTTGCTGCTTTTATCCTTGGAGGTAGCATGCAGGATCTCAGCATACTGCAGAGAAGGGCTCATGCATCAAACCAGGTGTCTCATTGGAAATTCTTAGAATTTTTGGGGACTTGTCTGTGAATTTGCCTTCAAGAAGCATTAGCAAGTAGGGCTCATCTGTGGTTTATTAACTTTAGTAAGCCACAGTCTCTCTCTGAGCTTCCTCAGGTGGTCAACAGAGGGAAACTGCAGCTTTTAGGATGTGCGTCAGTGCACAGCTGTCTGCTGCAGACTGGGATGGGGAATCCCCAGGCAGAGTCTGGAAACAGACTTTGCAGATGTTTTGCGCTGGGCAGGTGGATTCTCTAATGCAACAGGGTGAAATCCATCCTCAGATTCCATTTCTTGTTTTGTCACTTTTCTATCCATGCAAACTTGATTTTAGCTATTTTTCCTATTTTCCATGGCTATAAATGGAATTTACGTGTAATAAAAGCTGCTGTCCATGAGAATAGAAGAACAACTGATAATTAATGACTTTTATTTCTGTAACTTCTCACTTCCAGAATATCTATTTGATGAACTGTGAGTCATATACATTGGCTGGGACAGATATGCTTAGCTCTGATTTGTAAAGTGAGATGTAAATTATCAGTTAATTAAATGAAAATTTTCTCTGTGAACTACTGCTTCCCCTCTCTCCCTTTCCCCCCAACCCCCTCCCTTCTGCTTTAACTCACTAGTGTTTAAAGCCATGATGCCATTGCCTGACCACCTGAAAACATGCCACACACCTTCTCCAACAGCAGTGTTTCCTTCAGGCCTGCTGGCAGGTATAAAGATTGAAGTTGCCCATTTATTCCTGCAAAAACAACGTGGCATCAGGACTAGTTACAAACAATAGGGCATTTAACTTCACATCTCTGCTAAAAAATGTGCTTCCCACCCCCAGGCATCAACTGTGCTGGCTCAGAGAGATGGACACTTAGGACATTGTTTAATACCGCTTTGTTTTCCTGCAGAAGCCCCTGCAAAGTACTGCCCAAAGCTCTGCTTTGCCAGATGATCCTCGAAGGGCAGATTTGCATCCAGCTAACTCTAAAATCCCTAAAATATTTGTGTGAGGAAGGATATGTACAAGTGATTCCCTGACAGCTGAGTGGAACCATAGATAGCTGCGATCACCTGATGAGAACATGAATTTTGGCAGATCTTGCTGAGCTGGTTGGGTCTTGCCTGCTACATGTGATGGTCTCATTAACACCTTCTGACAGATGTTTTCCTCTCAGCTTGGCCAGAGGTGCCTGCGTGTCAATAGGCAGCACTGAACAGAGATGTGTCAGTTTTTGGCAATTTTATGCAGTTTGGCTCCAGAAGGATTAAACTGTGCTGCAACATAAAGAAAGGTAACCTTGTGCAGTTGTTTAGAGCAGTATTAGTTAAAAAATAAACCTCTGTGCACCGAAGCTTTGTTAAAAAGGGTGTTTGTCAGTTTTCATGGAGCAGAAGCAGTGGAGCTAGTAGATTCTCCTTGCATTCTTCCTCCTCACTTGCCTGTTATCCCAGGAAGAGCACCACTCACACAGTGGGCAAGGAGCTCTTCTCTAGAAGGCAAAATCTGGGATGAGTTGCTCCATGATCTGACTTTTCCAGCCTGCTCCCCTGCTGTGGCACCTCCTGCTCCTTGCCCCGGCTCTCCCCCGACCACAGTGCCATGATGCCAGTCTCCTGCACTGAAGTTTATCAAGCTGGGTTCTTTCAGAAGGACAAAGAGCATTAAAATGCAGGCTTTGTCTAGATGCAAACTCTACCACGCTGTTGTATGCCTTGGAATGATATCCAGACATTTAATAATTCACGTGAACGATTTCTCCCTGCAGAACAATCCAGTGACAAGAATCTGTCACTGATAACACTGTGTTGGGTTTGAGTGGCAGGGTTTTGTTAACAGTGGCACTACATAGGTGGCTTCTGTGAGAAGCTGTCAGAAGCTTCCCCCATGTCTGACAGAGCCAATGCCAGCCAGCTCCAGGATGGTCAAGGCCAAACCCATCAGCAATGTCAGTAATACCTCTGTGATAATGTATTTAAGAAGGGGGAAGAAACCTCTTCAGAACAACAGCAGTGGGGAGAGGAGTGAGCATATGTGAGCAAAACTGCCCTGAAGACAACAGGGTCAGTGAGGAAGGAGGGGAGGAGGTGCTCCAGACACCAGAGCAGAGATCCACCTGCAGCCCAGGGAGAGCCCCACACTGGACCAGGTGGGTGCCCAAAGGAGGCTGTGACCCCATGGGAAGCCTGTGCTGGATCAGGCTCCTGGCAAGACCTGCAGACCATGGAGAAAGAAGCCCAGTCTGGAGTAGGTTTGCTGACAGGACTTGTGACCCCGTGAGGGACCCACATTGCAGCAGTTTGGTCCTAAAGGACTGCACCCCATGGAAGGGACCCACGCTGGAGCCCATGAGAAGGACTCATGTTGGAGAAGTTTGTGGAGAACTATCTCCCATGGGAACTATCCCACACTAGAGAAGGGGAGGAGTGTGATCTGTCCTCCTGAAGAGGAAGGAGTGGCAGAGACAATGTGTGATGGACTGACCACAACCCCCATTCCCTGTCCCCCAATGGGTGTGAATACTCTGAGACTATTTTCATTTAGCAGCACTGATGTGACTTAGGGTCCTTCCACATGAATGAAGGACCAAATGAGGCTTGTTCAGGAGAAAAGAAAGAGATATAAATAAAAGGTAGAAAAGGGGGCCATGAGAGGCTGGAGTGAGCTGATACTAGATGGGATGAAGAGGCAGAGGTAGGGACTAGGAGGAACAGGAGATGTGTTGGTGAAAAGGCAAAAGGGAGAGCCAGCAAGGAGACATAGGAATGGCAAATGATCTTTACAGCAGCAATTTGAATGGATGTGTGCCAGGAAATATTTCATTTGTGAGGGGCAGAAGGAAGGAAGCTGTGGTGAGATGTGAGATGATCTGAAGTTTATCCGTGAAGATGGAGGGCAAGGCTGTGTCTTGGTTATGGTCTGAAGGAAGAATCTGGAAGGCTTCAGTGTGGCCTGGAATCAATTGAGGGATGCCCTGTGGCCTCTGTTATGTACAAGGTCAGATTAGATATTCACAGTAGTCCCTCCTGAGTTTACCATCTATAAATCTGTGAAATAGAAGCTTTAAACCACGATAAAGGCCTGCGTCCTTGGAACGTAATATTGAAAGCCCAGAGTATTCTGAGATACTGGCTTTAAGACTGGGATTTGGAAGTATAGAAAATCTATGTCAGGATTCTTTTATTATTATTTTTTAAGGTTTATTTCATCTACCTGGTTTTACAGGCAGAGTATATATAAAAAACTTCCAATAAAATATTTAAAGTCCTCTAAATATCCTTAAGAGTCTTTTCATAACATGTGTTGTATAAATAGGCAGGATGCTGCTGGGATGTGATATACAGATGTCATCACTTTGATAGTTTTATAGATTTCACAGCCAGAAGGCACCACCATGGTGGTTTTCTCTGCCCTCCTGCATAATGCAGACCATGGAGTTTTGCCCAGCAATTCCCACACTGATACATAAGCTACATCATGTACAAAGACATCCACACTTAATTTAAGTATCTTTTGGGGTGATGGAGAACCTACCATATCCCATGGCAGCTCCTCCAGTGGTTAATTACAAGATCATTAAGGAGAAAAATGTGCCTCACTTTCAACTAGATTTTTTTTAGCTCCACTCTTTTCATATGCCTTTGTCTGCTAGGTTAAGTAGTCTCTGGTACTGTATCCCTCCTCCATGTATAGATACTTACAGATCAATTAATCCCTTATATTCCTCTAGGATAGTATAAATGGATTGTGCTCCTTTGGGTCATTGTAAGATATGCTTTCAATCAGCCTTAAAGCTCTTCACCCAACCTTCCTCAGTGTTACAAAATTATTTTTAAGTGTTGACAGCTGAACTGGACTTGTTTCGTCTCATTTATGTCATGTATAGAGCTAATATGTTTTCCCTACCACTCAATATTCCCATTTATACATCCTAGGGTGATATTAGCCCCTTTAACAAGAGCATCACACATGGAACTCTACTCAATTGCTTATCTGTTGTGACCTCTTAGGTAAACAGCCAAGAACAGCTTCCTCAATACTCCCTCTATAACAACTCCCATGGGATCACTCTTCATTTGCAACTCCTCTTTGGAGACTTGTCATTTAACTCCTCATAATCCATTTTAAAAGTACCATATTGATTTTTACAGTGCTACCATTCAGAACAAACTGAGTGGCAGAATGCAGCCCCCAGCATTGCTCTGATCTTCCCCAGGACCTATTTCCATGCAGATGCATGCCCACAGCTTCTGGTTCCCTACAGCAGCTCTGTGCCTTGGCTGGCAGTGAGGGAGCATGCAGCCACCCCAGCTCCTGTTTCTGGTGGAGGTCTGCTGCTGCTTCAATTCTATAATTGGAAGCATAGGAAATTGGAGCAAAAGCACCAGGCATGAGCTCTGAAATATCTAGAGAGGGTAAAATGGATTTGCAGCTAATGCTTCCAGAGATGGCAGAACTGTTACTGCATGTTTAGATACCAATGCTTCTTGATAGTTTCCAGGGAATGCTTTGAGACAATATCCTACTCTCAGGAGGTCCCAAACTGGCCTGTGGGGGAGTATCAGTCTGAAAAATCTCATATAAATGCCCTGCTGCTAGTGCTTAAAACCACGCTGTTTTTAGAGTGGTTTTAATTTAACGGGGAGGGGTGTGTGACTGGTGACCCAAGAGAAATGCTGAAGGCTCAGGGTGGTCCTTGGTCCGACGTGTTTGGATAATATTCCAGACAATTTTGGTTTTCCTGTTGGTTGCCAAATCCCTCGTGGGATTAGCAGAACACTGTCCAAAAGGTTCATATTTTGAGATTAAGAGGCGCAGCTTTTTATGGGACTAATAACATGGAGAAAGAGGGGAAGCATGAAGAAAGACTAATTTCCCCTGCCTAATACTGTACGACTCATGGAAGTGGAGGAGGGCAGAAGAGATGCTGCCTCAGGGTAAAATAAGCAGCTGCTGTCCCCAGGTGGAATTAGACAGCAGGAGCCCTGAATCCCACAGTTTCTCATGTTCCTGACAAAAGTTTTACCTGTCAAGAATTGCCAAAACCAGGCTGAGTCTGGGACCTAAGGGACATGGACAAAACCAGTCAGCATAACAGAACCCTCCATGCTCTGGATTAAAACTTAAACAGAGGCAGAAATACCCTGCAATGCCCCCAGAGTACTAAAATTTCTTGCTGTAGTGATGACAGGCAGGGGCTTCTTATCTGGCTTTCCTGCATGTGGGAGCGTTTCTGTCGCGCAAATCCCTGCAGCAGCACTTTTCATGTGGGGCAACTGTTGCAGCTAAGTAAAATTGTTAAAATTAGTTAATCAGCTTAGTACAATGTTTCCAATATTTTCCATGAAACAATTTGCCTCCCACATAGTCTGCTCTGTGCCATTTCACAGCACGGAGGAGAACCAAAGCACCCCTCAGGCTGAGCATCCAGAGCTCAGCACCAACCAGCCTCTCCCGTCTCGCCTGGAAAGTGCCAGAGCAGTGTTCAAGCTGAGACTCAGGATGTGCCCTAAAGTGCCTCATTTCTCTGCAGTAAAACTCCCCCGTGAAGGAAAAGCAGCTTTCTAATCCGCCTAGAGCTGCTGGTGGAGGCTGGAGGTGGCCACACTCACTACCTCAGCCTGCCCTCTGTAATGGATGGCTGCAGCTCTCGAGGCTTCAGCCAGCATTTAAAAATGTTGCTTCTCTTCAGCTCACAATTGGGCTCAATATAAATTTTTTGTTTTAACCCCTAATTCCAAGGCTTTTTCTAACCATCCCTAATTTTCTGATGGTGCCTAGTAAAGACCAGATAAAAGCCTGGATGTAGGAGCTAGGCTGACCCTGGTCCTGCAGGGTGCCACCCATTTTGTGTCCTCAGGTCTCACTGAGTGCTTTGTTTGTCACTGTACAGCACAGGAACTGGGCTCTGTCTCACCCGGTGGCTTTGGATGGGAAGGTGGGACCAGTCCCTGCCGTCACCCCAGGCTCTGGCTCGGCAGCTGAACTGGCCACGGCAGGGGATGTGTCCCAGTTTCTCAGCTGACAGCCGGAGGTACTGACTTAAATGAGTCTGGAATTAGTCATAGCTACATAGTAGCAGGTTTTTTACCTGGAAGAGGTAGAAAATGAAGATGCAGTTCCATTTGAAATGTAAAGAAACGATAATTAACAGAGGCAACTCTTTGCTTCCCATTCAAGTCTTGCCTGCAGGAAAATTGAACCGAGAAAGAGATCTTGGTAGACAACTGTCATACCACAGGGTCAGGATTGCTGAGGGATGCTCTTCAAAGCTATTCTCCATCTCTTTTAAGCAGCTCCTTCAGCATCCCAATTCCTGATAAGGTTGTTTTTTTTTTTCCTTCCTAGAAAATGTCCAGTGTGCATCCTTGCTGCTATTTTAGCCTGTTGTTCCATCACTGACATGGAGATGAGGTTAATACCTGCGTTTCCCTAAAAAAGACCTGTAACCATTTATTCTCTGCTTTATCTCCTCCCAAGGCTAATGCCTCAGCACCATTTATTAAAAGGAAAACTTTTTGACAGCATGGTTCTCACATGCAATAATTCAGTGTTTCCCATGTGATGCTAATAACAGTAGAAGGCAAGAAATCACATCAGGTGCAGAAAAGCAAGAAGGCAATGGCAAGGCAGTGACATGAATAAGAGAAAAGAGTGCATAAAAGAGGAACAGACCTCAGATAGGCTGAGAGCAGGGTGATGTGACACCTCACCTGTGAAAGTGTCCCTGCACACACAGATCAGCACCTGGGGGCAGGAGAGGCAGGCACTGGAGAAGCAGGAGCTGGGGATGGCAATCTCTTGTCTCCCAGGTGTCTCTTTTGTACCACAGTGCCTAGCCTGTTCAAACAATCCCACTTGTAATAACACAGTCTTCTTGGAAGACTTGCAGTTCCTCTGTTGATTTTCAAGGTTTAACAGTGACAGGTAAAAGTTCTACAGTAAGGAGATGGGACATGAAGAGACGACGTGGGGAACATGTCCTTTCACAAGCAGCAGCTCAACAGTGGGACTGGGAACATCATGTGTTTCTAGGGTTGCACTTCATCCACTGGACTTCACTATGGACTAAGGATATGTGCTTATATCAGAAGGCTTTGCTCAAAAGAGCACAGATCTGCTCTGCTGACATCAAAGTAGTTCAAGAACACAATTTTTGGACAGGGACATGGCATTGAGCCCAAGGGTGCTAGCTAAAACTTAAGGCATCATTCCAAGCAGCACAACTTGGGCCTGTAACCCCTGACAGATGCTCAGGTAAGGCAAACTTTGATGTATCCATGGGATATTTATAAGTGCAACATGACATCATGCAAGTTTCATCAAGGACTGATTGTCACTGGAAGGAAAAAGACCAGAAAAAATGAACTGTACAACTCCATTGTTGTCCATTGATGGCTTCTGAGTAACAAATTGTGCGTAAAGAAACTGCAGCCCCATCCCCAAGGTTTGTAATGCTAAACCCATATGAGCACAATTGGAAACGCCTTGTCCACAGCTTCAACTATTTTCACTGTCACCAGGGAAAAATATTTCATGATCATGACAGCTGCTGTTTCATTACAAAGCAGATCTGGTTTAGGTGACATATTGTTTATAAGAAATAATCCTAGTATGCAGCACACAGAATTGTAATAATATGCCAGAACTGTAACCCATAGGGAGACCCTGATGGTGAAAAGGGTATGTGGCATAGTAACTTTTTCTTTACTTGTATTATTGTTCTAGTTTCCCTCAGCCCAAGAAGTGATATGCACCGATCTGTTCAAAAACAAAGCTTTCCCTGCTAACATATTCTCCTTGCTGACAAGGTTTATGGGGTAAAAAGCTTTTTAAAGATGTAAACAGATTTTAGTAAATTGCAGTCCTATAATGAGATGTTTAAAAACCCACATGATTTACAATTTTTTTAGATGACAAGTTATCTTGACTTTCTCAGTTATAGCTTACACTGTAATTTTGTTCTACTATTTTGATTAATCCAGTGTTTTGTGTTTGACCAAAACATGTCATCAGTCTCTGCCTTACAAATGTGAGAATATTCAGAACTATGGCAGAAAGAAAAAAACACATATATGGAAGAGCATAATATCATGCTGGAATTTCATCATTTCAGCATTTTTGTGAAAACTACCTAATCCATTGACTTTTAAATTGTTCCCATGCCATAAATACTGAGAATAAATGGGGCGGGTGGGATGGAAGTGAAATGCCTTGCAGCATAAACAGTTTAGTACCTGCTTCTTTCGCAGTTTAGTCCCCATAGAGGATGCTTCACTGCTGATAAGGGCATTCCCCAAGTCTTGAGAAATAAGGGCAGTGAAAGGAGAATTCTTCCTCACTGTGTGCAGTGTCCACTCATTGTTGCACTGCACTAAAGCAAAATCAGAAGAGTTGGTGTGGATTCACACCCAAACCCTGCCCAGCAGAGCAGAGCCCTTTGCTCAGGTAGCAGCTGTGATGTGCTGCATTGAGGCAATCCCTGCACCCGGGCAGCAAATCACTGCACAGACCCAGGGACCATGACAGGGGAAGGAGACTTGTAGGTGGGCAAAAGGCTCTGCCCACCTTCAGGTGCTGGAAACTACCTGAATGAGAATGCTCAGACTGTCAGGTGAGAGTTGTTGCTAGAAAAAAACCTCTGGTTTTTTTCCCCCTCCTGTTCATGACCTGGATCAAGCTTTACCTTATTTAAATCAGACAAAATACTTTTACTGTATAATAAAAATTCCATGTTTTAATACATTGCCATGCACAAATGAAGTCAAACAATGCAGAGTACAAAATTGTCAAATATACAAAATGATAAAGCAGATACCCAAAGCTTCCAGAGATCATGCCCAAAGATACCAAAAACTTGATATTGGTTTTGATTTTATTGTTTAAAAGAACTCCTCCCTCCCGCCCGGGCTTTATTTTCTGTTGGTTTTTGAAAACAGAAGGAAGTAAAGACTGAATATAAAACCTGTAAGGTGGAATTAAGTGATGGCCACTTTGTATATTAAAAATTAGTTTGCATGATAATTTCTGTTTTGGGAAAAAAGCACTGCTGTGCAGCTGAACACCTTGGATGCCTGGGGAAATGCAGTATACATCAAACAAAAAGGCACACTTTTGTCTCATGCCACCTCATTTGGCTCCATCATTAAAAAGTTCAGCCATAGATGTACTGGGAATAACTGTGTCACTTTATAAGCATTAGCGTGCTGGCATTTTCCTAGATTATCAACCAAGTTAACATTAAAAGGAGATCATTGGCTTAAAATATTTCCTTAGTGAATCTAAACTAGAACTGAGTCCAAAGGCAGCAGGACCAGACACAACTTGCTGGCTTCAGGTGACTGTTTTGACCATGGCCAAGAGCTTGCAGTCAGCTGTTCTGCACCCAGCTGTCCTGCATCAGGTGACCAGATCTCCCAGGACCTTGATGCCAGCCTCCCTCTCACTCCCTGCAACTTATGTCCATCACCAGTGGCTGATGCAGATGCACCAGCACAGTCTGGGATCTGATTCTGTCCATGGACTCCTTTTTGGAGACAACTCAGGTGCCACTGCAATTCCAACTGTCAGCTGCCTGTTTTCCTCAGGGTCATGTTCAAACAACCTTAAATTCAACTCTCCAAAACAGAGGACCCCAAATTTAAAGTCCCCTTTGCTAGTTTATGCAGAGCCAGGCAGGCATTCCTCCCATCCTACCCAAACAGTGAAAAAGAAACAATAATTTTGAGGAAGGTCCAGGTAGCTGCAGTCCCTACAGGAAACTGAAAGCAAAGCCCAGCATATACCAAAGTACTGCCCTGCCACTTTCGGATTCTGCAATACCTGTGAAAAATTTAAAAATACATATCTTAGCCTTGCCAAGCATTCCTGCAGCAAAGCAAAGGAGTCTTCTCAGAGGACACAGCCTCTTTGGGGAAATGCTGGTCATTCCCATTGCCAGAAACGTCTCCTGGCATGGCTGTAGGAGCCACTCAGCCCAGACAGAACACTGTGCTCTGTGGGTTAGCCTGACATGGCTTCCTTCCTCCCCTTGGTCAGTGGTGTTGGATCCAAGGGAGAAGGATGAGATGTGACTCTCATGCTGAGATGCTTTGCATAGGCTGGAAACTCCTGTCCCTCTGTGCTTTTTCTATTGTCACTTAATCTCTTTTCCACCTTTCTCAGAAGTGCAAAGAAAGAGCCTCTTACATACAAGGGAAGCAGACAAAGTGCTAAAAGGACTCCAAACATTTCTTTATCTATCTGGTCTTGAGACCAAAGCCAGGCTCTGTAAGGAAAACTTCTGCCTAGATGTAACACGGAAAAAAACCCAAGCAACTGAGCAAGTCCCCATAGCATCTGATGGGACAATTTGAGGTTTTTCTTCCTTCCCTGCACAGCTTCTTATTGCTTACATGCAGTTTTGCTGCAATACCAATCTCTCTGCTTTTAAAAAAACCAAAAAAAACCCCTGTGTTTGCTATGTAATTTGGTGACTTATAATATTAAATAGATAAATTCAAGGCAAATACTTATTAGAAGGAATGTGATTAGAGGTGTAACAACTACAGATAATTTTTTTTCTGAGAAACTATTTAGATATATTTGGAATTAGTATCAGAAAGGAGCTTTTCATTTCCTTCTTAGACTGAGCCTGGTCTGAGCCTGAGCTCAGATAATGCTGTCAGTCCTACTCTTATGGCAGAAGCAGATGTTACAGTCATGTGCCAGTTCAGCTTTGCTCCTGCCCAGCTGGCCCCAGCCATGTCTGTCACAGAATGCTCTCCTCCAGAGCTGCAAGGTGTCTAATACCAATCTGCAGTAAGTATTGCTTTTATAGTTTCCCTTGTTTGTATGAGCTGTTCACTCTTTAGACCATACAACCCAGTTAGTGCTTTCCTCACCACTCGATGAAGCACATGGAAGATGACTCGAATGGTTCACACTTGCCTTGTGCACATCAACAGTGGTTTTGTGAGATCTGCATCAGACACTGAGTACTCCTTTGTTTATTTCTGAAAGACAACATTCAAACCAGCCAATGGTAACAGGACCCAATCTGGCAAAAAAACACAGCCGGGAGCAGCTGTCATTTCTCTGGGTAATCCCACTGATGTAATTTCACTTCCAGGGCTTTATTAACCAGCTCCAATGGAGCTCGTCATGAGAGCAGAAGTTTTGCTGTCTTTGAAGCAAGGAACTTGTGTACCATGCTCAGCTGCACAGTGATACAATTGCCCTCTCCATCAGTACTGCAGCTTCTCTGCCAGTTCTTGCAGGAAGGAAAATCTGTTTCTTGCCAGCAAGATACTACCTGTTAAGAGGCAAACCCACAGCTGCTATCCCTTGCTTTGACTACACATCCACATGGCCCCATCATTTGCATGCAGCATTTTGTCTCAGGCTGCTACCAGTGAAAGGCTACAGACTCTTGGTATGTCCAAGGGTTTTGTTGTCCTTTCTTATCTAGTTCTCTTCCTTCAATTATGTGCAGCAGAACCTTACAGCTGTGAGCAGACCTACTGATGCTCATACCAAATGCACAGCTTTCCACAGAAGCTGTTTAAATTAATACCATTTTGTGAAAAAAGGATATAGATTGCCCTGCCTACCTGTAATATTGGAAACTTCAGGATATTTTTAATTCAGAAGTTTACATCTGATGATCTAGTCTAATCCTTGCATAATACATGCCTAATAACTTCATCCAGTAATTGCTGCACCGAGCCTGGATTTCAGTTTGAGGTAGAGCTTATTGACTTATAAAAATACTCTGCATACTTTAAAGACTTCATGTGATGGAGAACATACCAGGTAACTGAGTAAGTTGTCTCCATGGGTAACCATCCTCCCTGCTGAGTATTTGCACCTAATTTCTAGCCTGAAATCAGTTTCCAACCAGTAAAGCACATCATTCCCTTTTCTTCTAAACATAAGAGCTACCTGCCTTCAGACAGCACTTCCCTGCCCAGGTAGAAGATTGTGATTACAGACAGTCACCTCTTCAAATTGCCTCTGATAAATAAATAGCTTGAGCTTCATTAGTCTGACACTATAATAAGACCTGTTTTCCTGCCCTTGAATGACACTGGGAACTATTGAAAATAATCTTTCCAAGTTGTCAATACCTTTTTTGAAAGACAGACAGTGACCAAACTGGAATGGCACCACTATTGCCAGGTCCTCCATCCCAGCTGGCAAGAGAATCTCTGCGGCTGATGCTGAACAGATAGTTTAAGACACCCTCACAGCCACTGTATTATTGCAGACATACTCCCCATGCTTCTAAGTTGGACTTGCTGCCACCTCTCTTGGATTTTTAACTTTTCTGTCCTCCAGGCTGTTCTCCACCACTAACCTGCTCAGACCATTATTTATTGTGCTCCTGTTTTTGTCATCTCTGTCTGTTGCCAACAATAATCTTCTCTTTCCCTGAGGGGTATATTGAAAATAGAGCATACCTTGGGAGGTGCTCATCAGAAATAGTCTCACTGAGAATAATTAATATTTACAGCTATTTTTTGTGATCTACCCTATAATCCATTTTTCATCAATTTAATATGGGTGATACTGGTTTTGCATTGTGCTATTTTGTTTTTTATTACAATCAAATGCTCTATAGGAGGCTAAGTATAGTATGCCAGCAGAGCTTCTTTTCTCAACAATCCTTTGATATCACAAAAATAATAGCAAGTTTATTTGGCATGATACAGTTCTATAAAAATAATATGGAGGATTTTATCAATTTTCAATTGCTCTAATGATTATACCTAAGACTGATACGAAGCTGATGAGTCTATAGTTTTCTGGACCAAACCACTCATTCTTTTGCACTATTGTGGGTCTGGTGTCATTTGAAGCTTCCTTTATGCTTTCTGGTTCTGAGGAGTCCTAGGCAAGTTTTTCCTTCACTTTTGGGTTCAGTTAAAGGTTCTATAAATTAAAAATTGTGTTTGGATAGTTACTGCTTAATATTACCTACAATTACTGATGGAGTAGGAGGAATTGCATTTTAATGTGTAATCTGACTCCCTCCTTCCACTGCTTTCAAATACAAAACAAGACTATTTGTTGGGTTTCCAGTGCAGTGTGAGCAATCTCTGTGCTGGGCCTGTCTAACATCACACTTAGCTTTGCTAAGACGGTGTCTATTAGGATATATGTAAAGTCTTTGGTGTAACCAGCCCTAACGTATTTGCCACTGACTTCCCATACATTTTTGGTTTCCTTCATTAAGCATCTACTTTTCTTACTTGCTGATTTATCCTTATGAGCCTGCCTAATCACCCATACATTATGTTGGTGGTTTCTTTTGCACTCCAAATTACTTTCCTGAATTTTACTATAGGAGGTTGCAGGTAATGCTGGTAATATTTTCCCCTCACCCATCAATCTTAATTATACCAAAGGACCTTCTCTTTCTAAATTAAAATCTTATTGACAGCCTATATATACCATGGTCAATTGCAGTCCTGCAGCAGAGCTGTTCAAGGAGACTCTGATGGCAGAGATGGTAAAGGGGACCAATGTGAAAGATACAGGGTTTTACTTTGTTTTATTTTGAATAATGCAGATCTTTTGGCTTTGTGGCAGGTGGAGGGAGGTTCATTTTAGTGATCACAAAAAACCACCACCTTGATGCTGGCTCCTTGGCTGGTACTAATCAACACATCTCTGGAGACTGCAATAGAATAGTGCCAATGGAGACTGCTAGGGTCTGGCATGTGGTTCTCTGAAAATTCAGGGCAAACCCAGAATTTTGTGATTTTGAATAGATTCATTTCTTCAATGACATTGCAGCTCCAGCTGAGTGACAACACTTACCCTAAGGAAGAGACAGGGAGGGGTGGACTCATTGGTACAGCATTGCCATGCATCTGGACAAACAAAGCCAAAGAGCTCATGAAGCTTTTTCAGAGTCCCCTCCTGGAAGGCTGCCTTTCCCTAACAGAATAAATGGCAGGTGTTCAGGCTCAGAAAGACATCCAGATGAAAAAAATGAGGAACAAAACAGTGCAAAGGATGATCTCAGCTGCAGTGTGCTCTCTGGGGTGAGCAATTCCTTCAGGTTTCTAGTGGAGGACTTCTTACAGTGCAAAGCATTTGGAATGGCTGAGTTTCTGACAGGGATTCTTAGCAGGGTCTGATGCTGCAGCCTGGACACAGAGAAACCAGGTGAGTACGACAGCAGGGGGAGGCTCCAGGCTGGGAGGAAGGTTGCAGTTCTGCACAGGGAACAGGGTCCTGGTCACAACCCTGCCTTGTCTCAGAGATAATAACTGGTGATCAATGTAACAGCAGCATGCCTTTATGAATTTATCTATCTCCACAGGCTGATAATGGCTGCTTTATGAAAATAGCATTAGTCTTCCACTCTTTTGCAGAGAACTAATGGCTCTGAGCATATTTAAATTCACTTCCTTTGCCGGAATAACTTATTTGCTCCCTTTCATGTTGACTTGGTCTTTGGCACTCTCGACATAAATGATTTATTGACTAGACATAAAGCATTCTTTCCCCTGAACTGTTCCTGCGACCCAGGCAAAAGCGGATATGTCTGCTATTAATAAGGTGTTCAGCATAAAAAATGCAATAGACTTGATTGTCTGTACTCAACAGCCTTTCCGAGAACACAGTACCTGCCCCCATTCATAAGAACAAAAATCTCTCCCACATGTTTATTTATATTAAAAAGTTTTCAGAAGAATACACTGGGATCCAGATAGTTGTTCAGGAGATGTAGAACAATTTCATAAATATCCCTGAGGAAGCATGGCCTACTTTGGGGGAATAACTTTGATTAAAAAAAATCCAAACACAATGAATAGTTAAATACAAGCCAAAAAGTACAGTTATTTCCTTATGGCTGGGGCTGACAGTTACACACATGAGAAGTGTCACGGGGCTTAGGGGAGCTATGCCTGCAGTTATCCACATGCATAGGCTGGCTGCAGGATGGAGACCCACACCAGCTTCAAGGGAGGTTTGTCTTACAGGCACCTACAGCAGACTTCTCTCTGAGTCTGGCTACTCAAGGGTCTGGACTTGATTTTCACATTTCTCAGGGCCTATAACACTGCTTTTCTAGGTCACCATAGCTAAAATCCTGGGAAGCTTTTAAAACAAACTGTTTTAACAGGAGAAGTGCACACATCTAAATTCATGCCCATATACTGGAAGATGTTCAAAACTAACATTGATACAAAAAAAGCTTCTAGTGGCTCTCTGCCTAACGCAACTTCTTTTCATACATCCTTTTAAGATAACACTCTCTGATAAACTCTTCTTTTATCATTCAAATTACTCTGGATTTTTTTCACTGGGTAGTAAAATAAGAGAACTCCTACTGTAGAAGTATAGCATTCTCCTTTTAACATATCAATTAAAGTATTCTGTTTTTAATTGCTTTACCAACATGAAATTGATGTCAGTTGTCAGAGTGCATTTTTAAAACCTGTAGCAGAAAGAGCTGTAAAATTTGCAGAAGCTTACAGTGGACCTGTGCCATGCACATGGCCGGCTCTGTTGGTATCAGATTCCAACCTGCAACCCTACGAAAAGCTCTAAAAAGTGCAAATGTTGCAATTGGCAAAGATCCTTATGTTTTAAGGAGAATTTTTACACCAATTAATTTGAAATTAGGGACCAGGATTTTCGGAAAGAAAATGTAGAAGCTTAGTGCTCTGTAATTCTTGGGAGCTCCATTTGAGAATCCACAGAAAGACCCAAACCATTAAAAATCACTAGCAACTTCTGAAAATCTTTGTCACCAGTAAAAATAATTTTATTTTGGACTGAATACTATAGAAGTATCCACTATGCTGAATCTGAGATGGGTGGAGAGCTGAAACCTAAGCCCATAACCATCTAAAAAAAATTAAACCCTGAAGATAATTATCTGTTTGTTGTACAGGCACCCTCAGTGGTTGACCTTCCATTCTCTAGAAATGAACTGCACACTAATTTTTAAGAATTATAACACAGGAGCTTCTTCCAGAAAGGTACCTGTGACTTACTCTAGCTGCACATTCTCTCCATCCCTGCATCTTCACACAGAATTGTCTCACCCAGTTTGGAATAAATGCTAACAGTAACTCTAGAGTATCTGTTTATCAGGCTGGAGAGAGTACCAGTCTTTAATTACACAAAAAAGCTTTCTTTGATTTTAAGAAAAGAAAGAACAAAGAGATAAGCCCCCTCAGTATGCTGATGATTTCAGTTCATTATAAAGTGTGCTGAGAAGGTCCTGATGCAAGGGACAGACACTAATTCCACTGAGTCCCCATGGAAGAAACAGTACCACAGCCAGCTGTGATACAACCAGTGATGAGATCAGCCATTCAGAGACTGAACAAAAAACAAAGTTCAGATTGAATGCAACAGTCTTGAGCCTGCTACAGTATATTGAAAGGCTTATTGGAACCATTTGCTTATTCCCAGTTCCTACCAAAATACTTTTGAGTAGAAAGTGGAAAAAGTTAATGAAGAAATCTGCCCTCTCCAAAGGGAGTGTCTTGCTCCTTAGAAGTATAGTCTTACACTTTACCTTTTTAGAGAGTTTGGTTTGGACTACAATTTCCCAGCCCTGCCCAAAACATAAGTGGTGGCCAGCATAAAGAACCTGAATTCTTCCAGTTTATTCTGGTTTTATTGCAGACCAAACCCAGGGTCACATACATGTCTGAGAAAGGCTCTCTCCCTTGCCTCTCCCTCACTGAGTTAGAAAACACACTGACACACCAGAAATGAGACCCTTTGATATTTGGTGGGTGAGAGGGAGAGCAGACACAGTATCCTACAGCTCATTCAAACTACCCTGTTCTTGGCTACCTCTGTGACAGCGGTTCTCTAAGTTTTGATAAAAGAAGTCACATCTCTGCCACGTGAAAATCTATCTACACAACCTACTGTGAGTCAGTGAAGGGATGCTAGTACTGGGCTTCAGTTTGGATGCAGTCTCAGTACAAATGCTGAAACATATCCTCAGTATTTTAAAAAAGGACCATTATATATATATGGACTGTGCTAGTTCTGTGAGAAAAGCACATATGAAGTGCTGATATCGTTTAACAGAATACCATTAGACTGCAAAACTAACACATACAAGACGTCTACATTCCTATCAGGGTGTAATATTGTGAACATATCCACTGAGACTGGAGAATTGTTGTAAGTTTTTCCTAAAACATCATGCCATCTGCATACATAATAAAAGAATCCAGTAGTTGCCATGCTAAAACAGGACTTCTAGTGAAGGGCATAGACAGTCCCCTAAAGGGAACTCAAAAGTTATGCACAGTGATGAAAACTGGAAGAAATTTTCCAGCTAAAGGTCTGTCAATGACCATTTTCAACAAATTAGATATTTTGGATATTTTGCACCACATATTTACTCCATAGCAAACCAGGTCTCCCCAGAATGTATCAGCTGAGTGGGCTGATTTTACTTCAAGTTTGTCTTCAATCCTGCATGGTCATCTTCTGGCAGCGCCATTTATTGTTTTCGTGAAGGAAAGCTCACTTTCATATCAAGTGGCAGGACAGCAGCTTTAGAGGCTGGAAATGTTTATGGAGAGCTCTCTGCTGGGGCTGTGAGAAACAAAACAGAAATCCAAAACCAGACTGTCAGTATAGAACAGAGCAAAGAAATTATCATGCATTTCAATTAAAATTTAAAAAATCAGGTCTGAGCTTAGTAAATTTACTCACAGAATATATATTGTGACCCTAGTACTTTTTTTAATCAACTTTACTCACCAACCAAAAAACTCTTAATCAATTCCTTAAATAAAGTGCTAACCAGCAATCATTTGCATGATTTAACAAATCCTATTTGAATTTTATTGCCTCATGTAAAAGCACTGCTTATTCTTCCTGTAGTCTGAGTCCCAGAGAGCAGGGCTCTTCTGTTTGGTTGGATTTGCATTATCAACTGAAGGCTTGATAGCCAAATTCTGGAAAAGCTCTGCCAAATGCCCAAGCAGTATTTGATGTTCCTGCACCTTTTCTGCTGGCTGAGTTGGTAAGAACTGGCCATTGCTGCACAGATGTTAAAACAGCTTCCCCCCCTCAGACCCCATAAGATAATGAGGAGGTTGCAGAGTTTCTCTTTCCCCTGCTAAGCAGTACAGCACACTTGGTGCTGGTGGCTACTACTCTGTGCCTGAAAGCCCTTGCAAAGGCCACAGCCACCACACCATAAAGGAAGAGAATATGGAGGTTACTTGTAACTTCTCCTCCCCTTCACCCAAACTTTTCTTTGAGAAGCACAGCAAAAGGACAAGAAGCAATGGACACAAGAAGCAACAAGAGATATTCTAGTTAGACGCAAGGAAAAAAATTCTTCCAAGTGAGGATGGTTACCTTTTGGAACAAGTTGTCAAACCAGGCTGTGAGACCTCCAGCTACACAGAGATCTGCAGCTCAACCAGATGAGTCCCCACACAGCCTGACATGGCCTTGCTTTGAGCATAGTTTACTGGAACCATCTCCTGAAGCATCTTCCAACCTAAATATTTTTAAGCTTGTACATTTTCTGGTGGGGATTTGTGCTCCTTGTCCTGCTTTTCTGAACAGAAGATGAATGCCTGTGCAGAACTGCTTACACTGAAGCACATTCAGTTGTTAATTCAGTGTGTAGCACATTAATCCTTGTAAACCCATCACAGGCTCAAGCTTCTGGGGCTGAGGAGCTATGCAGAGACAAGTTCACCTGATTATTTAATGGAATCACAGAATCATTTAGGTTGGAAAAGACCTTTATGATCATTGAGTCCAAGTGTTAACCCAGCACTGCCAGGGCCACCACTAAAATGTTTTGGGATCCAGCTTTGTTTATCACACAGCCCTCACCCATCACCTGTTTTATGGACCAGATCTCTGACAGGGCAGTGCTGGGATGGGACTAACCAGGATGGGCTCTGCACCCTCTCCAGCTGATATCCTGCTTCTTTCATGAATGCATGTATCTGTATGAGTGGGAAGAGCTGGATTGTTGGGGTTTTGGGGCCAGATTCCTAACTGTGAAGCTAACAGGATACTGATGCTGCCAAGGCAGTATTCATATCAGCTGAAACTCAGGCTGGCAGTGGATTTCTGCTTCTCACTCTTTCAAAATCATTGCTGGTAGGCTCTTCTATGTGGGGTGTGGAGTGTAGGCTAACTGGCTCTGCCAAGCTGTCACTCTGCCCATATTTGCCTCTTCCAGGCCCAAACTCTTGTAGCAATGGACATGAACGTCTGATTGAGCAGAGAAAAGATGAGATGATAGATCAGTAGGTACTGCACAAGACTAAAAATACCACCCAGTCCCTGCCATGAGCAGTTGACCCCTGAGTGTAAATATGCCCTATGAAATAGAGGAAGAGTAAAAAACAGTTTCCTTAATTATGTCCCTCCTCATGTGGGCATTTTTACCTGATTACGGTGCTACTCTTGATTTCTGTTTTTATAGCTGCTTTTATCCTCCAGGTTCTCTAGGCAATGTTCTCAAGACCACTTACTGTCATCTACTACATCATCAGTAGTGGCCTGAGAAAGAAGCACATTTCAGACCCAGCACTCGTTTCACTCCATGGAAGAACATACAGGAATGTTTTGAGCCTTCAGCTGGTCTAGACAGATAACTGACTGCGTCCCCAGGACACAAAAGAAAGCAATGATGACATAAGCAATTTTGAAGACAAAGGGCAAATCTATGGGGAGGTTTTAAAACTGGAGAGCAGCAAACAGGTACTTAATCTCGAAAGTGTTTGATTTCAGGTGAATTAGAGGATGTCTCCCATCTGTGTAGCATCAATAGAGACAGGCCTGTCTCACAAAGGCCTGTCTCTTTTTTTGAGCTCATCTGCTGCAAAAAAGGGAAAATTTCAAAAGCTCTCTCAAGCAATGGAAAATACCTTGCCTAGCCACAGAGTTGGAGGACTAAAATAAAATGGGTAAACTGGCTAATTATATCACGTCAGGCCTCAGGACTGCACTCATGCTGAAATTCCCCAATCATCCCCATTGTCTCAGTCATTAGCTTCTACTTGTACTTAAGTCTGAAATGAGCCAGCTGGCCCTTCAGACAGAAACCCATGAGTGAGGAGAAATGGAACTGATCCCAGCCTGAGCTCCATCCACACCACAGAGGGAGCACAACCACTTGGAGCCATGCAGAGGTATCTGGATACAACTGGCGACACTGAGCAAGCAGACAGTAGAAGTTCTGTCAAGCTCTGCATTTAGAGCAAGCAAACTCAGGCTTTAGTGTTCATCTAGCCTGTTTCTTCTCCTCTGTCTTTTGAGGACAGGGTTTTAGAAGCACCTACTCTTCCTCATTATCTGCATAATTTTTTGTGCCCAGCTGGAGGCTCTTCTAAGGACCCTGGTTTTGTAACAGTACATATCCAGTGTTTACTGAAAGTAACGATCTTTATAAAAGGTATCACAAATGAGCAGCTGCCTTTGAAAACCCTGCCTGAGACAGTAGGCTCTCAAAACAAAGATAGCCCTCTGCAAGGGGGTATATATGTTTACTAACACACCTGTGAACAGATCTAATCTCACATGACATTTTCAAGAAGCTGATGTAGAAAAACAATTATCATTTCAAAGCCAGAAATGTATTTCAGTTTTTGAGTACCTGTGCTGTGTGATTTTTGTCTGAGAAAGGGACATATTTTACATTCATTTTAAACACGTTAATTCAACTCAATCTATAGGTATTACCTATTTGTCACATTTCCATAATCGAGGGATTCTGATAAAGAAAACAAGCATCTATTATCTTTGCTAGGTTTACTCTCCTGGAACTAATTTTATACTATATTTCCAAAGTCAGCACATTTCAAACACAGGATTATAATGAAAAATGCCTATTTCCAAACAACCTTCTACCATCTATTCCTTGGAGTCTGTGAAAAACTGCATTCAGCGATATTTAGTAGTATTTTTCCTGTGTTAAAAAGGCCACAAGTACCTGACTTCATGTCTCATGTCAATTGAGACATTATAATATGATGTACATTTTTGTGGACTTGTTGCATCTTGCACCTAATTAACTAATTAGAGTTCATATAACTGTCAAATGATTGGGGTTGGGAGGGACCTTAAAGATAATTTAATTCCAACTCCCCTGCCAAGGGCAGGGACCTTTCACTAGACCAGGTTACTTAGACCCCATCCAGCCTGGCCTTGGACACTGCCAGGGATGGGGTATCCACAGATCCTCTGGGAAACCTGTGGCAGTGCCTCACAGTACAGAACATCTTCCTAAGACCTTATCTAAACTTGCTCTTTTCAGTTTAAGGCTCCTTGTCCTGTCACACCATTGTGGACAATCCCACATTTCCACCATTGTGGAAAGTCCCTCTCTAGCCTCATTGTAGCCCCCTTTAAGGTAATGGAAGGTGCTATAAGGTGTCCCTGAAGTTTCCTCTTTTCCAGGTTGAACAGCCCCAGCTCAGCCTGTCTTCATGGGAAGGTGTTTCAGCCCCATGATCAGTTTAGTGGTTCTCCTCCAGACTCATTCCAAAAGGTCCATGTCCTTCTTGTACTGAGGACTCCACAACTGGACTCAGTACTGCAGATGGTGTGTGTGTCCAGCTCTGGGGCCCCCAACAGATACCATCACCATTGAAGAGTTTTGGACACTGATAAAAGAGAATGCCTGGCAGCCCATTCATAGATTTACCCTTTTCTTGATTGTACAGTGAATTACTAATAACACTGAGGTGTGAGAGAGTATCACACGTATCTGTCGGAACTAGGACATCCCTTTGGGAGTCCAGAGTTGCCGGGACCCCTGTCAGGGGGCTCTGAGACCCTGGAATGATGCCCAAAACATCAGTGGGTTTGATTATAGCCCTTGGAAAAATTACCAGCTTTATATGAGAACTTGAAAGTCACAGAAGTTTAAGTAGTGTTATCATAAAGTGAAAATATAGATTGTAGGATTTTTGGGAATGAGAATTTTAGAACACAAGATGGAGGAAAAAGCACGTGTTTGGTCCTTCTTTCTTCTTCTTCTTCATCTCCACTCCAGTGGAGTTGGCACTTTTGGATTGGTTTAGAGTAGAACCTCACTGTCTAATATAGATGATAGTAATTGGGAAATAATTGTAAACATAATGTACGTAGTTTGTGGTATAAAAAGGTAACACTGCCCTGAAGGGGCAGAGAGTGTGCCATGGCTCCCTGCAAGACAGACCTTGCTGGGCCAAGAGAAATATTATAGATAAGAAAATAATAAACAAACTTGAGACTGAAAACTAAAGAGCTCTGATTTATTCCTCCTCGGGCACACGAACTGACAAGAGCTTTTACACATCTCGGGAAAAACACCAAAGCAGAATCCGAGAGTATCTCTGTAAGGCTCATGGAAGTTAATGTAAAAAGAAAGTACCTTCTTGGGGAGCTGCTGATCCCAGTCAGTCACTATGGTGTAAGGAGAATTGGCAGGGGCTGGGAAGTGCTGCCATGGGGCAGCCTTGGCAGGGACAGGAACCATTTACCCCTGTACTTTACAAATGAAGTTGTACCTGCATTTGGTTTCACTTTATCACAAATCCATCCTATTCCTGCTCTGGGTGGTTCTTTTAACCTGTAGGTAAACACAGCTATTGCTGCACATCCTCATTACGTAACAGGTCACTGATAACCAGAGTCAACAATGCCAGAGATCCAAGGCTACCTCAAACAATTGCAGGTGTGGAGCCAGCTGGAGCCAGCACAGAGTGGGTGGCCAAGCACGGCGCCCCAGCCCTCTCCATCCACCTCCCGACCCCTCCTCTCATCGGAGCAGCTCCGGCTTGCCCAGGCTGCAAGTCAAGCCTCAGGGCAGCACAGAGACAGTGCCACAGCCCAGCAGCCTGTGCTAAACACCGACACATTAATCTAGGGACTGAATGCAGCACCCAGCAGCCAAAAGAATGCAAACACGTGGATGCTTTTCGATAAAGCTGCCAATTTTGTTTTGATTCCCAATCAGTCGCGTCTTGGTCTGACTTGCCTGATTTTCCCCTCGTTACTAAAAACTCGTAGCTGATACAGTCTTGGAAGTAATTTAACGTTGTTTGTCAAATGCAGTTGCCAATATGGTGGAAAAATACCAAGGGAGAAAGGAAGGAAGGAAGTATTTTCTTACTTTGATTTTTTTAATTTGGTTGCCAAGGAGGAAACCAATATTTTGGTTTTGGAGTACCTTGACAGAAAAGGTGAGCACAACACCTAGAGCATCTAACACAGTAATACTAATTCCAAGCATTTGATATTTTTCAATAAGTCCATGCAAAACAACTCTAAAAGCCAAAAATATGTAGAATCAAACATCTTCCCTTCACACCTACTTTTTAGGGGACAGTTAGGACATATTTGTCATTAACTATAAAACCCAACCATACAACAAGACATTTTTTGTTCAAATGATCAGGGACATTGATGTAACATCAAAAGACTCCAAGAGCAGAGTCTTTAAAACAAGCAGCAGCTGACATATTAATTGGTATTTCTGCAAGGATAAATTCAAGGTTTCTTTTTCTTCTTCTGGACAACTTGCTCCCACAAGCAGGTACTCTTAATCCTCCTGGATAGAGTTTTAATATCTGTTGATACCATCACCATAAATATGCTCCTGAATAAATATTCCCGCATGAGATCTAGGGAAGAAAATGACATTACAAGCAATAAACTCCTTGGTGTTATTTACGTACTGCTACACTGCTCACTGAGTGTCCCAGGCCCAGGCAAGGGCTTTGAGAGAGCAGCTGGAACACGGCTTGCACAGCCTGCTCAGGCAGGCACTGGGCATGGAGGCCACCATCAGCCCCAGTGATGTGGGCATGGGGGATCCTGGCTCACTCCCAGACGTGCTGTCCAGTTCAACAGCACATCTCATCTCATCTCAAGGAAGGCTTCAGGGTGCCTTCCAAAGGCACTTTAAACAGGATGCTCAGAGTTTTAAGACAGATGAAGAACATTCAACAGGCAAATCCCATCCTCTGTGTTCTGCCTCAGGAGATAACTCCCTTCTTGCCTGTGATGCTGGGCTCGCCAGCCTGCATCACGCAATTCTGAGATGAAACATTTCTGGGAGGATGGATGTCGTGGCAGATGCTCTCAGCAGGGAACCTTCTGAAAAGACAATTAGTCAGAGGTTATTGCAGCTGCTCTGTGGAACACAGTTGGTTCACACAGAATGGATTGAAAATGCAGTTGTCCAAAATGTGTTTTGCTAAGCTATTCAAAGCCATCAAATAGACAGATTAGCCAGGAGTCTCTTTATGAGTCACACACAACCTCAGCTTCCTTACCAAAGGAAATCTCTCAGCAACTTTACTAAGTTAAACAAAATGAGGACACATATTAATTCTGTGTACAGATGATGTATGCAGGAATTTCAGTTCTTTGGCCTTTCCTTTAAAAATTAGAGTTCTTGGTGGACAACTCTCTAAAGTGCTTGAGCTCACACTCTAGCCTTGTTTTGAAAAATATCTTAAAAGACTTTTACATTTTCTGAACTTGATTTTACTGTGTAATCTGCAAACCTCAGGACAAAAATCTGTCCCAAGAAATTATGTCCTTTCTATGCCTGTGCCAAATCAGCTTGTGAAAATGTCCCAAGCTTAGAAGCTGGGTTCAAAAATCAGGAAAAATCCTAGGAGAGATTCTTTCTTCTTTCAAAGTGGTTCATTTAACTCAAGACGCTTCATACATCCCACTCAGAAGCGTGCAGCAGTATTTGGGAATTATTCTATGCATTATCAGTTCTGTATACTATATCACCCTATTACTTGCTTTAGGACACTCAATGAAATATGCATTGTTATACACAATCAGATGAAACAACACCTACCTATCACTGTGAATAGTGAACTGGCTGTCCTGAAGCATTCTGCTCAAGAAACTCAAATTGTAGCAAGCAAAGATTTAAGGGAACGTGATGCTAAGGAGTCCGATAGTCTCACCTGGTGCTGTCTAAAACTGAAAATGCCTGTGAGATTGCTGACTTTATGCCCTATCATACATCTCTCTCACTGCCTGGTTGTAATCAGTTCTTGGTCTCCCAAGCTGTTCTGGGGTGCTCTGCAGGAAGTGAAAAAGGCTGTCACAGATGAATGGTATTCCCCACACTGTGGCTCTGTACAGCCATTTGCACTGCATTGTGAGCCTTTGCATATCTATTGCTTTCACCTCCAGAGACTGGGTTTTAAAATGAAGCTCCAGGAACTGCACAGAGTGAACTCAAAGAAGACATAGCCTTTAGTGGTATCTTCAGCATGCAGATAAGGTGCTTAACCACACAGTCCCCAGTGGTTTGGTGGCTGCTCTGATTACCACCTGGAACCTGTATTTGCATTTATTCTGCAGATTCTGCAGGACACTTTCATGCCTACGCCACTCAGAAGCGTGCAGCAGAATTTGGGAATTATTCTGTGCATTATATTGTCCTATTACTTGCTTTAGGATTCTCAATGAAATATGCATTAAGTTAAGAAACACAATCAGATGAAACCAAAGATTTCACTGGGAAAAAGGAAGAATTATAGAAGAAGGGTTTGGAAACTGTCTGGACCTATGACTCCCTCATTGGTTATGCAGAACCTATGCAGGACTAATAGGTGGAACAAACTATCCACCTTAAGGGAGATATTCACTGTAAGATTTCTTGAACTGAAAATTTTCATTCTATGATTAACCAAGCCAAAAGGGAAATTATACCTACTAAAACTACCTAAAAGACTGCACACATACATTTACCGCACAACAAAACAAAAATGCATCATGAAATCTACAAAACCAGTTCTCACCCCTTAATTAGCTGAACAAGCAAATTTGTTTAGCTTTTTGCAAGAATTAATCAATATATACCCTTTACCTGTATTATCACATTGTGTTGTCACTGTTTTTTCCAGGACCTTGCACTGCTCTGAGCACCAAACAAACAGAATGCAGACAAAGAGCATTTTGGTACCATTTGGTACTTGCTTTATTCTTGCAGTTCAGCATGTGTCCCATCACCTCATTTAATGCACAATGTCCAGCCTCCATCTGGAAAATAATTATTTCTATTCTCATGGACACACAGTGTCTAAACATATTACCAAAAAAGGCCCTAATTTCAAAATACCTCAGTGAGAAGACATGGCCTTATTTTACAGTTCCTAGCTGAGCACAAAGAGCTGCACTGGTGCTGCCTGTCCAGCTCCTTTCCCTAGCACCAAGTGCTTCAGGCTGTCAGAGCCATGTGGGACTCCTGAGGAAAAGGAGTTTGAGGAAGCTTCTGGAATACATACTCCAGAATGTCAGTTATGCCTTCTCCTAATCTGGCCCAAAGCCTGATTTTATCTCAAGATTGTACTTTACTGATTGTCATCTGAAAGTGAAATTGCTGGACCATCAATGTTAACAATCCATTGTGGCCCTCCACAACCACTGGGTTGTACAGGAAAAAAGCAGCCTCATCAATCTGATTGTGACCAAGTCCTCCCAGGCATCCTCAGAAAGGTCTACACAACAATTAGCATGTTGCATACACCACTACTGCTTTAAAAATAAAATAATAGAAGGTCCCTGGTCTCCTTCTCCCAGCTGCAGGACCAAGCTCAGAGAGAGCTGCAGTGAGGGCAGGTCCCATCCAAGGCAGGGATCCTTTTCCATCCCACGACTGAAGCTGTGCCAAGGCAGCAGAGTGGGCTCACCCCCTTCACATCAGGCTTCATGTCTCTGTCTGAACAGCTGGAAAGTGAACTACAGAGATCAAAATGAGTTACTACATTTGAAGAGTCCCCTAGGTGATTACTAAGACTGTATCTGGATGTATTCCCAAAGGAGACCCTAAATACCAGTAATGCTGCCTTGGCAGAAGGGCTTGATAAACAAAGGATAGGCAGTTTGCATCAAAGTTCTTAAGTCATGCATGAAGTCTAAGTACTGAAATTATGTGGGCTGTATTGACCACAGAGCCAAGCAAAGAAGTTACTCATAAAAACCTGACATGTATGAAACAAAGAAAACCAGTGTTCAGAATGCATGAGATATTCAGCCATTCAGGGCTTTGGGGAGCTCCAGCTCAGCACAGGGATTCTTTGACTGGTTCCAAATTGCATTTTACTCTGATTTGCCTGTTTCCTATCATTTTAATTTGGAGGCTATCCAAAGCACCTGCATATTCTTCTGTCTTTTTTTGAATCCTGCACATGTTCCTGAAAAGATGATTGCACAGAAACATACACAAATGGTGACAGACCACACTATATGCTGTGGAAGTGAAGCTGTGTGTGGTTGCTGCCATCCCAAGCAAAATGCTGTGTTATCTCTCCCTTTTCCCCAGCTAAGTGGTATCAACCATGTCCTGTGGGACAATTTACAGGACCTGTTGGAATTCTCCACGTTGCCCTGTCTGCCTCCAAATCCAGGTTTTCTTCCCACAGAAGTCCAAGCCCAGGAAGATGATCACTACCTCCATGTGCTGGGCATCCAGCACCCAGGGCTGGGACACGCTCTCAGGTGCTGCAGCAGAGGCATTACCCAGTGAAAACCAAAGATGGGACCAATGTACTTGGTGGTAGAAAATAATTCAGTACCACATAGAAACTGACCTTTAAAAGTCAGACAGAAGGACACTGCCACACTTTAAAGAGGAGAGTTTGGGGCTAAGTGTCATATCAGGAAAAAGATTTCCATTCATCATTCAGATTCTTTGCTTGCAGAACATTAACAGTGTGGACTGATGGATACAAGAAAGTGAAATATGCAGCAGAGCAGCATCTCAGTGGGTAAGGAGAAGGCCTTATCTGCCATATCACAGATCACTAGACTTCCTTTTGCTGTCTAGTTAAATAAATACACAATTGTTCTGCACAAACTGAAACGGCATAAAAAAAAAAGATATACAGCGTATCTCTCTCCCACCTGGAAGCTTGTCTTTAAGGTTAGAGATGTAAATAAATAAAGCTTGTGTGGATTTCTGAGATGATTCACTTTAACTTCTGCAGATAGCCTGATTAAAGCCAGCTGCTTATTTCCATGCATAATTGCAGACTGGAACCCCAGATAAATACAAAACACAGACAGGAGTGGGATGGGAGAATCCATCTCTGGCTGTGCTATGAGAAGCAATTTTCTGTGCAGAGCACCAGCTCACTTGGCTCTGAAGTTTGTATAGTGGCTGAACAAACTCATTCACCCATCCTAGATGGGCATCCAGCCTACGTTGTTACCTGAGCTTCTCCCACAAGCCGTGGAGAAAGACAGGGCCCTTCAAAGAGTGACCCACCTACCTGCTTGTCATATTGGATAAACGATTCCTTGGCTGCTCCTCTCTTCTCTGATTACCAAGAAAGCTGAATGATGAGCTCAGAGTAGTTATTCACCAATTAAATGGCAAACAAGAGGTGACAGGAACTGAAGCTTCATGTTTAATTTGATTGTTACAATTTCCAATTTGCATGTGAAGTGTAGGTACCACGATGTTCAAGATTAGCATGTTTAATGCTTACATTTCTACTGATACCAAGAACAATATAGATTCTAGTGAGGGATAAGAGCCCAAATTCCTTTGAGGCCTTGGATATTGGAATTTGACAAGGAAATTACACACCAAATAATCTTCTTAAGAATTCATACACTTAAGTGAGATAATGAGATGTTTCCTGCAAAAAATCCACAAAGTACTAAGGTTTTGTAGAGGAATTTTTACTCAGCACAATTGGTATCATTTTGTAGCTGGATAATTTATTGTGCCTATGCTGCCGAATTGTTTCAATTTGCCACTGATTTCTTTTCATTTCTACTTGGAATATATGAACAAATGAAAAAAAAATCCACATAAGTAAATAAAATTTGAGTAAACAAAAATAGTGGTTTGTTCGTTATTAAACACCTTTCATATTTTCACTGTGGTAGGAAATTAGGTTGGTAAGAACTTGTAACTGGAAAAGTTCTACTATTTTATCTCAGGCCAAACAGTTTATTACAATTCATGTGCAGACAAACTTTCGTGCCACAAAAATCAGGGAAAATTATGTAATGGGCTGCTGTAGTTCTCCTCCAGTGCCAGAACAGTAAGCATCCCAATTAAATTTTTGCTTCAAGGAAGGAATAAAGGAAGGAAGGATTTCTGCCACCGGAGCATAAAACAGATTTTAGCTAGAAAGAAGACGGACAAGATACTCATAAACCCCCAAGTAATTTGCACACCAAAGTCTCATTAAAGTCAACAAGACTTTGATTTCCAAGTTACTTGTGAAAATTTTCTCTGATGATGCCTACAAGTCTTCCAATATTTATCTTAAACAAGTGCTGACACGTCATTCAAAAGCAGATCTAGGGTAGCAACAAGTTTTGGTAACCCCTCCAGTCATTTCTAAAGCCTCACCCACAAGAGACACAAAACTTCTGGCATGTCCATATGTCTGGAATTTTCAGTCTGCATCATGCATTTGACTGTTTAGGGTAATTAAGGGCATGCCTCTGTGAACACAGTACTGTGAGGGAATGGGTGTCTGGATGTGCAGCAGAACAGATGCTCTGCTGTAACCGCCCGAGTGCCCTCGCCCCGTGGCAAACACAGGGCAGCGCTGTGCACTGCCAGGGAAGAGGAGCAAGCAAGATGTGCTCAGCACCCACATTCCATCTTCCAGTGGCCTCACTGTCACCTGGCTCAGGTAGCCACGCTGTCAGATTTGTTTCACAAGCCCAGCCACCATCACACACTGCCCAAGAATAAACACAACCAGAGCACCTTTTGCTAAGCCATTTTTAACTTGTTCTCCATCATTTCCAAAACATCCTTCAAGGATTTTCTCTTTGGTGCTCATCCCCACTTAGGCTGCACCAGGCTGGGTGCATCATAGATGCTGGAAATGGTTGGCTAAGAGGTTAGCTAGGAGGATACATGCCCATGGTACCTGAAGAGTCAGTCATTGTATGTAAAATACCTAAATGCATATAACAAGGAAGCTGTGATGTTGTGGAGACTGCAAAACTCAACAGCAGCCTTATCAGAAAAGCAGTGTGAGATGTTCAGGAATAGCCAGTTGGTTTGTCCTACTAGTGAAGGTTTTTTTTTTCTGGAAAAGTCTCAGATTTCAGAATTCTGGAGTTTGTCCATGAAGGGTATGGGAACTGGGAGAGCTGTAAATGTGTTAAATATCAACTTCTTAATGACACTATCATTCAGCTTCTACTTTCCATTCTGAGATTACAAAGAGAAATGATCTCACTTCACTAGGGTGTAACTACAACATGCTGCTGCAGCTCAGATCTCCCTGTTTTTTCCAGTTTTCTCCAGTTAGAGAAACCCGTGAGATTACTGTATCTGTGGCCTTAATGGAGCATCCTGGAGACATCTCTGTAATCATTGGGCACCGCCTGCCAACAAGAAATTTTGTCTAACCTCTGGGCCTAGATTCCTGATGAGAAATTCATTCTAATGTCTCAGGAAATTACATCTTCTGACATAGATGAAAGTTATTTTTTCATTGCATATGACTATTGTTCATTGCTATTACACAGACCAAGCTACTTCAGTAAGCACTTCTAAATCCACTGCTATGAATCCACCCTAGATTTTCCTCTTGCAGATACGAATGGCTTTATGTAGAAAGAAAAAAGAAAAGCTTGTCAAAAAGCCTTTTTGCTTCTGATTCAGTCTCAAGAATTTCACCAGGAAATAACCTGTGAAACTGCTGGTAAAAAGGTAAGACTTCTGAATCTGGTATATAAAAAAGGTGATCCAATAGCTATCTTTCTCTCCTAGAAAACAAGTTTCTAAGTGTGTTCTAGCTTTTTATGCTAAACCACATGGTTTATGCAATGCTGAGACTGGGAATATCCCTACATATGCAAACTCCTCATGGCATTTTGGTGTCTCGCTGTTCTGAGTATGCACATTCAGTGTTCCTTGAGGGTGCCTAATTTGAGTAATTCTGTTCATTGCTAAACCAGCTTTCTTTTTGCACCTTCAAGCAATGTAAAGGGATTTGCCCTCTGCCTGCAGGCTGAAGACCATGGCTGTGTTTCCAGCATGCACACAATACTGGGAGCACAGTTCCACTGATGAAACACTCAGTGGTGGAGACAGTTCTCCAGTCTTTCCTCCCCTTCCTCCACTGCCCTGCTGCTGGCCCAACACTGCTGTACAGTAAAATGGACCTGTGAAATAAGCCCATCAGAAAAGCTAGACCAAGGCTTTAAACCAATTTATTTCCCAGATCTGCCTCAAAGCTCCAGCAGGGCTTCAGCAGTCCTGGCAGGGAGCAGGAGGGATGGCTGCGGGCAGCAGCAGGAGCCCCTTAGCCAGCTTCGCAATCCGAGTATACATAACGTGAGTCCTGGCTTGTGTCTCCCCAAATGCTGACTATGGTCTCCCAAAGAACATAGATGTTTAACTAGATTTAGAAAGGTAATAAAGAATGAAGCCAGCAGGCTGCAAATGGATCGACTGTGCTGTAGATAACAGGCACAGCTAATTCTGGTTTTAAATAACAATAAGGACAGCAGACCCACTGGCAACAGCCAGTGCATTTCTTCAAATTATGCATTCTCTGACTTTTCTTTTGCTGCTGAAGGGCCCAACTCTGCAAACTATTTTTAGTAGTGTTACTTTGTCAATGCTCAGCCATGAATTGGGGTCCGACTGTGCTATTCAAACACATAAATAAAGGCTGATTTCTGCCCAAAGACTCTGAAATCTAACTTACAGAAAACCCATAGGTTTAAAGAGCAGAAAGAACTACAATAGCAGTACATTGTTTGATTGCTTTTTATTACTTATTTTACTAAATATTATTTACTTCGTTTGCAGCAGTTGGAGTAGAATGATGAAAAAAATGTTTCCAAGCAAAAGACTGGAACAACTCTGCAGTGCTGCTGGTGAAATAACAAGCCTTTTCAATGAAAGAAACTGTAAGCATTGAACAGTCCAAAATGGCTTCTGCAGAGCCACAGCAGTATTGTATGCAAATATGTAATTTAGTTGTTTTTATGTAACCTGGCTATTTTGTAATCACAGAAGTAGAGATTAGACAAATGCGGCATATGCCATTTCTAAAGAAACTACATGGGAAAAATACGCACTGCAGTTACAGTTCTGATATTTAAAATTTGCCATTCAGAAAACAAATTGCCAGCTAACAGCAAGTTATTCAGTTTCATTAATGATACTGATTTGGAGTAGAACACACAGAAACGAAAGTCTGTATATGTGCACAATCTTAAAACAAATTTTAATGAACAGTGATTATCTTGCTCCTATCGAGTGCTGTTCATCCAGGTGTGCTTTACAAACCAACTGCACAATCACATACTCATTTGCCCGTGAACAAAGGAGTTCACTGTGTCTATCACTAGACATCATCTCTGCTGTGACAGCATGAGGCGCTTGGAAGCATATACAGCACTTTAAAAACACTTTTGCACAATAAATGCAAAATACAGACAGGTTCTGTGTCAAGATTCTAGACATTTTACGACTACAGTAACTAGCTAAAATGTCACGTGAAACATATATATATATAGATACATACATATCACACAAAATCTACTGATCATGACTGTATATATAAAATAACCACAAGTGATTAGGACTAAATACCTACAGTCTACAAATCCAGCAACTCATCCATACCACCATGCCAAGATATCATTTGCAACAACCTTTAAAGATGACCCCTATTCCCAGAGAGCAGACTGCCCGCAGGACAAGTGACTAAGGATATTAGCTCAAGATTGAGTGGCTAGTATCTTTACACAACTCCAGTTCACTTGATCCAACATGAAAAACTGTTTTGAGACTGTGTTTTTGCCCCCTATTCCGACACTCGGCTTCCAAAACACTTGCAGCAGCCTCTAAGAGGTTTTTGGAAAGCTTGATAACCTTTTCCACTAAAACTAAGGTGTTCTGACAGCCAAAAGTTTAACTGGATCTCTCCAAATGGTCTTTAAAATCTGTAGTATGGATCTGGATCAATTCTGAAACCAAAGCCCAGGACAGAAGCACCACTAAAGGCGACAGACAGCAGCTGATTGTTTGAAATATCTGTTCCCCATTACACAACATTAGCTACTTATATTATGTAACACACGCAACCCAAAGTCTACCTACCACACTTGGTATTTTTGGGCTGCTGTACCAGCAAAGGTCTTGCAAATGAAAGTGTGGCCCAGATTCATTCAACTATTTTTAGACACCTACTGCTGTTAACTATTTATGTCTGCAGACTGTCTACACAGTGCACAGCCAGGCCCTGTCTCTGATTTCTCTCAGGAGATCCTTACTGCTGGCTACAGTGGGAACACCAAGAAATATGGGATACACCTGCAGGTAGATGGGACCTCAGAATTTGATTTAGTGATGCAGAAGAGCAAGGTTTTCACTGAAAGCATAGTTCAGCTGGAGGGGACCTACAGTGATCATCAAATCAAGGGCCTGACCTGTCCAACCATAATCTCAGTTAACAGTTGAGAAAATGAACTGTGAGCTGTGCTGCATCTACAGAGCTGAGGGGGAAGAAAAGTAACAAAACTATTCTAGTTAACCAAGGCTCAATGCATGGGTTTGAAAACACACGCAACAGATTTTTTTTGAGTAATGCAGTGCCATTCTTACATATTGATGTGCAGTAACACAGTCTTATAGGAGTTACTGAGAGAGAGAATTAGTTTGGGAGCTTTGCTTTTTGAAGACTGTGACAACCACTACAAAAGGGAAAAACAGTCTCCCTGAAATGGAGGTTTCTGATAGTAGGTTGCCTGGTGCTCGCATCTCTGCATGGCAGCAGAATTACCGATTTTGCTGGGAATGACCAAGACTCCCTGCTTAAATATCAAATTATGATAAATCACTGTTAACTCTTGTGCTGGTTATAAATTGTGGTAACATTTTATTTGAGATTTTAAGGACCAGACTGAGGATTTGGAAGACTGGAATAGAAATTGTGCCCTGTTGACCAGTTTCCCTGTTAATTCCATACAGGTTCCTTTATTGTTGGACCTCTCTTTTCTCTAAATAAAAATCTTTGAAGGTCTGATACCAGCTATCTGCCAGCAGTTAAATGTCTTGCTGTGACTGTACAACAAATTACTTCGTTCTAGTCTGAATGGCACTGATGGAGCTCTCTTCACCCAGAAGCACATCCATCCTAAATAGAGAGTAGCTCTCAATCCTCTTAGTTTTTTGGACTTTATAATCCTGGATTTACAATCTTCCCATGCCATAGCACTTGCTTAATGTAAGAAAGAGACAAAACAAACACACAGAACTATGTTTGTACATATGCAGACACTATGAATGAGGATACGGCAAATTCTCCAGCAACTGTGGGGGATCTAAAATCATCCCCTGTAACCCTGCTGCATCAGAGAATAGCCATAAGCTGGTTTCCAATGTCATCCGACACCCTTTCCCCGTGTTACATATTTGGAACTCTCTGCAAACTTAATACTGAATGTAAAATCACATTATGCAAACAGTCAGTCTCATTCCAGTAGAAACATCAAATTCAATTTCCAGGTAGGCTATTTAGACTGGGGAAGATTTAATTTGTACTTCTAGAGGTTTACTCCCCAAAACAAAGGTCTCTTTAATGCTGATGATTTGCCCCAATTCGATTCACTGATGGCCAAGATGAAAGAGCCAGAAGAAGGACAAAAGTATCTCTGAACATGACATCTGGGCCTATGGCATGGAAGACTGCACTTTGTATAGACAATAAAATCTGCCTCTCATTGAAACCTGTCTATATATCTGGATAGATTTGTATCTTGTCTGTGTTGGCACTGATAACTGTATACACCCACCTTGTCAGCAGCTCCAAACAAAAAATATTTTTCACTCTTCCAGCTTATCCTTGGTGTGTCACGATGTATGCCAGACTTACCTCTGAAAGCCTGTATTTAAGTCCTTCTGTTTTGTCTGAGTAACACATAGGAAATTTGCTCTTTGATTTCAAGGTAACAGTAAAATGGATTCATACTAATACTTAACTAGGGATGATTTAATTTAAAACAAACTTACATCTCCATAAATACCCCATGCAAGCTAAATGCTTTAAAAAAATACTTTGGCTGTTACTAGAGCACCTGAAACCTACTGCCATTGTTTTAGGTTGTCTGCCATGTTTTTTCTCTTTAAGTCAGCCAGTCTCAAAAACAAAACAAAATTCATCATAGGCACCCACAGAACAGTAGTGGAAAAGAATTTAATTTCTGATTTGCAGAGATGCTCAACTGTGGCAGCCTCCTTTAGTTTCAGGAGGAAGAAGTGAAAAAAACCAGCCCCAAGCATAAAGGAGACTGAGCATAGCTGCATATAAATGTTAAAAAATAGACCAGTGACAACAGAGTTTCATTGTTTATGCTTACCTAAAAACACGCAAGTAGACGAATTAGGTAGATGCATGCTCTATGTATACATTAATGCTGGTATTGCATATCTAGAAAATAACTTCCCATTACACACTCCTTAAGCCACTATGAGTTTGGTTGGCATCTGCATGCCAATGGAAGGAATGAAGCAGTCAGTGACATGAATTGTTGTTAAAATTCTATTTAGAACAATTATATATTTATGCTAGCTGAAATTCTTTACTGTCCAGAGTCAGCTTTCAGCTCTAAAATCCAAGTCTATAGAATACATGCATAACTTACATTACACTGTAAGGCTATGGCTGTAAAAGAATATTAAGGAGGAACCCTTGCCAAAGTAATACTAAATAATTTCTTTCTAGTTAAGGTTAAAATTATGGCTAAGAGAGTAAGGGTTTGCTAATTCACTTTAAGGACTGGGATATCCACTGCAAATTACTGAATTTTCCAACTAAGTGAGAAACACATTAAAAAAGCAAGTGTAATTTATCACAAAATGCACTTTGCTCATTTATTTTGACAACTGTTATTTAAATTATTTATGCCCTTCCATCACGTACTAGTAAATGTACTGTAGCCTGTTTTGTAAAAATAGTCATCAGTGAGATTAGAATAACACAACATCCGCTATTACCATTTGCTTGGAGGTGAACAGAAACCAGCATTTTGTGCCTTGCAGGCAGAAACAGGGTTTCAGAAAAGTGTGGTCATGGTGGTTCTTGGGTTTTGTTTTTTTTTGTTTAACACAATGCTAAACCTACAGCAGCTACCACTGCTTCAAGCATTTCTACTGAAGCTGGAGTGTTCATAGAAGTGGGGTCACTTATTTAAGCATATTATTTAATGGCTTAATAATAGGGTACTAGGTTTCCCTTACTGGAAATTTTCACTGGTGCCCAGGAACAATGTTCTAAACCTGAAAGTAGTCATATGAGCTTCGTTAGAACAGGCTGATGAACACTAGCAAGTACTTAGCTTTGAATTAGTGCATTTCTTTAAAGGAAGAGACATTTTGCCTTTTCCCTGTTCCTATTTCAAGGCTATCTGGAGGAACAAAGGAGAAAGCCACACCTTCCTCTCCTGAGCAGTGGTTTAAATTTACAAACTTGGATCACAGGCACACGAAGTAAGTGCACATGAGGAAGAGGAAAAAATAAAGCAGATTTGGCTCTAGTCATTCCTGGAATCAAGTTATGTCAAGACTGTGAAACACTGAGGGTGTTGGCTGGAGTTGCATCACAGTCAACCTACGCTTATGAACACCATGTACTCAGGAAATGAGGGAGCTGGGCATCCCATGAGGATCAGCGCAGCAGGCTTGCCAGTGCATGTGCTTCCAGCCATTCTAGCAAGTATTGCTATTCTGAAGAAGCAAGGGGGAAAAAACCCCAAAACCCCAGCTCCCTACCTCACTAGTAAAAGATTAACAATTGTGAAAGATGCTGGACTGACAGCCTGAATTAGGGATGTGTGAGGCTTGTGAGGGGTTTAGGCATTTGTAACTGTGCAAGGTATATTACAGGAGATCTTTGGATGGGAGCTGGAGAACTTGAGACTCCTTTCCTCCATTACACAGAGAAATCAGATGCACCAGAGTCTAACCTTACTGTTGCATTCACCCCACCTAATTTATATCTTAGCTAATAATGATTATTAATTACCTTTAATTACACGAGATATCTGAATTAATGATAGCACTTCTCAATTAGAAGTGCAGTTATCCTTGGCATTCAGTGCCTCAGCAAATGCCGAAAATCCAGGCCCTGCAGTATTATCTTTTCACTTACACACACTCATGATTGAAGGTACTGAATATGCTTTCTGTGCAAGGTTAAAAAAATGGCCTTGAAAACACTTACTGTGAAATCAAAGTTATTCTCTCCTGAAGCTAATAACTGGCAAATGAGCTTTAACATGTGTTTGGGACTTTAAAATCTGCCCCCAGCCTATGGACACGTGGCTCTGTGCCTCACAGGAGAAGAGAGCTGACCTCTCCACAGGACAGAGGGAGATTCTGGGCTTCAGGAAAGCAACAAGCTTTAAAAAGCAGAGTTATTAAACTGTAATTTAGAGGAAGAGGGGGAAAGTGGAAAAAGAGATTTACAGATAATGTCATCAGTCATGTGCATTAGCTTCCAGTATGCTGACTCACCTGTAGCTGTTTAAACCTGTTTCCTTCTACTTTTTCTTTGGGTGTTTTTNGTTTTACTTTTTTTTTTTTTTTTTTTTTTTTTTGGGTTTTTTTTTTTTTTTTTTTTTTGTTTGTTTTCTTTTGGGATTTAAAAACCGTTTTTAAAGATTTTTGGTTGGTTTTTTTTAGTGTTTTTTTTTAGTCTCTACTTAATATGGTAAGATGCAATCAAAGACACTCAGGCCTTCACCCTGAGTTCATTCATTCTTTCCATCTTTTTCAGCCTCCCTGGATCTGTGGAAACTTAACCAGTTGCTACTTCAATGTCACCTGTTTGAAGGGCACCCACAGGCAGATGAAGCAAGTTTATGCCATGCACTCCATCCAGCCTGATCCTCTTGTGTAGAAAGACACTTTCAGATAACCAGGTTTCCAAGCAAGAGAGTTAAATTTAACAGCTGGAGGGTGGCTGCAGGATAGCCCTTGGCTCAAACCAGTCAGATGTCCACATCAAACTGAGAGCAGCCTCAGGAACCAGCTGCTCAGGCGTGACTCACATTTCTGTGCCATTTATAACAAAAAACCGTAACAGTTAATGTTCCCCTGTCTCTTCCTCTGCTCTCTTCCCATGTGCAAATAAATGCAATTCAGTGATTTTTTTATTAGATAACTTACACTTCTGTTGTATAAGGTGAGACAGCTGTGGATGTACCAGGGCTGTTTGCTTCCACAGGTAGGATCCTTCCTCTAGGAGCAGGACTGAGTCCTCTTAAAGGGCTGAAGGCAGGGTTGTTACTAGTGGGGACTATCAGATTAGTCTTGCACCATGGACAGATGTTTTCCTCCAGATTTAGCTGAAAGCTCCGTTTTTTAGCCCACACTGGTTTGTAGCCTGGGGCCTGGTGGCCACAGCCAGTCTTGTCTTGGTTACAGCTCACCAGCCCCCCACAATAAGCCCCAGTTTCCCAGAGGCTGCAGCCACTTCCCAAATTCTGCTTTGAGCAATAAAACAACCACATCAGTATTTCTGGAGCATGTGTGTGTGTGCATGTAGAGGATAGTGCTCTTTTAACTCCTGGCTGAATCTCATTAAGATTAGGCTAAGATTGCAGAATCTCCAAAACAGCCTAGAGAAAAAACAAAGATATTTTCAACTACTATTAGCTAACCTAGCAGTAGTTTTGTGCACCTAACAGCAAATTATTAAACACGCTTCAACTATAAATACAAATTGAGAAGCAAATCTTCTTAAGGTCTGCAAAATTCAAAATTTTAGGTCCATTTCTATAGTTAAATTACAAAGTACTAAACCTAACATTAACTTGTTCCAGGCAATCTTAAAATAGTAGATTGCTGGATCTAAGCTTTTGGGTGTTCTCAGTTAACTGCTCCTGAAGAAATATAAAAATGGTTTATTGCATCTATAATTATAGCAAAACTTTGCCCTGTACTTTTCTCTCCTGGCTAGAGGAGACAAGTTTGGATGTATTATGTGAAACCAAGCAAAAGGACATGAACCTTAAAATGTCTGAACAATCAAAGGTCTTGAGTTAAACTCCATGCAGCCTTATCCAGGACTGTGCAGGTTTGTCTCTTGCAAGATCAGTTGTGTGTACAACCAGACACATACATATATATATATATGCATGTATATGTATTATTATATATATAATGCATGCTTATATGTACACCCACAATTACATATGTAGAGATAAATAACCCAGCAAAAAAGGAACTTTCAGGGCACATTTAAAAATAGAAGCTCTTGCACACACACAAAATTACTTTTCAAAGCATTCACTTTTTTCCATATTTCTACCATCGCTTTGTCTATCAACAGTTTTATCTTTGTATAAAATTTGAAACTCTGATCTTGATGATACACATGATAAAATATCACTGCCAGAGTTCACAGAATATTGACAATATTGTCAGTCGCGGCAGAAGATGAGAGTCAGACTCCCCTCCACAAAAACATAAGGCTGGGTTAAAAATCAATCTGAGAGATTGACCTGCTTTCTGATTTTTCAGTTGTTGCCAGTCACATTTCCAAGCTGTTCTCTCCAGACCATGAAGGGCCAGAAACTTCTTTTTTATAGCTTAATGAAAGCTGAAAACTCATAATTTCACATGACTTCAGAAGCAGTGGCTCAAAGAAAAATAACAAATATTGTCACAGTCACAATAAACCATACAATTGGTCACAGTTTTAAGATTTTGAGGGTTGAAATGCTATGTTCAGAAGCAAGTCATGCAGACAGACTTTTAAGCAAGGCAAGAGATGTAGAAAATATCTGTAAAATAATTTTTTCATAAGAGAAAAGAGAGAATATTGCTATTCTATAAAGAACTTCAATACTGCATGGATATTTCATAAACTTTTCTGCAGAAAATGCTGCAATCACAATTTATTTTTAAATTCACCTGCTTTACAGTACATGTAGAAATATTTTCAGGTAGGGGATTTCTCTTGGAGGAAGTAATGCACCTGATATCCCATGCTCTTCCATGGATCAGAGGTAGTTCCTGGTTCTTGATTGCATTTGCTACTGTATTGCAACATTTTATGATTAAGTCAGTAAACTTTACAATATCTAAACTGCTGTTCTGATTAAAGAGTTTAAATTTTGTGGAGAGTAGGGGGATTACTTTCAAAAGCACTTGGCTTAATTTTTCTTCCACTATAGTACATGACTGATTCAGAGAAATAACACAGCAATACCAGTTATTTAGAACTAATAAAAAATTAAACCCCTTCTATTTGCCCTCTAGTGCTTTTTCTACTGTTTTCCAGCCTACCGATTTTCTTGAACTTTTAAAAATTTCCCCTCATAAAGTGACAATTTGGACAAAAGATGTGTAATATGAAAACAAAAAGAGCCATTCTCATGATTATGCATGCAAAATTTACAAAAAATGTCTCAATACTTCAGAAAGATCAGAAGACGCTTCTGTTTACAAATATGACTTTTATGGTCAAGACTGGTTCTGGAAAAGTACCATGTTCCTCTTACAACCTATTTTAATATTGAAGGCAGAATTTACAATATTAAAAGGAAGTGAAACAATAATAAGCTAGACATGAAAAGACTCCCCTTCCACACTGCTATCTAGAGAATGAATAATATGTTCATTTACAGCAGTGGATCTGAACACAGAAAAATGAAACCACAACTAATGTCCAAATATTAACTTCTCATCTCAGAGAAAAAGTAAAAGAATTTCACTATATATCTCCCACTGTTTGCTCTGTTAAGCAAAATGAATCATGAAGATGTTGACATTTTAGGAAACATGAGATATCTGATCACTTAAAAGCTTTTGCTGAGACGTATTTTATGATGATATAAAGGCCCTGTCTCCTGAAATGCACCAACGGCTTTACATTCTTTTACATAGGAAATAATGCATTTAAACACCTGTTCTGCAGACTGCAATTTCAGGGACAACAAAAGACCAAAAACCATTCAATAAAGACTTTCAGACCCATTCAATTCTCCACAGACTGTGCCAGGTCTGGCCAAAAAGAGCAAGAGATGTCTGAAACATATTGATCTCAACCTATGAGAATCACAGAATCATTGAATGGTTTGGGTCAGAAAGGACTTTAAAAGATCATCTTGTTTCAACATCCTGCCATGGCAGGGAATCTTCCACAAGACCAGGTTGCTCCTGGCCACATCCGGCCTGGCCTTGGACACTTCCAGGGTTGGAGCATCCACAACTGCTCTGGACAACATGTTCCAGTGTCTCACCACTCTTACAGTCAAGAATTTCTTCCTATTGGAATCTAAATTATTCCCTGTATTTCAGTGAACAGAAATGAAGTTAAACAAAATAAATGCTAAACCACATAAAAGTTCAAAACTTAAAAGAAAATACTCAGTTCCTTTTGCCTAGGGATTGCATAACTCATTAATTAAAAACTCATAGCATAAGAAGAGCTCAATCTAAATATGAGATTGCACATTTGCAGAAGAATTTACTTTTTGTAGTATCAAGGCATTTTCCCTTTCTTCATTATCCTTTGACAAAATGACACCAGGCAGCATTTCACAGGCACTGCAGGTGAGGTTATATGCCATTCACCAAACCCACTTGCACAAACTGCTCCCAGGGTTTCTTGTTTTCACCAGATGGTGTTAGGGTGGGATCGGTGGCGGGCACCAAACCTGCCTATTTCTGTACTGATCCTTTCTGAAAGACTTGCTGACAGCAACATGTGAAAAGCAGAGCTGTGAAGTCGTGCCTCCTGTGCGTGAACTGGGTTTTTCACAGCATCAGTCAACTGTCTGGAAAAGATAGCCATCCCCCGTATGCTCCCCATCTCCTTCCCCGAGCCCCTTCCAAACAGTCAAAAACAAGTCCTGACACCAGCCAGCATTTTTTGAATATCTATTATCATGCCAAGAAATCTTGATTCTTTGGGCTTTGTGTTACATTTCAAAACAATATATAGCAACACTGGTCCTGAGACAGTGAGCAGCGCATGCATTCTTTCATTTACAACAGACTTGATACATAAAGATTTATCATAGACTTTGTTTTGAGGAGATCCACCAGAAAACATAACTGGCTTGTCAACACTGCAATGTACCTGCTGTGCAATTTTTGGAACGATTGTAAACAGAAGGCGACATAAGATAGAAACCTGATTTTAACTGAAATTATTCAGGACAGACAAAAGGTAGCTCTTCATGATGCATCATGCCATCATCCTAGATTAACTTTTAGCTAAAATGAAGGCTTAGCGGGAGTGTGAGTGATTTTGAGCCATTTCATCATGAGAACTTCCTTAAGTAGCAGACATTCCTTCATCACACTTTTAGAAGGCAAACTACTGAGTGCGTTTGGGCAAGTCTGAAGAAGGGACACCTTTCAGTCCTGCCAAACAGTTTTCCTGGAGAGCAGATACTCTCAGAAAAATATTTGGTACAACTATGATCTAACATATTTAAATCTTTAATAGCATACAATCCCTATGTATCTTAATATTTTTTATAATGATCTTAAATATTGAGCAGATGCTTATTCATAACCCTTTTGCCTCCTTTTCTCTTTTTTTTTTTAGTCTTCTCCTCTACACTGCAATTCAGTTCATCTGTTTTCAAACTACAGTTAAGCTGAAAATACACAAAGAAAAACCTGCCTGCACTTGCTCGATACTATTTTGTAGTTAAGGTTAAAAACAATGAGAGGTCTTTCATTGTATGCACAACACCTTCACTTGGACTGAACATGTCAGACTGCCTTCAAGCACTGGCTGTGAATGCCAGGAAAGCTGTAATGTCGAGATTGCAGATTTTGGGAAAGCTGCAGTACATTTGGCTTATCAGGATATGAACATGTATCAGCCAAAAAGTGTTCAAGTTTTTTGAAAGATAAAGTTTGCAGGAAGAGGAGGTGAAAGTTAGGTACCCAACCACACTATTTTTACATCTAAAAATGACCCAACATTAACAAGGATGGATCACTCCCACATTCCACCTCATGGAATGGCACCCACAGACTTCCAGCATTTGGAGGCTTAGGCTTCTTAATCAGAAACTTCCAGCTGACTGTGAGAGCCAAATGTTGGCGGTTCAGCAAACGAGTTCCTGGTCTGCCAGTCTAAGGAATGACAAGGTTTAACCATTTCATGGGAAACAAGTGGATCCTTTATCTAAAATTCCATGTATTCTGCCCACCTCTTCTTATGAAACAAACTCCAGTGAGTCTCACTACCTATTATTTTAATGTCAGTTCCATGAATTCAGCAAAGGAAAGCATGAAATCCTGCCTCCAGGGAGGAATAACCCCAGGCATCATGACACAACTCAGGCAAATATCAGCAAAGCAGCTTTGCAAAAATGGCCCTGGGAGTCTGGTGGACACCAAGGTGACCATGAGCCTGCATCAGGCCCTTGCAGTGAAGGTGACCAGCAGCCTCTCATTGCCAGCAGCCCAAGGTAAGTCATCCTTCCCTTTGCTCAGCACCAGTGACACACCGAGGTCAGGAATGCTGTGTCCAGTGATGGGCTCCCCAGTACAAGAGAGATGGGGACTTTGTGGAGCAAGTCCAGCAAAAGGCTGCAAAGATGATGAAGGGACTGGAGCTTCTGTCACATGAGGAGAGACCAAGAGCTGTGCCTGTTCAGCTCTGGTGCAGAGAAGGCTTGGGGGAACATGTGCATGTGTGCAAACATCTGATGGAAGAAGGAAAGACGATAGAGCCAGGCTCCTTTAGGCAGCACCCAGTGACAGGTCAAAAGGCAATGGGCATGTATCTGACAGAGGGGAAATTCTATCTGAACTTAAGAAGAGACCTTTTCACTGTGCTGGTAATCAAACACTGCTACAGATTGTCTGAAGTGGTTATGGAGTCTGTATGCTTGGAAAGATTTAATATCTGAGTGGGCATAGTCCTGAGTACTCTGCTCTAATGGATCATGTTTTGTGGGGGGGGCTTGGACTAGACAATCTCAAGAGATCTCCTCCGACCTCAGCTATTCTTGTTTGCAATTGATTTTTCTGACAATGCAAATTAATTTAAGATTTGTAGCTGTACTTCACTCAAAAGCCTCTAATTTTCCAAGTAAAACAGTGTAATACTTTAGGACTAAAGCAGAAATGCATTTAATGCAAACTCAACTCATAAGGAACCCTACTGTGTGCTTATGGTTGCACAGTTTCCTCAAGTCCTTATTCTCTGTGTATCATCCTTCAACTTCATCATCTAGGGCATGCAGTCATCCAATTCAACATCTTGTCCTCAATCTACAGATCTGAAACTGCTTATAAATATCTTCAGATAAAATTCAGAAAGAGAACTTACAAACCCTATGAGGCCCATAGGAGGCTTAGGACAAGACTTGAGACAAAGAAGGCCAAGAGTCAGTGTGCGAATGTGGAAGACAGTGACCAGAACTACAACCCAGCCCCTGCAAAAGCTGTGTGTACAAATTTGTTTCAGTCCTTATCACACAGAGATATTGACAAATGTTACAGTTAAGTGCTTTTTTTTGTGCATGTTATGTAGCTCCTCACTTTTCTGCAGCACTATTTCTGTGCATTACTCCATGACCACCAAGTTTCGAAATATCCTGCAATTGTGAATATCAGTCAAATCCCACCTTGACCAGTGCATTGAAACATCTTCTCATCTACAGTAGAATTGTGCTTTGGCTTAAATTCTGAGTGAATGCTCAATAAATAATTGTTTTTGACCATGCCTTATTGATATTCAGGAAAAAGTATCTTTCATGTACAAATCCTTTTTTCTAATTCTCTTTCTTTAAAAAGTGAGCAAATAATTTTGCATGTTTAATGTAAACTCTCAAATATGCAGATCTTTACAACAGCACTAAAAGCAACTTCATAATTAAGTCCTTTCCAAAACTTAACTCACATTTAGAAATTTGCCTTTATGTTAAATGATAAACAGTAAGTGAATTAAATTCCTACTTATTCAGTACTCAACTACCAGCTGAAAAACTAACTTTAAGAAACTAATGTTAGTCCTAGTATTTGTGGTTAAAATAAAAACTTTTACTCTACAAGTGTAATGAATGTGGCTAAATAGCTGCTACAGCCACTGCTGGAGGAAAAAAAGCAATTTAATAAGGAGTAAAATGATAATTATCCAGCATCCTGATTAATTTTAAGATGTGGCATCTTCAAGCAACAGAACACCCATACTTCCTTTAATTGATAACGGAAAACATTTCCTTGGGCTAACTAAATATCTAGTCAACTGAATTTTCATTTAAAAAAATGATGATATGATCCCCTGGGGAGAATGTTCTTCAATTATAAACAGCCATGTTTCATTTTATATTCTCCTCTCATACCTTCTTGAGAAGCCCACATTAAGCTCATGCCATAAATCTCTTCAGAAGCAGGCAGTATTTACTATCATTCATACTTTTTCCAGATCAAGAATAAATAAGAAGCCATTCTCCACATCTGGACAGCATCACAGCCTATGTATTACCCGCACTACTAAAGCTCCAATCTACCCTTAACAATTTTCCCCTATAAAGAGCATCAACCACATTTCATACTTCACAGTGAACATAGTTGTTTTGCACCTTCTAAAAAGCTGGTAGAGGAAAGACTCTCAGGAGATGGCCTCCCATTATGACATTGGCATAGGAAAGAGAAAATAGGGCTAGAAGAAGATTTATGGCAAATTATGGTAATTGTTTTTGTTCCTGTCTCATTCCTCAAGGTTTTATTTCTGGGTATAGACAGAAGGTAGCAAAGGCAGAGGAATTAAGCTGAATGATCTCTCTCTGCCTCATTTTACCTCTGTGCTGCTCTGTCAGTTCTTCCTACTGCTGCCTCCCTTCTTAAACTCCTGTTTAGTTGTGCAGCTCTTTAAGTGACAGCATTTGCTGTCAGCTTTATCAGTGCAAATCCTGCTGATCTATTAATCCATATGCTGTCAACACTGAAATTTATCCTTCACTCTCTGACCACATCATGCATTTTCTGCCTGCCACCTGCTCCTCTTCCACTCCTATTGCCCAGTGATTTCCTTCTGCACTCCAAATGTTGCTGTGAGTGCCATCATCTTTATATACCTCTGACAGCTCTGCCCTTGTGTGCTAAGCAGCCTATCTCTGACTCACATGTGGAGATGCCCTTCTGACCTAGGCAAAATGTGCCTAGAAGAGATCTTTCAGCTTAAATACACTCATTTTACCCTGACTTACTTGTCCCCCAGTTAGAAACTCATGGTCTGAATGGAGAGAGCACCTACAGCTGCCCAAAGCCAGGGCTTTTTTTAGCATTAGCCATCACTCCTGTTAATCAATACCATTGAATAATAGCCAGGCAGATGGTAACTGCCATTTCTCTGGCTGCTGCTTCTCAGAAGGTCCCTGGGAGGAGCAAGTCTATGCCCAGGGTGCAACTCTTCTTTCCCCAGTTCTCGTCCACCTGATTCCCTTCAAGCTGCAGACTTGCTTCAGCTGCCATCCACTGATTTGTCAGTCACTGAAGCTGAGAGCCCCTGGACTGGTGCTGCAAACACCTGTGCAGCAGCTAACCCTACTATAGAAGGAAAGGACAGCTGACACATATGTGGCATTTGTGCACTGTGGGGAGAATTGGAAGCAGAGCAGAAAGAGGCAATATGAACCAGTACAGAAGAGGGACAAGAAATGGAAAGGTGAAGAAAGCAAAGCAGGAAGAAAATGTATCATGTTATCTATCATAACAAAACTTTTGCTGATTTGTTCAATAAACCTTTGAACAATGGACTTTGGGAGCAAAGCCAAGCATTAAATTAGTACTATCCTTCGTGTTGATCTACACCTGAGATGAACTGTATCACCATGGCTCAGTTTATAATATAGGGCAGAAACATGTTATAAAATGCACCTGGCCCACAATTACCCTGTGCTCAGTTTTGGGCCCCTTACTATGAGAAAGACATTGATGGGTTGGAGGTTGTCCAGAGGAGAACAACGGAGCTGGTGAGGGAGCTGGAGCACAAGTCAGATAAAGAACAGCTTTGTGAGCTGGGGGTGTTTAGCCTGGAGAAAGAAAGCTCAGTGGCCCAGGGATGACATTATCTTTCTCTAAAACCACCTGAATGGAGGCTGTAGCCAGGTGGAGGTGAGTCTCTTCTTCCAAGCAACAAGTGATGGGGAAAGAGGAAACAGTCTCAAGTTGCAGCAGGGGAGGGTTAGACTGGATATCAGGAAAGGTTTCTTCACAGAAAGGGCTTTCAAGCATTGGAACAGGCTTTTCAGGGCAGTGGTGGAGTGACCATCCCTAGAGGTGTTTAAAGATGTGTAGATACGGCACTTAGGGACATGGTTTAGTGGTGGACTGGGCAGTACTGGGTTAAGGGTAGGACTTGACAATCTTAACATTTTTTTCCAACCTAAACAATCCTATGATTCTATAATTATTCCCCTCTGATAGCCAACATGAGGGGCCCACTGGAGCATGCTGTGATGCTCTGCTACTTGGGCTTTTTCTGTATGCAAACTGAAGCTGTTGGGTCTACTGAAAGAAGGAAATGAGAGCCTTCCACCACTGTGGAGCTGAGAAGTACCCAGATCCAAGTGCTGGAAAGCAGCATCTGATCCCACAGTATAGATGCAGTATGGATACCACCAACGTTATTAGTGGGCAGAGAGGTTGATATCAATGAATGACATAGCAGTAAAATAAGCAAAACAGTAATTAACAGACAACCCCTGTTTATTTCAAGCTCCTTATGGAGTTTTCAAATACACTTTTTGGCATGGGCTTGATCTAAAAAACTCAGTTGAAATAAACCCAGTAATATTTGCAAATCATATATTCAAACCATACACCCATTTAGAATCTAACAGTAGTCTTTGCTCTTCCCATACACTTTGATATTCAGATGCTTTAATCTCTGCTATGAAGCCTCCCAGGACATGCCCTTACAGATTTACTTCCAATACCATGAACAGTTATTTACTGACTGTTTCCAGGACACCATTCAATCCCCTTAGGAAAGGTTTCATTTAGCCAACAGCAGCTCTCCACAGAGCAGAACAGCCAAGAGGTCAGTGGCTACTTTCCTTTCTTCCATAACAGAGAGCAAAAGACATTTCTGGTGTGTAGCTCATCTCATTCCATCTGGAGGCAGACATTTAAACTAGGCAAGATGTAGGTCAGATCATTGTGTCCACAGTTAAGAGAGAAGAGCCCAAATGTATTCTTTATCAAATCCAAGCTTAAACGTCCTTCCCTGTGCCTTGGCCAAGTAGTCCCTAGGGCTACTAGAGCTTCAGAAGAGCTTCAGAAGAGCTTCAGAAACCATTTACTAGAAAATACAGGGCATACAGGAAGAATTTAGGTTGTCTCTGTCTGGGCTTTTCAAGTGGAACGCATCACTAACCATGTAACACAAAACTAATAAAATACAATCTCTTCGTCAAGTTTTTGTCAGAAATGTAGTGGCATTGTTGCAACCATTACAGCCACCTTTGCTTGTAATAGAAAAAAAAAGTTATTTTTACAAGGTCCTGGAATTACGAAATACTCTCCAGTCATCCATTTTGCATCAACCAACTGCACATACATTGATTAAGGAAATAAAAGCAACAAACTGATGTCTCTGGAACACAAGAGCAGATCCTTAAAAACACTTATAATGTACTTCATTTGACAGAGTCACTGCTGCCACTCAGACCTGCTTGTTCAGCCACCCTAGCCCATGGCAGCTCACTCCCAGAACCCCATGGAGTATTTAGGAAATCTGCTGCTGGCACAGGGCAGCATGGGACTGCCTGCCTCACCCTTCCTACTCTAACAGGATCTATCACAGTCAGATCATGCTGAATATCCCTTCTCCAAAGGCTTTTCTGAGTGTGGGAAAGAAGCTCTTAATTCTGGACATTGCATTAATTTATATGCAGAATGCAACTATTTTTGTTATTAATCTTCTGCACCTGTGCCCAGCATGTTGGATGGGTGAATTTTAAATAAATTACATTTTGCATAGTCACTCCTTTTGTGATTTTATTATACAAATAATGCTCATCTTTTCACCTCTGAAACAGTCCACATCCACGATTTCAAAGTCAGACTAATTTATAGATATGCTGAGAAAGGCAGATCTTTTTTAAGGACTCAATACAATAAGAACTGATTTCTGTTACTTTGTAATCTGGAGGGTAAATGGGAGAGCCCATTGTTTTCATGTGGTTTTTCTCTTTCAGAAAATAGAAGTTTAATTGTAATTTTTATCTATGGTTATATTCTATTCTCTACAGATTTTTGCAGGTCATCTTAAATCCTGCCTGTTCAATTGACTGTGGGTATTTTATGATTTTCTCTGCAATTCTGAAAGCAAAAACCACAATCATTTCTTGAGGTTGCTGGGGATAGATGAATTCCCAAGGTAAGGGGGGCCAGGCGGGGGAGCAGGAGAGGAGGACAATGGAGAGGACAGCAAGAGGGAGAGCTGGCAGCTTTCTGAACATTTGGATTGCTCTCCAGAGGTTGCCCTGGAAATCAGCAGAGTTTGCAGCAGGATGTATTGAAAAGATATTGAGTGCATAATCCTCAGCTCCTTCATAAATTCTGATCCACAGCTGGGTCACATCAGCTGCTGCAGAGCAGGAGCAGTAGTAACAGATGTCACCAGCACAGAAATATGTTGGCTTTGTTAAGCATTGGCTTTTGCAGAGGCAGACACGGTCTGGTCCCACACATCATGCTCATTTTTGACTCCCTGTGAGGTTTGAGTGGAGAGGGTCTCCCTTCACCACTCATTTTATCTACGGGTTCAAACAGCAGAACCAGGTTTCTCAACATCTGGGACCATATTGCCTAACTGCAGTCATTTATTAAAGCCTTTTGATATATATATATACTGCTTATTTATCACTCAGAGCAAGGTCGGTCATTCTTGGCTAGAAAATTATGAATATTGCTCAATGCTTTCTTGACCTTAGTCTCAAGAATTAAGTTAGTCAGCTGTCTTGTTCAACTGAATACAGCCCTGCTCTACTGGAGTTGGTCCTGTTCCAACTCTAGAAACTCTCAGAGGATGTTTTTCTATTTTATTGGTTTCGTGTACTTCTCATATTTGAGCCTCTCTTTTCAGGCTAACTAGGAGAGCCTACAGTAATCAAAATTTCTGGTTAGGAATACTTTCTTCGTTATTGTCTTCAGTTAATACTTTAGCTTATTTTCTCTTATGAGTGCCCTGTCAGCTCTGTATTATGCAAGACTTCTTTGGTGTATTCAAACCAATCAGTAACTACCAACCCCAAAGACACCCACTCTAATGGTGATTCCAACAGATCAGATAGGTACAAAAATAATTCAAAGGAATCATTAGCAATCTTAGCTTGCACAAAAAAAAAAAAAGAAACAATTAAAAAAAAGTGTATTTGATCTGTTCACATTTAGCATCAATTATAGAGACAACGTAAATTCGACAGATTTCAAATTTTAATTACCTTTAAATTTGCATAGTGGTTTACTAAATGCCTTTTTGTTTAAGTCTGTTTAATACAGTATTTAATTAACTCTCATTCTAGGTCAAAGTAATTTAATTAAAAAAACTTATTGCCTTTAGGTCCTTCATAAACAGCGTTGAGCACACCTTGTGCTTAGAAGCTCATATGATCATCAACGAAGTTGCTTCCTTGCTCAGGAACAAGCTGATTACTTATAAACCTCAATTACTGGAAATGGGGAAACAGGGAAATGCTTTGCCATTGATAAATCTCAATGCAAAATACAGTTGTACCACAGGATAGCTATTCTCTACAGAGTGGGTGTTGTGGTCTAAGTGGGACACCACACGAAAGCCCAGCATACATATCCTTCTCTGATAAGGAGTGAAGGGATTCAGTATTTTAAATTATACTCCAAAGGATTTTACTACAAAACACTGAAAAAATCCCGAACACATACATTCCTCTTCTCCAGGGTACACCTAACATGAAGCTTGTAGCATTAGGATGTCTTTAGATACCTGTACCTGGCCCAAAGGATGTAAAATTGATGAAAAATCCAGTAATCAGTTTAACAGTTCAAACAGTGCTCCGCCAAGGACCTGGGCAATCTCGTGCAGATTAAAAACATATTTAAGTCTTGGCAGTATTTCCCTCTTAGCCTTACAATATTTTTCATTTCCAAATGGAAATTTGTCCAAGCTTATGGCTATTTTGAGAAACAGGGTCCATCAACTGTGGGTTGTAGCACTTCACATATTCTCTTGGTCCTGCTTTCCATCCATTCAAAATGCTGCCATGGCGACTATTTTCTGCTTCTTTGCTTTGATGATAATGGATTCATATTTGCAACAGCAGACTCAGAAATGTCTGAAGACTCTCAAAGTCCCTCTGAGTGGAACCTATCTTTACCCATAATCTCTTACTTGTTACCAAGCTATTGATCCTAACTCTGAATTAGATACCTGCCTCTGCTACCCCGTCGAAGAAATCTCAGACAAATTTTTCTCCTGAGAGGTTCCCACTTCTGGGCAGAGTTTGTTCATAACACCACTGTCTTCTTGAAAAATCTTGGAAGAAATCTAGAAAAATTTCCTTTCAGCATGATGTCTACAAAAATCCTGACAGATTTTTTGGGATCATGGCTTACTTTAAGAGAGAGCTACTGTCTTATTTTTCTCCCATATCTATTTGTTGCATTTACCTGCTGATTTCTGACATAGTTAGCACGCAATCTTTTGCAGTCTTTGCAGTACATACCCATAAAGCACTAGATGTGGTGGGGAAGGCCCACAAGGAGGGCTTCTGAAATGCTGTCATAATATAAATAAACACAAAGAAATAACAACAGCATATGAAAAGGATTAATTTTACCCTCTGCTTTCATCAGTGAGAAAAACAGGACTCTAATATTCAGACAAAATAACCACTGCATATTGCACACAGACTACATGTAGCAGTTAATGTGCAAAGGATTTTACAGGATGCCTGATTACCTTCACAGGGAATCAGTTGTGTATCTCCAGAGGAGTTTCACACTTCCTGATGACTCCATAAATGATAGTCCAAGCTGAAGGACAGTTAGGTACCTTCAAATCTGAATTGCTGCATTCTCGGCTCCTTCACTGCAGCTGTCTCCACTGGGGGTGGGGACATACGTGTCCCGAAAGGTCACTCAGCTCCACATCTGGATTCATGTTCTTTGGTTCAAGATTGTTTAGAAGCATTAGGTCAAGGATATTTTCACGAGTGGCATGCACTGCCACACAAACCATCTCTCCCTATTTATCTTATTCTAAAACTACCTAAAACACACTAAAGAAGGGAAAACATGCACTTGGTAAGGTGGACTAGGAAGTTTGAAGAAACATGGTTGCTGCTTGATTTTCAGAGGCATGAAGCCCCCAGAATCTCTTTGCAGGGCTTGACTCTTTTAAAATAAACCTTAAAGTATTTAACACTGATCTTTTGACACCTGTGGGTACCTTGAGGAAACTAGGCTACCCCAGGGAACATGTGTACAAAAGCAGTCACTATTTTGGTAGGCTATGTGGCTATGTGCAGCTGCTTATTTAAGGCAAGCTTTGAACTGTGAATGAGATGCAGAGATAGAAAACCTTGCAACACTGTGGCAAATTATGTAAATAACACACACAAGGAAGCACCCTCAAACAGCAATCTTGGGTTCTCTCTAACTTTCCATGGGTGTGGATTCTAACTAAACAAATACCGTTCATCTTGTGTTGGTATTTGGAGAGAGAGCCCAGTGGGAACTCTGTTTCTCTGAACCACATCCTAGATCTTTTCAGCTTAAAACCTCCATCACCCACATCCCTGGACATTCCTACCTTCACCTGCAAAAATTAACCCTTATTTCTGCTGTATCTTTCCAGATCCCAAGGCAATTGGTTACTAGGCAACCATCCCCTCTTTCCCCCGGGCTTGCTTTTAATTGAAGCCTGCACTGAATAACATCACAAAAGAGGAAAGGCACTTTCTAACAGTGAATAGCCATTACTAAAGTCATGGGGGAGAGCTTTGGTATGAGGAGGATGGGTACAGGAAAGCAGTCCCCTCCCTAAACTGTCCTCTTACCACCACCAAACGTGTGAATATACAAAGAAAGAACTTTTGCCTATTTGTCTTCAGAGCCAAGAAGAGGCCCACATGAAGGCAAGGTCTGTGACGTCTGGTGACCTGCCCCAGGGTTATCCCATCACTCTTTCTGCCCTCTTGCCCATTTCTCATCCACACCACGTGACAGAGCCCTCTGTGGATGGAGGGAACCACTGAACTGCCCGTCCTTCCTCTGGGAAGAGAACAACACCTTTTCCACCACAGCCAGAACCTGCAGCTGATCTACCCTGTCTGCTCTGCACAACAGGACACTGTGGACCCATGGGAAGCAAACTGAATTGACAGGGCTGCTGGTGTTACACGGGTAAGCAACTCCATCACTGGAGCCTGGATTCACCAGATCCAAAATGAGTTCAGTTCAACAGCAAGTATTTTGGCACAGATTTTCAAAGAAGGCCAACTCCAGCATGCACCATTCCCAGACATATACACTGCACATGCAGCAGGGTGGTCTGGAAAGAGAGCTGGAATTTTTGCAGCTATTCCAGCAAGCTCAAACACAAAAGGTGCCACCTTTCAAGAAGTACAGGTCCTTTTGGCAGTGCTGTCTCTCAGAGGAAGGTGGGAACATGGACCAGAAACGCTTCAGTCCCACACTCCAAATGGAACATGAACAAGCCTGTGTGCATGCAGGAGATGAGAACACACTTGCATGATGCAAAGCATGCTAATAATGAATGTTTCAGTACAGAAACTCCCTAATGCTTTAGTAGCCATTAGTCTTTACAGTGACTATTTCCTGCCTAGATCAACTCATTAAATTTGTTCTCCACACTGCTGTATGAGTTCCAAACGAGGAGTTAGAAACTTGCAAGAAGCTGGGATGGACAAGCTTCAGCAGCGTTCTCCAGATGATATTAAACTGCTACAGAAACATCTCAAAAATGGAACCAATCTACTAAATATTCCCATTGTTGTGTTAGATGGAAAATTGCGATGAGGATTTTGCTGCCACCATAGACATGTCTATGGCAGCAGGGGCACAGCACTTGAAAGCAGATGCTGATAGACCTGCTCCAAGCCTGGCTTCACAGATGAATTTATGCAACATTCAGAGCAAAGGAGATAAAAAAGAAATCTATTAGTTTCCTATTTAATACATGGAAAATGAATGGTGCAATTGACCTTTAGGAAGAGTGTTTTATCAGAGAAAGGACTGACCTAAGTATTGGGCAAAGGAGTCACGGTTCCAAACACTTTCATAAACTGAGAGCTGTGGAGTAAGCTCTCCTCTTCTAAAGAGGGCTCTGCCTGACTTCTCCATAAACTCTTCAGTCCCTGGAAGCCAAATTATTGTCCAAGCAAATTCAGCCAGGCTGCAGAGATAGATCTCACAGGCTGGCTTCATACCACAAAACTGAAATAATTTAAATAAATTACTTCATATATTTAGAACCTGATTATATTTACTGGAGGAATAATACTGCCTCAAATGTGAACTGCCCTCTGGAAGCCTATCTGAATCAATGGATTAAAAGAGGTTTCTTGACTCCCAGCTCCAGATGTAAAATGCAAGTCTGGTGGAAAAAACCCCAGGCATTACTATGCCATGGCTGTGCACTTCCAGCACCAAGAAAACAGTTCTCCATTTTGCCTCATTTGCTCCTCCATTCTAAGAGAGAATTTTCCTAAGTGATAAGAATGAAATACTTCACTCAAGATCTTCAAGAACTCAGAGTTGGTTTGTGATACCTGAAATAGCACTACTTTTACACTTCCTTTATACCTCATCCTGACTCGTGACACATATCTTCACGATATCCCCTGCCAGACAGCTGATAAGACTTGGTCCAGAAGCTCACAATGACTAAATCTTAAAGAGAATGACTTTTTCTAATTTAATTATGCATTTGACACCTTTATATATGTTTTGTGAGATGACAAATACATTTACACCAGGTTTCCACTGATGCCATATGGTGGCTCACAAAAACTGGAACAAATTAGGTGTAATGAGACTCATAAAATAAACTAACTAACAAACTAAATAAAGAAACATAATGAACATTATTATTATTAATTATAATAATAACAATAGTAATAAAAGACCTGCTATTAAATTTTAGAATTTGCAAGATGATGTTCAGGTGGGGAAGATACTGTGTACCATTCTCCTCTGGTATTTCTGGTAGATAGCCAGAAATGCCTCTGCCCTTGTCAAAGGAACCAGTGGACTTGTGAAGAGAAACAGTCACAGGAACATTTCAAATATGAATAAATGGCAGAACAGAAACACCTTTCACAAAAACAGATGCAAGCAAACATCCTTAAAAGTGGGAAAAAATGTGGGAGATGCAGTGATGAACTGATGGACATGGTAATCCTGATTTAGAATTAGGTACCAGCTTCAGATGGCCAGGTGATTAGGAAGTCAAAGGCACTGGGCCAGAAGTCCAGCTGTTGTAGTAGGGTTAAAGAGCTACTGGCAGCAATTGGGAAGAAGGTTCAGATGGGATACTGCAGCCTGTCCTCTCTTCCCTTGAAAGGCAAGGAGGGTCAGAATATATTTTGATGCAACAGAAAAAACCTCAAACAACTCTGAGTATTGTGGATCAGTACTGAAGATTCACAAAGGGATCATCAGCTCAGGGCAGCACTGAAAGCAGCAGCAGCTGTTGCCTGAAGAGATTTTTCAGGGTTGGTTCAGACTCCACCAAATATGCAGCCACCTCACTGCCAGACTAAGCACATTTGGAGGGCCAGGAAGAGGGAGAATCTCTAAAAAAGGATATCAACCTCTGCCTTAGTGCCCCTTCCACAGTTCAGTACGGCAGCATGACTGAGCATCCTCTGGAAACTAAAAGGCAGACACTGGAGACTTCTGGAACTGCAGCAGTCCCTAAAAATGTAACACAATCTCTACTATCATCTTGTGACACATGCAAACAACTAGACAGTGCTGTACACCTTCCATCAGGGTTATCTGAGTATTTACTCAGTAAGTAGCATGAAAGATGCTTTTGTGTGCCCCCAGTTAGAATATGGACACAAACAGCTCAGGTTTTGGCTGCACAGGGGCCACTCTCACTTGAGCTATGCTGGAGAAGAGCATCTCTGCAGTGAAAATCTGCCTATAGCTAGAGAAAAGCCCAGCTGGTATTACTGTGGGATACATCCCCTGCTTAGTTATTGCTGGAGCTATGGCTCAGACAGATGATGTGGTTTAGTTACAGTTGCTGTCAGAACCAGCCTTCCTCTGCCCCTCTTTTCACATGTGTGTGCTGCTTCTCTGACCTGGCTGCAGGACAAGCCCAATGACAGTGACTCACCTGCTTTGGAATAGCTAGATTCAGAGGAGGATGCTTTTATTTTTGTTTTAATGGAGAGATTACTCAAGAAAATAGGCCAAAATGGATCTGTAGATCAAAGGAAAGGACTCTGCAGCCACTTATTTCAAGGTAGGCTATTTGAACCTAATCCTACCATTATCATTGTGATAGTAAAATCTGGTATGGGCACTTAGCCTGTCTTCATGTCTTTATATTTCCACTTCCCTCTGGTTTTAACAGATTTGTCAGTAACAACAACTATTGTATTTCTAACCTCTGGCCATTTCCTAAAGCCTACTGCCTTCACCTAAACCCATCACCCTGCAAGATTCCTCTGTAGGATTCCTGGTTAAGACATTAATGTCTAAAATAATGTCTTCAAAAGAAGCAGCAGATGCACAAGGCAGAAATAAAGACATACAGAGCAGGAAAGAGGGAGGACAACACTGATTAAGTTTTGCTGTGTTACAGCTTGTTCTTCCAGAAAGGCTTGCTGTCATCTGTTCCCTAGCACTGTGCATGTGTCTCTTCTGGCTGGAAAACACTGTGTTGTGTGTCAGATACAGCACAATTTCTCCTGTCTGTGGCTCACTAATTGCAGACCCACTTCAGGGTCATTCAGCCTCTCTGCTCAATAAGATGCTGGATTTCGCCTTAATAAAAAACCTTCCTAGGCCAGACCCTACAATGACAGACATGATATACTAATTAAGTTACATCAGCTGTATTTTTTCTTTCATCTCATATGAAAGAATGGTGCACTTCTCTAAAAGCTCTAAGGATACAGACCAAATTGTTACTAACCAGTGCGGGAAAACCAAGGGCCCCCACCTCTCCTGGCTGTATGTCCTTAATAGTCCTTTCACAAGGAAAGCACTGTTAGGCTGGGAAATGGGAAATAAAGCATATTGATTCAATCTGGTCATAAATGGGCAGAAAATAAGGAATAGATATATCAGACATTATCAAAATAGGGGGGAAAAAGGACAATTTTTTCACTTATTTATGCCCTGTTCAAAAATCCAGAGGGAACTTGTGTAGCTCTTTCTTTAAATTCCCCAAGCTGAAGAGATGTTTGTAAGATTTCACTGCCTTGACTATATTTACCCTGTTTTATGTTACCACAAAGAAGACTTTGAGCTGATAAAATATCCTTCCAAAAAGCACATTAGTCTCCTTTTGGAATGATGAGTTGCCATTAAAAATGACAGGTATTTTCTATAATTTCCCATGGGAAAATATCCCCTGACTCCTCTAAAAGCTTTTCAAACCCCACTGCTGCTGCCATTCACAAGGCACAAGCAAAACACCCCACTCCTGCTGTCCATTTCCAAGCACTCTTCAAAAACAAATGACAAATTCCCCAACAAATTGCTACTGAATACAATTTGCCTGCCCTCTTTGATTTTGATTATAAAGAAGAGTGTTTTGTTCACATTACTCTTCCTGCCAAAACCATATTATCACAAGTTAAAGGGGGAAATTACTTTGTGGGACCCTTTAATTAAAAGAGGGTCATATTTCATTGCTTTTTTCCCCTGTGACAGACATTGCTATCCCTCTTCTCCCCTGTCTCCATCTTCCAAAAACCAGTATGGAACAGGTTGGCATGATTGGCTTTTACTGAACCTACATCACCACTGAAATTCTCTCCTTTTATACACTGTCAGAATGTAGCATTGCACAATGCAATAAAAAACTGGTTTATTCATTGAGGGCTTACCTGGCACTGACTATCACATTACTCTTGTTAGCACTGTGCAATAACTAAAAATTACAATTTTCTCACCAGTGTGTTTATTTAGTATTAAAAAATAATTGTAAGGAGCACAACATCACAGTCTTGCTTATGTTTTTAACCATTATTTTCTTGTCCCATTAATTGCATCTAAATTGCTCAATTTCTGATGTGTTGTTAAGAGTAAAAATTAATTAAGAGTCTATTTTTCTACACTGTTAACTTTTCTCTGAACTAAGAAACTACTTATTCCTGCCTGCCATGGGTCTAAGTGAGCTGCTATGTTCATTTTTCCTCAGAAGAGAGATAATGTTGTGTGAGTGTGTGTTTTTTTAATGTTTAGATTCCTTCTTTCTAGTTGACTGAAACACAGTCAGAAGCCTGGCTGACATACAGTACCATTTGTGACCAGGTATCTTTCTGGGATTTGCTGCCTGGCAGACCACTACAAGATTTTAAGACTTTCTGCAGTAGTTTCATTTTTTCCTTGAAAGAAAATTTTCTCTTCTAAATGTATCCCCTCTTCCTCTTGGGGCTGATAACACATCTATGAAGAATCTTCCTTTCCTTGCTTAGAAACTCCTGGATCAGCAGAAGTGTCTGCAACAGTAGGTGTTAAGGGTTTTTCTGATAGCATGAGGCATTTGGATGTCATACACCTAAACTCATTTCAAAAGAAACTATGGGGGGGTTATTTTCACTGTTATACATCACAAATTTATCACAATTGGAATAAAAATACTTAGCAAAAAAACCCCATAAGCACCTCCTTGTCAAGAAACCATTATCTAAATAGCCTCTGAGATGCATCACAAGCACAAAACTACATTCTCTCCTCCAGCAATGACTTTCAAAGCCAAGAGGTAAAAATGGCATGATAAAACATAGGGTTCAGAAAAAGATGACCCAAGGTCTATACACTATAATTCAGCATACATGAACTCCAATTCAAAATATGGAACCACTGAGGAAAATTAAGATAAATCACCCTAAAGAATGAAGTCACTGTGTAGGAGGTTGTGTCCCTCAAGCCGACAAGGGGATGCTTTCATTCAAGCATAAAGTAGTCATAATTCTCAACATGGTAATTCTCCTTAGAGAATTTTATGAGCTCTATCACAGACGCATTGACTTAAAGCATTAGCAGATTTGGCTTATCTTTCCCCTATGTATTTGGGCATATATGGTCCTGCTCAGTGACAACTGATTTGAAAGCTGAGCTCAGATTTAACATGGCAATTTTCTCTGTTGCTATAAATCTCTCACCCAAAAAATAACTGCAGGAAGGGTGAGGAAAGGAAGGAAGTCCAAAGCACAGTCAATGCTGTAGAAATATCTCCTGAACTCCACTTTGAACTGAAGTTCAGAAATATTTGAACCTCCTGAAGCTTTAGTCTCTACATCATCTTTCTCAGGTATTTCTGTGAACATGCCAGGTTACAGCCAGAGCGCTTTGCTGTCTTGGTCCCCTTGGTAGGAAAGAATTGCCATTACAGGACAACAGAAGCTAAGGCTGTTTAAGAAACAACATTAGAAAAGGCATTTTAAGAATCTGAATTATAAAAGCTGTGGTTCTAGTCTAAAGAATGAGTCCATTAAAGAAAGCGTCACTAGATGTTTCCATGTTTATTATGTGCTAGTAACTCTGGGCTGAATGTGTGCAATTTGTGAGTACAAAGACATTTTTCTTCTAACAGCCAATCTTAAAAACTCAAGCTGGGATCTGAGAGGTGGGGTGGGCTTTTCATTCTCATGCCTCATTACCAGAAAACATCAATTAATATATATATGCTTATGCAGCTGTAAGTGATCTTTATTATTCTGGTTTTTAATCTTGAAACTGGTTAGAAATCAAGAGCCAAAATTGCAAACCAGACTACAGAGTTTACACAACGATGACCCAGGCCCATACTCCCTAACTCAGCATACGTGAGCACAAATCGAAAACATCTGAGTAAAACCATAAATGTTGCAAAATTAATAACCCAGATAAATGGTGAAGATGCCACTGTTTAGAGTCAAACACTCCCTAGACAACTGCATGGTTGTTAGTGTCCTCTGAACTCTTGCCAGTATCTTTTCAGGAACAAGTGCTCGGGGCACAATGTATTATCCCAGACAAAGTCACAAAAAGCCAGATAGGAAGGTTATTACCTTCCTATATTATCATGTAGTATCTCTGTCATCACTTCCCTGGTGGCAAGCATACAGTATTCTGAATTTATATTTAACCTATGGCTTAATTGCTAGAAGAGCAGAAGTTTATCAAAAAGGCTTTGAGCAACAACTTGTGTTCTACCCACGCGTGCTGTAAGCCACCAGCACAGCTTAGACGAAGCCAGCTTGGAGCTCCTGCCTCTCCCTGGGATCAAGGCAGGAAACAATTTAAGTCAGTAGCCATTCTCTAATGAAATGAGATTTTTAGAACAATATCCTATTACAATTAGTTCATAATAATTAGCAATGAACAGCAACAATAAAAATAGCATTCATTCACTTAAAATTATTTTTAATGTTATAATGACTGGTACATAATTATACCAGAGAAGGGCTATTTAAAAGAGGGAAAAAAAGAAGATAACTTCAAAAGAGAATTCACTTGCTGTTTATTTGCTTCAGGGTTCTAATTACTCTGGAAACCAGCAACCCTCCTGATAGGATTACTGACACGAACGCAACTGCAGCTGCAAGGAATGCTGAGCACATCAGTTTTTTAGCACCATTAAAACAGTCCTCTATAAATACCAGATGCATCTATCTATCTATTTCTCTCCCTTCTCAGCACTTACTAGTGGAGCAGTCGCAGAGCATATCACAAAAATGAAATGTGTAGCTGTGGCAGAACTGGCGCAGTAGAGCAAGTAATTTGTATCAGGCTGTATAAGAGTTTAAGTTTTATTATTAAGTATATGTCACAGATATACTAGCACCAGTTCATCTTCTTTCCCCTTATAGTTCAGATTTATACACTTATTAATAAAATCCAGACGGTCATTTCAACACCCTCATTTAGCAAAATAAGCCAGTCAAATCTGGTCAGAGTTGCCTGGACTCCACGTGTCTACACAGAGAGCCCTGGCAACTTTAATTGTTGCTGTCTAGAGGAGATTTATGATGCTATCCATCCTGGCCCTAGCTAATAAATCACATCTTCCTCCAGTCTTCAGTGGATAGGCTGGATGAAAAAGGCTGGTAGGTTTCATTAGGGCTCCTGCAAGCACTGCAGAGGGAAGAGGGGAGCCACTGGACTTGGCACTGCTTTTGCTTTTGCCCATATGGACTCTCAGAGAATTGGTTTCACTGCTGGGGTTTTGAAAACCATCAAGAGGAGGACTTTTTCCTCAGGAATGGAGGTTGGAGGAACCTTAAGCTGCCATTCTGTTCTGGTTCTAGCACCTACAGCCTTTGGTTTGGTGCCTCTATGCCTCATACTCCACAGAGCAACCCTCAGGTGACACTTGCTACCCTTTGCCCTGGTTCATAGGTAAGCTCTGCAGGACAACCACTGCCTTTTACCATGCATATGCAGCCATTCTCTCCAGGGGGTGGCAAGTATAACAGCAATACAAAATAATAGCAAAAAAGAGATGGAAAATACCTTCAAATGTCAAATTTTGGAATTCTGTCCCTCCTCACTTTTCTAGCCAGCTAGTAAGAAAAACCAACATTGCAGAGCAGTTTGGAATTTCTTAGGTCCAATGTGAACAGCACCAAGGGGGAAAAAAAGCCGAAATGTACTCTAAAATACCACATTTATTAAAATACACAAGAGACAGGGAACTGCCAAGTCAGCAGTTTCCTCAAGAGTTCATTCTGTAATGGTCTTTGGGCAGCAACATCAGAAATTAAAATTCTTACATCATACTCTTAATACCTGTATTATTGTAAGATATGCAAGAGTAACAGGAAGCTACACTTACAATACACTTATGTGTGTCCTGAAGGCTGGCAAGACAAATAAGATGAAGCACAAGAAGCACACCAGTGGGGGAAAAAAAAGGCCATTTCAGTGTTTAACATCTTCATAAGAGATATGCATGATAGGATAAATTGTGCCCTAATGAAGTTTACTGATGATACCAAACTGTGTGGGAGGTAGACACTTTGGAAGGGAGAGCCACCTTGCAGGAAGACTGGATAGGCTGGAATAGTGGGCTAACAAGAACTTTATGAAGTTAAACAAGGACAGGTGTGTCTGGGGAGCAGCTCTGTAGAAAGGGACTTGAGGGTCCTGGTGGACAAGCTCTGTATGAGTGAACAGTGTGCTGCTGTGGCAAAGAGAGCCCACAGAATCCTGGCCTGCATCAACACATGCAACCCCAGTATAGATGAAGAGCCACTATCCTGCCCTACTCAGCGTTTTGCAGGCCACACCTGGAATACTGCTTTCACTTTTGGTCTCTGCTATACAAAAAGGACATGGATGGGCTGGAGAGGGTCCAGAGAAAGGCCACAATAAAGGGAAGGCTGAGATAATGTTTGTTCAGCCTTGAGATAAGAAGGCTTAGGGGAAACCTTACTACTGTGTCTCAGTATTTAAAGGATGGCTATAAAGAAGATGGAGACTACCTTTTCACAATGAGTCACAGGGAAAATGGGAAAGGTAATGGATACATGTTACTCCTGGGGACATTCCAACTGGACACAACAGGAAAATATTTCACAATGAGAACAATCAGTTGTTGTTGTTCACCATCTCCCCAGGGAAATGGTGAATTCTGCAACATCAGACACAAGTAAGACTCAGCTGAGCAGGCTACTGGGTCATTTTGTCTAGACCATACTTTTGCCAAGAATGGCTAGACCAGATGATCCTTGGGGTCTCTTCCAACCTGTTATTCTTGATTCTATGGTTTTTCCTGTCATTATAGCGCGTATCTGTAATTTATAGAAATATATTTCTTGTCCAATGCATGTGAAAACATATTTAACTATTAATAATGGCACTATTCCCCTACTGCTTATGTCAAGTGCATTCCCAATGCAAAACAGAGAGTCTGTGTACAAGGGTTTCATGTACAGTAGAGTGATGCTAATCTAAATGGGTTGGCTCAAGAAAAGGAGCTATAGTGGTAGAGCACAAAGCTTTTCCTTCTGCAGGTAGGCTCCTCCAAGCTGCCTGGCTGGGTAATCTTCCTTCATGACATGCTGCAGAAGGCAGTACAGACATATCCAAAGACAAGACAAACAGCAGATGCAGATACACAAAAAAACAGTGAGCCACAGGCTGGCAAGGCAGCAAGCAGTCAGCATGCTTCAGTACCTCAAATGTTGGCAAACTTTCAGTCAGCAAGACACAGTCACCAGGTGGGGTCTGAGTAGAGTGTCGGGTGACTTTGTAGGGAGTTCTTCCCAAGGAAGAGCGTAGGTGATATCATCATTTAGACATGGCTGGGGGGAGGTGGCATTGTAGCAATGGGGAATGTCCTCACTAATCCATAAAGCTCCTAGAGAGAGAGGGAGCCCAAGAAGGGTTGGAATAAAAGAGAAGCATCTTCTATTTAATACATACTCAAGAGTCAGGTGTGAAAAGGATTCCCAATGGCTCTGGAGGGCAGTTTCCCAAAGATTGCAGAAGTTCACTATGCTTGTGCTGACAGGCATCACAGAAGCGGGTTCATAAAAAGTCTAACACTGCCCTCAAAATATCTGAAGTTTTCACTTATCTCAGTTACATGGTTAACGGGAGGAAAATACCCTATCATATCTTTGATAATGACCTCATTTATGACAAGAGAATGTGTCTCTGCTGCAGATCCTAATTACTGGCTAATGCTTAAAATAGAAATAGTACCTATTTCTTGACCAGTCACATTAAGCATCAACCTTACCTCTCTCTCACACTTCCGAGATGATGTTCAGCTTTCAAAGGGGAAAAGAGGGAAAAAGAATTCTACCTGCAGTCTCATAATAGCATCAGCTGTGCAAAAGACTCAGCTTCATGTTTTCCAAAGCTGCTATTTTTGTACTTGCTTGGAAAAAGCACAGTTTAACAAAACTTCACCATCAGCGATCCTCACAAAACGTTTGGCATGTATTTGCCAGCTTTTTACTAAGCTAATTTATTTTTTAAAAGCAACTTAGCAGAGACAACCACTCAGATTTAGATTTGAGTTCTTGTGTATGACATTCATCAGTAGAAATGAAGTACTTTGGAGATAAAAACAATCATATTGTTTCATTAGCCTGAAATATTTCAGATGGGGACAGCAATAAAAGTAGATAGCTTTTAGATACAAGCACAGCAGAAAAACTGTGTTTCATAGTGAGAGTTCAGAATGACTGGCAAATAACTTGCTCTCCTAACAGAAAAAGTGTGAGTAAGGTCAGGCCAGCACATGGACCACCTTGCTTGGCTGATGAAGGTCTTGCTGTTCTTTGAGCTCCGTCTGTTGTGCATTCTAACACACTGAGTGTCAATGCTTTCCAGTGGTTGCTTTATCTCATAGGGAAAAGCAAACACAGTGACAAATGTTCCATAAACTCCAAAGACAGGACCAACCTTATGATCTATACACATTATTTTCCCTGCAGGCAACTCAAATAGGATGCCACTCACGTGGAGATGTCTCAGAGTGCTCTTCCTCCTTCAACCTCCTGATGAAACATCACTCCTGATAGGAAACATTTATGAGTATCCCTTTTTCCAGGTCAACAATTAAGGAAGGTTGTAGAAGTCAGTGTGAGCCCCAAACCAGATTTCACTCAGTATTTGACTGACCTCCTAATGCATCAATTTCTTCACAGAAAAGTTTAAAATTACTTGAATTAGAAAAGGCATTTTAGAACCAAATAACTATGCTGTAAAGCAGGCAAGAAAACTCCAAACCAAATATGTCCTAATTCCCTTTCATCCTGGAAAGTTACTAAGACTTCATTAGAATACAGTCTGCTAAAGCTTTTTTGTTTCACCAGCAGAGTATCCTGCAACAGAGCATAAAGCCAACTCTTTGATATTAACATATACAGGAGACAACTTAGAACTTAAGTTCCAACTTTGAGCTGAAAAAACGAACTAAACCAAAATAAAACTATATACTGAAGTTCAACTGCCTTTCATATTATTATTGGTGTATATCACTGAGACTTAATTTTTAAACTTCAGAGGTCTATAAGAAGTTATTCTGGGACCTTAACTTAAGCTATGAGGCACAAGCTGACATTTTGAGGTATCATCAGAAAGACTACAATGAAATGTTAAAGAGAAGAGTTATTCCCTCTAGGTCAGTTGAAGCAGGAATGGCAATCCTCATCTCTCCAAGTCCACCACAAGCCTTAAATCATACAATAGCACACTTCAATTATTCCCCAGCTTTCAATGTGCTAAAAATAAAACTGACATCATAAACCAATTTTAACTAATATAATAAAGCTAAGTGCATGCCAATGTCAGTAAATGAAATGTAAAATTAATTGTGCTTCAAGAGAGGAAAGCCTTGTGAAAGAATTACTGCAGTAGTAAATGGTGAGCACTTTGCCCTCAAGCTTCACTGAAGTCATTATTTCTTAGATGTCATGAAGAATAGTTTCACGAAGTCTTCAACACTATGTTAATTTATTTTTGGACAGACACAAAAACCAGCCAGCAGCCCCAAGACTCACTAGCATTAGCTTCTGATGATTTCAAGGGGCTGCATTTGGCCTCAGACATGTGGATGGCTGGCTGTGTATAACTAAAGTTTTGATGGAAGACAACATTGTCTCTAGAAAAACAAATGCATTATTTTCTGAAACAAATACAAATGTTGCCTTCTCAAAATGAGTGATCATTAACTTCAGGAGCTAAGATGAACATGAAAGTAAACAGATCAGGGCAACTTCTAAAAGCTGGCACTGAACATATCGGCTTTCTACACAGCCTCAAATCATTACTGCTTCCTTTCCTGGCCAAACAAGATTTGACTGCTCTTAGTGATATATTCCCAGTGCCACCATGGATGGGCAAACTGATTTCTATATGCTACCATCATGCCTTAATTGCTAGCACTCTTAGTGTTAGACTTAAAGTAGGTCTCTTTTGGTGATAATGTTAAGAAACATGAGGCAGGAAGGTAAGGACAGCAGGACAACACAGCCAGGGAGGAAGAAGGCACTTGGTAACTTGTAAAAACAAAAAAACCCAAAGAAGATGTTGAAACAATCCATAGGAGAGAATACATCCTTTCATACTTCTTCCTCTTTAAAAGTCTCTTTTTTCCTTACAACAACGACAGTTAATGAAGCAATAAGGGAGGACTGAGTTTGATGCTCACCAGTTTTTAGGACCTGGAGCTGAAAGTACTGAGATGACTTGTTCCATGCCTCCCCAGGGTGTGCAAAATGCAAGTCTGAGTGAGTCACCAGACAGGCAGGGCATTTCTGGGACACAAATGGCCAATTTAACAAGCATGCTAATGTTCAATGAAGGGAACGACAATTAGAAGAGCAAGCTGTATCTTAAGGATGAGCTGAAAAGACAATGAGGAGATGAAGCTGTTTAGAAGGAAATTGTTGAGTTGTGGTCTTATCTGTGGTTTCTACTACAGAGATCCTGACTCTACTACAAAAATATTGGCTGTACTTTAGTGAAAGATGGTTTAAAACAAATCTAAGTATCTATCACATTAATACATTTTTGTACATAAATCACAGTCTTTGAACTCCCTGCATCTTGATCCTATTCTGTAGAGCAGATGTCCCCCACTACACAGCGACATTTGTGTTAGTAAAATGCTGTGACTAGCTGGTACTGCAGAAGGATGAAGAATTAGGAGCCTTGTTCACAACATTGCTCTTGCTCAAAAGAGGTTACACTAAATACATATAACTATAGCAGTTCTATAAGTAATAAGTTTAAGAATAGTAATTTTCAGAAAATCTGTGGCCATGGTAAGGCCACCAGTTCCTAAAACAATCAGTAACTTGGCTCCGTAAGGTCAAACTCTGACGTGTTAATATTCCAAGGTCTTTACATATGCACTGGTGTTTGAAGAAATGGTTCCCAACACCATACCACAGAACTCCATCTTCATATATAATTTAACATGGCCATATGAAACTTAGTTTAATATGCAAAGATCACATGAAATGATAAAGATTTAATGTGAGTGGAGTTGAAGGTGACACACTACCATAAAACAAAAACATACAAAGCAGTATTTGTTCTTCCTGTCATCCTCTGCTAGACAACTTGATAACAAAATGACACACATGTATTTCCAGACTTAATCTGAATGCACAACAAAACCTAAAATTTAAATAACCAGGCCCCAAGGATTTGGATCCAAGAATATACTATGCCAAAAGAAAACAGTGAAATCTGATGATTACACTTTTCAAAAGAATGATCCCTCAAATGTGTCATGCCAAGATTATAAATGTAACTGAATATCCATAGAACCTACAGGCAAAATTTAAAATAGAAACCAGCCTTTAAATACAAGAATTTCAACCTGAGCCAAAGATGAATATATTTTTCTGAAAAAATATTAAAAATTTGCTAGTTATTTATTTTCAGTGTTTTAGTCGCTAATGTGACACTGACCAATTTCTTCTTGCTTACACACAATTTAAAATAAATAATAATAATAATTAAAAAGTCTTACACCTAGCAGAAAACCAACTTTCTTTCCCTACCAATTTTGACCTTTTCTGCCTGGGAGACATTGATTTTTTTTTACCGCCTGTGTTTCTAATGGAGCTTGAAATTAACATGGCTTTTTGTTTACCTCCTAATTTGTGCACCACCATCATCAATGCTGTCAGCATAGCTTTGGGAATAGGGCTTGTTTACTGCTTCTGCATAACCAGCAGTAGGAGCATAGGAGCAGAAAATAGGTTTGGTTTAGAGTTTTTCCTTTATTTATTCTTTTTGTCCAGGTCCTTTTATAGCTTATGTATTAATCACTTCAGTGATAATGTGGCCCGTTTTGTCAATATTCCTTAAATAGAACATAGAAAGACTTGAGCTAGTACAGGGATATGTTGAATTCCTATGGTACATGTACCACAAAAAGTTGGTACTATTGTTGTGTCAGTCCAAAGCATTTGTCAGCCTTCATCACAGTGGGAGTTTCAGCGAGACCAGCACCACCTGTCTAATGTGGAATACCAGCTAGAGAAGTCCCACAGCAACTCATCCTCTGAGTCACAGCTTTGGCACAATATCTCAATTTCTGCAAGAAGACAGCTTCCAGTATCAGAGTCCCCCCGGTGGTATAAAGAAAATGTCATTGAGTCAAGATCTGCAGTACTGTTGTTGCTGTAAGAATGAACTTTTTTCTCTTGGTCACCACCAAAGTGCATGGCCAGGAGTTGGTGACCTACAAATTAATTTGGGTAAGTTACCATCCTATACCATGTCCTTCACCAGCTGTATGGTTGTCACATGACATGACATGCTACATCACTTAGTATTGTAACTGTGTAACTGATATTTGTGATACACTATCAAACCATTAATATTGCCAACTAAAAGTAATTCTACCAATTTTCCAGACAGAATTACAAATTCTATACACTGATTTTGTTTTAGTGCCAAGGGATGGACTACATGGTCCGTAAAACCTGGATATCTGTTTCCTAGACTTTTTTCCAAAGAAACATCCCCATGCCATGCTGCCATCCATTCTTGTATGAGCGGTGACATCTGAACATGTAAGAAAATTATTTCTTCATTAAAATATTGTAAAGTTTTAGAACAGTAGTTCTAAACCATCTGCCTCTTTGAATATTGTATCCCCAAAAACATGAAAGTCTGGCTATCTGACTCAAAATAAACTCAATAACAGGAGTTTTTTGTTCCTGTCAGAAATGTATCCCTCTTCCCCAAATTCAGTACAACCTCTTACTATGCTCCCCAGGTTCCTCCTGGGGAATGATTCTGAGAATTTAGTGCTGCATTGATTCAATGCCTTTGATAATGTGCATGCAACACATCTAGACATTGGGCATTCATAAATAAAAATCCTGCTTTATTCCTTGTGAAGGATCAAGAGCTGTGTTTTAAATATAGTGATGTTTTTGTACCTTACCTACTCTGTCAAATGTGCTCCTATGTCAAAATAATAACTTTTAGTTAACTAGAACATACAGTTTATTCCAGTTGTTTCTTTTTCTTATTCTGTCCCAGACGACAGCCTTGTTGATTTCTGCTTATATCTTCATGCCTAAAGCCTTTTTCCCCTACAGAAGGTCATTAAGTTTCAGAGGGGCTTTTTTTTCTGCATGAAGCTACCAAAATTAGTTTGTCTCTCAGCACCGCCTTGTTGCATCTCAGTGACTAAACAATGCCCCTTCCTCTGGAGACAGCAACTCAGAAGGTAATTTCTTGACCCAACCAGGTCTGTGCATATGTACTCTGTATCCTCTAGGTTATCTGTGGGTTTAGTGTAAATCATTATCAAGTACTAGAAAGATAAAAGTTAATCTGATTTTTGAAACACATCTTTTTGGGGGGGTTTCAATGTATGTTGGAAGGACTTCCACAAGTATTCAGTAAAGATTTACTAAACTAAGTGGTTTTGCAAGAGTATGCAAAGATTTACCAGGACGCAAAATCAAAGAATCTTAAGGACATAATCTAAAAATCAGGAAAATTATTTAAGTTTGTAGTCTTATCCATTATTACAATAATTGTCTTTAAAATAGAACCATGAATTCTGCTGTTTTCATTTCAATTTTTGTCAAAGACTGATGCACTGGAATGTTAATGTTGTATAATTATATATTCTCTAAATTAAAGCAGCATGGAGTACTGGTTGGGAATAGCACATTTCACACTTCATTACTTCTGCTACAACTCAACGAATCTTCTCTTTCCACCAGTGAGAATTTCTTTGCTTGTTATTTTCTTTTTTTTCCCAAGTGTTTCTGCTCCCCAGTTCTTTGTTGCTTATCCACAAGCTATACTGTCGTCAGTGATGGGCATGTAGATGGTGATGGTGGAAATCTGGTGGCCTTCTCTAGTAACAAACACAACTAACAATGGAAGTGAAGGGCGGGTTTGGGAAATGTATACAGCCATCACAATGAGCACTGGAGAGAGGACAGAACTACCACCAGTGGCCCGAATGTTACACCATGGAAATGCTACAGCAAATGGACCCAAAAGCCTGACTATTTTAAACCACAGCATGTGTCCTAGGTTCATCAGATTAGGACAAATACCATATTGCAAGGTTGCTTCTAAGCTGTGATATTGGTAGGTGAATTTTTAAACATGGAAGACTATTCTAACTGATGTGCAGAAACATGTACAAAGAATATGCTTGGTGAATTAAGAGGGCCCTGAAACACTGCTAACAACTATCTCCTGCTTTGAGACCTCTAAAAATGTTATTTGTACTGGCCCTTCAAACACACAATAACCATCAAGGAATGGGCATTTTTGCTAATGTAGCAAAAAAGATTAAACCAAGATGCTACAGAAATCCACATCTTACTTTTCCTCCAAACACATTTCTATACTGATTTGGAGACAGTTTTGATATCAGTAGTAAAAACAAAGTATTTTTGGTTTATTTTGATTGGTACTGCAGGAGGAAGTTGCAGCACATTACAGACTTTTCATTAGTCTTAAAAAATCCAGATGTGCTGGGTTCAAATTGGTAATGTCAGTGGCTGAAGTATTAAACTGCAAACATGAAAGAGACTTTAAGGAGTTGTAGGTCAACTTTAAAAGATAAAAATCTTTGAATTTATTCGTACGGGTTTAAGAATTTATGAATGATGGAAGTAGTAATCTGTATGACACCAGCTCTAACCAGCTCTGACAAGTGGGAGCTTTGGTAGGCTGCAATGCTTATTTAGCAGCTTAAAGCTGCACATGTGGATTTTCCAGGCAGAAGCCAGAGTGCCCTATCTCCCACTGATCACAGCTTCTTATTATGTGCCACAGCAGAAGCACTCACAGAGATACGAAATCTTCCCCCATCCAGACCATGAACAGCTCAGCTCAGCGCCTTTGGTTTCCGTTTGGCTTCTAACTAGCAAGTGGATTGTATACAACAAAATCTGCTGCTTTCAAAATCTGTGCAACGTGCACAGACAGTGTCAGTAGGCAGAGCACAGGCTTGTTCTATGAAGCTCTCTTTCACTTTACACCTTTTAGCTCATTCTCAAGTAGGCCCCTTACTGAAGCTGAAGGTTACACTATGCTAACAACAAACTGATACCCCAGGGATGCAGTTATGCACTATTTCACAATGTTTCCCATACTCTAAAGAATATAAACTCTTTTTAGTATCATACACAAAAAACTGCCATCACTGCAATGGCACAGCTGCTTCTATTTAGGAAACTTCATTTCCTTGTGCTTTCAAGCACTACAAAACACAAAAACTCACAATACCACCACATTTTACATATGGACCATCAAAGCAAATAAGGCTTAAGTTTCTGGTCTACTATCACCCAAGAAGCTCAGAGCAGATTTAGAGCCAAGATATCTCAAAGAGCAGTCCTACACTATAATCCCAAGCACATCCTTCCATAAAGGTACTTTATTTCAAGATGCACATTTTTCTTTCCAGCTTGGCAGTTTGACTTCTTTTTAAGACCTTTAATTATTGATCAAATTATGTTCAATTTATTTTTCCACAGCTGTTTTTTCCTGTCTACTACTCTACTGGCCTTTCCTCTTTCTACAAACACCAAATGCTTTAAAAATCTCTTTTGTTGTTAGCAAGCAGGAAAGGAAAAAAACTTCTTGAGAGTGTCTCTCTCCTTCTCCATGGAGGAAACAAAACAGATGTTGTGCTCTCCTCAGGGAGAAGGATCCTATCACAGAGCAGGTGTAAGTGAAGGCTGCTTTGCGTGTGGAGAGGAAAAGAGCAGCATTAAAGGACTTTGATGGAAAAGCAGCACTGATGGCAAAAGCATTCGTTTTTTTGAGGTAGAGAGAGGAGTTCATTCCCCTAAAGAAAAGAAGGGATATGGGGAAAGCAGAAGGGAAAATAACACCTTACTTTGCACAGGCAGGAGGAGTAAGGGCTCCTGCCGACTTTCCCAGTATTAATCTAGCATTTTCCTTAAAGCAACAGCTCTGCAAAACAGAGAATGGCGTGAAAATGTTTACTTTGTATTTATAAAGGGTTTAATGCTTCAGTAGAATCGGCTATATACTCCACCTCCCAAAAAATCCAGAGCAAAATGTGGGCTCCTTTTAAACCTCATTATTTCTGAAGGGGGTCAACACTGTATTTTTAAATACTTTAGGTTGACATTACTGGGTAACTTTCACAATCTCAAAGATCCCCTAAGCCCTTCACTGTGACCTCAAAAAATAATTTTAAACATTCCTCAGCATAACACAAAACAATTACTTAAATATAATTTCACCTTTTGAAACACTTCCTTTGTATATATGTGAATACACAGTGAAGAAATAATAAGGTTTGTGTTAACACCAGTAAATCTTAGACAACTCAGACTTAGGATGAAACACTGATGCTCTATCACAAAGGGGAACAAAGGTCAGAGCAGCTTTCTCTATCTCCATGAAGACTGGTCTACTAATTGAAAGAAAAAAAAATTATTTCCCTCAGAGCTCAACTGAGTTTTAATTTTTGTTCTCTCACAGATTAAAGTGTATCTTCTCCTGCATGACTTAAGTCAATTTTGCATAAATGCCAGCTCACTTTTTAGGACACTCATGCATTTACAGGCAGCCAGTTTTATCTGCAGAGCTCAATTTAAAAAAAAAAAGGAGACATCAAATGAGCTGGTCCCAATGCTGCTTCCAAGATCAAACTTAAGAAGGGACAGGTGTTCACAGGCATTATTCATACTGAAACACAGGCTCAGATGCATCTCTAGACCCTCCAAACTTCTTCTGTCACTGTCCCCTGGCATATTTTTTCTTTCATGTTGGAATAACGCTACAGCATACAAAATCCTGTTTACTTGGGAATAAAGAGCTATAGTATTCAGGTACCCTTTTACTTGTTTAATTCATCTGTTTAATTTTGATGGATGCATTTTTGACAAGTCCTCAGAAAGCAAAATTATCTGGTTTACACAGGGGGCTAAGGGTGCTGGAGGACAGGCAAGACTGCTGCATAGTTGCATTTATAAATAGACAACAGCAAAATGCTGCTCAAAATTGCTGATAAGGGTCAGCACATTGTATCAGGAACACCACAGTTGCATAGCTGTATAAATATTACCACCGAGTGCAGCAGGAAAAAAATGGAGTGCAGCCCCAGAGATGCAGGAGAACACAGAGCCAAAGCTACAGCAGCAGGTCTCTTCAGAAACACTCAAACCTGTGTTCCTGTGAATTGTATGCCTTGGAGCTGACACCACAGGACAACAATACATCAGATTCAACTGATGCACAACAGAGCACAGACTTCTGTTCTTTGGATTGGTTATGGCAGAGCTGCACTGGAACATCTCAGACCATGCCACTGTCACTTCTGCACAACCATTTTTTTTACTGCAGGTAACAGTGTCATGGTATTACAGAAAAATCCCTTTTCCTTTGAGCAATGAAAAGAATTAAAATATACTAGTTTTTGTTTTGAACTGCTCTTGGCTGACAAGCAAGGCCAGCCAAAGTTTGTAAGTGGAAACACTGCCTGGAATAACTACCATCAATATTCTAAGGATCCAATTCAGTTTCACATAGGAACACTATTCTAAAGCAAAGGACAGTTAAAAACGTGATTGTTTTCTTTTTGTGGCATCGTGTTCTAACCACTAATTGCCATTGTGGCCTCAGTGCCACCTTTCTGAGGCAGCAGCAAAGCGACAAGGGTACAATCTCTGCACTGTGCCAGTCCTGCTGCCCTGCAGTGGCCAGGATAGCAGAGATCCAGTCTCCTTGTGTCAGTGGCAGGCCACAGAATCTCAGCAAAGCAGGTCACTTCATCAGATCCTATAGAGCTATGATTCATAGGAACAGAAGAAAGATCTCAAGTCCACCACTGTCTTTACACCTTACCTTTTTACTCTCTTTGCAGTGGAATGACACATGTTCTGCTGCATGGATGAACCTCAGGAAATGCCAAGGAGCCAAGCTAGGTTTGTCTCCATTACCCAAATGCACTCTGTATTTTCTACTTGAGAAATAAACAGATTAATAAGTTTGGTCCATCAAACAATAAATAATTTGTGCGCACAAATAGATTTGATTTACAACAGCCCAATGGTGCACACTACCAATGCAGTTCTCCAACTATCAGAAAGCAAAGGGTACAGCTGCAGAAGGATGATGTGAAATTAAAGAGGGAGTGAAGTGTGTGGTCTTATTTAATCACACCTGGTGCTTCAATTTTTCAGTAACAGCACCCCGCTAGACTGTGTCAAATCAGTTCTACAAAGAAAAAATTACAGATGGAAAAATGAATTAACTCTTTCATCCCTGCTGTTAATACATTATTTGAGTCAGTAACACCCTTAGGCTGTTAAGGATCCTTTTTTCCAGATGAAAGGTGCTTGGCATCTGGCTAAACAAAGCTCAGTGGATGACAGGACTCCTGTGCCAGTAGGTGAGCATGTGCCCCCCCACACTGAGAAAAGTACAGGTTTTGAGGGTGTGAATAAACTATTATTATACACAAGAAATCTTCCTGGCCAGAATCAACTTGAAGGACTGAAGTGCCACACTGAGACCAGACATTTCTATTTGTTTCCTTAGGTGGGTGGCACATATGTGCAGAGAGAGACACAGAGGAAGCAGGACAGCTGGGCACAGCAGAACGCAGAAGGGCAAAAAGCAACTCTTCCCTTGCTTTGGACGCTCTGCTCAGCATAGATTTCCTGTAAGAAGAAAATTTATCCCAGAAATTCTCTGGTTTTTGTTTTCTTTTGGGCTTTCCTTTTTTAAGGATTTTTGTTTGTTTAAGTCTTATTTTACAGTTTCAGTTAATATTAAACACCAAACATTTGATTCTGCAGGCACTGTGTGGTGTGATTTCTGTGTCCTGTTGGCTAGTCACTGTTCCTCAGTGTGACCTATGTACTAATAAATCAATTGCAGTAATAGACAGCAAGGTTCTCTATCTAATGCAAAAAATGGCATCTGTGGTTGAATGTTTCATTCCTAAGGGAAAAAAATAATCCTTCTACATGATTTCACCCAGCAGCAGAAAACAAAAAGCCAAGGCATAATTAGCTTACCATAAACATCTTTATATTAAATTCATAGTGAAGAAAATCAAACATGAAAAATAACTATCATGCTTCCATTTTGGTCTCCTCATTGAATTAATGTCACCAGTACAACACTGGATAAAGTAAGATATACAAGGCTACTGTCTGGATGAGCTGTGTGTTTAGAGAGAAGTTCATTTTTAGAGGGCAGATAATTCTTTATGCAAGTGTTACATGTTTAAGAAATTGGCATTTATTTGGACATATTGTCTCACAAGATGTCACAAGTTTTTACAGTATGGATTCAGCCAATTTACTGAAATATTAGGGCATTCACCAAGTACCTGAGAATAATTTTAAGAACATTGTAGTCTCTTCATCATTACTTGTATAACTCATACTCAAAAAGACTATCACACCAAGGACATTCTTTAATAAAAAGGCATTGTAAAAGACCTCTATAAACAGATGATGCTAACACTGCAACACAAGTGATTAATTTAAACCAGGAATATCTGAAACGCTCAATATAATCACAGTTTAAATTAAGACAAAGGAACCCTTGGTTTAAATCAGTTTTACTCTTGTTTTACATTTTTAATCTGTATATTCCTTCAGTGGACTGAACCAAAAGAGAGAACTGAAATGGACTTTAAAAAAAAAATCTAGTCTATCCCTTCACTCGAGGCAAAGACAAATATCCACACAGGTGACTCTTACTTATTCCTCACACTTACCACTCTTCTCCAGTTCCCCCAATTACTCCATTATAATATGCTTATGCTATGTTTCTAATACCCAAACTAAACCTCTTTAGGTGCAAACTAAACTAATTCCTTTTCCTCTTACCTCTAGTTAGGTGGAGATAGTATGGCAAAACACCCTATGATTTAATATTAAAAAACCTTTAATGTACTTCAAAGATTGTCTGTCTTTCCATCTTTGTCCTTGCATTCTGGACCCAAGTCTTTCAATATTTTCTTACTGGTCTTTTCTAAATCTCAGCTCACTACTACTGCTCTTTTTCTGGCATTCTCCAGTTTGTCTATACTTTTCCATGGTGTGAAGCCAGCTCTGGACACTATCCCAGCACAGCGACAGCCAGCTAGCAGAAAAGACTGAAGGATGTCCTATGGCTTACACACAAGACTCTGACTTAGATTAGAGTCTGCTTTCTTCCCCATTTTCTCTGCCAGCCATATCATAGCATGACTCATATTCAGCTTGTGATATCCCAACATCACATGCTCTCTCACTGTTACTTACTCAGATATCCCTTGTCTGCATACACACATTTATTTTCCCTTCCTGGGGAAAACACTTCACTGAAGACCTTACTTGTATCTGCTGAATTCCCACTTTACTAATTTTAACCATTTCTGCATTTTGTGAAGACCACTCAGGACTCTAAATCTGACCTCCACAATATCCAAAGCCTACTGGAGCTGGAGTTTTTAGTCCCTTGCACACTGCTCTCTTCAAGCCCATCATCCAAGACACTAATGAAAACCATGAGCAGCACCAACCTGGGGCAGAATGTAACAACAGCAGCACTGCACTTCAGGCCGCCTCACCATCTGCCAAGTGAACAATAACTGCTTCTTGGACACTGCTTCAAGGAGTCCTTCACCTGCCTCACCATAATTTCACCTAGATTATTTTTTAACCTGTTTACTTGTAAAAAGGCTACATAGATTTCCACAACACTTCCAAAAGCTGTACTAAAGACATACCTACTATTTCTGTCTCCTACATGTCTTATTCTACTCAAAAAGGAAATTAGAAAGGTTTGGCACATTTTTTTCCTAATAAATCCACACTAGTTGTTTTTTCATCAGCTTATTACCGTCTAGGTGTTTACAAATTGAATAATAATTTTCAGGAGCATTTTACCATGTATCAAAGTTAAGCTGACAGGCTTCCTCATTTGCATGTTTAAATTTGCCCTTCCTCATCCTTCACAAGTTCTTAAAAGCTAAAGTTCAGGGATGGTTTCATCTGAGGTACACAGGGGACATTTTCAAGAGACCCTGGGGATTTGACTGTGTCCAGTTATTTCATCTCTGTCCCCCATTCTAGCTTGTGTTCTTTTCCCTCAGTGTAAGTTAACTTAAACTGCTGCTAGCACCCCATCACAATTAGCCTGTTTGGGAAAACTGAATCTAAGAATGGCTGGTGTTCATCCTCTTCTTCGTAACCAGCTTTCCTCTTGTTGTCCACATAACAGCACTCAACTTCCTACATCTTTCCCCTATTTCTACAGTATTGAAAAAACAGAATTTTAATACCCATTGTAGTTGTCACTCATTGAACTAACTTTTAAGTGTTACTTTCCCAAGTTTTCCTTTATCAGTGCATTATCTTGTTGTCAGTAGTTATAGAATTCCTGATTTTCAAGTAATTGCAAAGGGCCTGAAGTACTTGTGATATTTTGTGTTTTCTTTCTTCAGTGGAACAGTCTGCTGCCATGTCCATAGAATCTTGCCTCCTAAAACCTATCAGTTCCCTTGAACTTTCTTTTCCCTCCCTTCCTAGCCCTCACCTATCAATTCCAAAGTTCAAAGAAACAAGCTCTTTTAAAGTCCTTTGACATTATTCAGCTGCTTTTACTCATTCCTTCCTTTCCTCCAGATCAGAAACTCTTTTGTGATCATTTTCACTCACATTATTTTCTGTCTACAAATGCTCAGCCACTTTCTTCTTACAACTCAGAATAAAACATAAAGTAAATTCTTTCACTAATTTCCTTTGCCTTCAGAAACAAAAGTAATCCTCTTTAGATTTTAACTCTTGTTAGACAGCCTGGACAAGATTCACTTGACCAAGTGTATTCAGCTTGTCACCCCAAAGAAGAGACCAGGCTCTCCCAGACTGAGCTTCAATCTACAATGTAGTAAATGCCCAAAGAAAATAATATGAAAAATCTCAAATGGTTCATATTTTTCCTAGAGTGACTCACAGTGGGCAATTAGCTCACACACTGGCACCTATCAATCATAGAACTGTGCTGGATGGAAGGGACCTCCAGAGGTCTACAGTCCAACTTCCTGAGAGCAGGAAGAGTGCTCGGGCCGGCTGTATTGGGCTGTGTCCAGTCGAGTTTGGAATATCTACAAGGATGGAGATCAACACCTTCCCTGGGCCCATTCCACTGTTTCATCACTTTTCTCTCCACCTTATATTTAGTTAGAATTTTCTGCATTACAAGTTGGGTCCATTACTTCTTGTTCTGGTTTTGTGGCAGCTGGGAAGAGTCTGGTTCTGCCTTTTCTCCACTGTCCCAACAGGCTGCTGCAGACATAAGATGTTCCCCCCAGAACCTTGTCTTCAGATGGAACAAATCCAGCCCTCACCCTCTTTTCCTTCATCATGTGCTCCAGACTGTGACTGCCTTGAGGACCTACTCCATGGACCCACTCCAGTTTGTCATTGTCTTTCCTGTGCTGAGCACAGAACTGCATAGACTGCTCAAGATGTCATCACTAAACAGAAGAGAATGATCAGTTCCCTTGACCTGCTGACTATTACACTGCTGTTTGTACAGCCCAGGATGTTCTTGTCCCCCTTTACAGTGAGGACATTGCTAGTTTGTATTTAAATTGTTGTTTGTCAAGACCCCAAGGTATTTTTCAGCAAAGCACTAACCAATAGGTTAATGCCTTTTTTACATTGTGGTGACCAAAACTGGCCCCAGGACTCGAGGTGAGGCCACCCCAGTGCAGAGTAGAGCAGGACAATCCCCTGCCCTGCCTGGCTGGCCATGCTGTGCCTGATGCCCCCCAGGACAGGGTTGGCCCTCCTGGCTGCCAGGGCACTACTGACTCAGGTTCAACTTGCCAATGACCAGGACCCCCAGGTCCCTTTCCATGGAACTATTCTCTAGCCTCTCATTCCCCAGTCTATACAAACATCCAGGGCTGCCCCATCCCAGGTGCAGAATCTGGCACTTTCCCTTGTTAGACTTCACAGTTGCTGACTGTCCAGTCCTTTTAATTTGTCGAGGTCTCTCTGCAGGGCCTCTCTACCCTCAAGAGAGTCAGCAGCTCCTCCCAGTTCAGTGTCTTCAGCAAACTTATTTAGTATTCCCCTGAGTCTTGCATCCAGGCCATTAATGAAGATGTTGAAGAGCACAGGGCCAAGGATGGAGCCCCATGGAACCCCACCAGTGACAGGTTGCCAGTCTGATGTCACCTCATTCACTTACAAGCCTTTGTGCCTGACCCACGAGCCAGTTGCCCACCCATCACATAACACGATTGTTCTGATGTGTGCTGGACATTTTGTCCAGAAGCTTCTGTGAGAGTCAGTATCCAAAAGCTTTGCCTTTTTAAAAAAACAAATTATGTTTTACTGGCTTTCTAGATCAGCCAGGTGAATTACCCTGCCCTAGAAGGAAATCAGGTTTGACAATCAAGACTTTCCTCTCATGAAGCTATGCTGACTGTGACTGACTTGTCCTAAGCTTGTGGGCAGTAGAAAACAAATATTAGTGAAGGTTTCAGCTTGTTGATATAAAGACAGCATGTATAAATAAGTATGACATTTCTTATTTAGTTAATACAACCTACACATATTTATTTACACGATTTGCACTTTCACACACCACTCTTGATTGATTTATTTTCATTACAGTTTCATTATATTTGGACATGGGTAATAAGAGATTATGCTAGGTAATTTTTTTTATTACATGGGATTCATGTTAAGTTCTAGTTATAAAACAGAAGTTAATGTAAAAGTGAAATGCAATAAAAATGCTGAAGAACAGTATTTTCCAAATAAGCTACAAAATCAAGGCAAAAATAAGCTTATCATTATTTTAAGTAACCAGTCTCATTAAGCAAGGAAGCATTACCTTGGTGAACTGCATGTCAGTTCTGGTTGCCATATTTCTCAAAAGCGTAGAACCAGCAGATCTCATCCTCTACCACAGATTTTGTTTATAGATTCAAAGAGGAAAACAAGCTTTTCAGCTTTTTTTCCTCCTCCCAAGTGGTTTCTTATTTTTGAATGAACCAGTCACTGAACTGAAATAGCTGAACAAACATGAAAAAGATATTATCTCTGCACCTGCAGAAGTAAAAAAAGTTTAGTTCTTCGACAACAGGTGTTTAACCAGTGACTTTCACCAAATCTGTTGTCTGACTTCCGTTGTGTTTCAGCAGCAGCCACTGCTATATGTGGATAAATAGAAATTTAAGTAATTACAAGAACCTGTATGATCTAACTTTGCTGTCTGAAGTTTAAATAAATCCAATGTACTCTTCCTTAAAAAAGCAAATATGTAGCACAGTTTTAATTTAAAATCACATTAAATATTCCATACCCACTCTGCACTGCACAGTTTGCAACTGCTGGAAATACCGTGGTATGTTAATACAACTTTTTTTTTTTTTTTAGAGGAAGAAAAAAACTAACCCATGACAGAGAACTTGCTGTGAAAAAAGCCGAAGCATTTGCTGCCTCACCCCCAAAGAATCCAAGTACATGCTGAGGGCAAGAAACACTAATGGCTATGAATAAAACCATCTTTCAATATTCAGAACTATGTTGAAATAACTTTTGAGCAAACGTTGTTGGCTTCAAAAAGCTTTTATTTCATGTTTTTGCAATTGTTACACAGGTTTTAAAATATCAAGCTATTCAATCTGTAACATATACATATTGCTTCACTACTGCCAGTATGGTTCAACCTGGTCTCTTTGCATGAAATCTGACATTTTTGCTATCTCAGATACTGCTCTGAACCAAAAAGCTGAATGTGTCAAACAATGCTTTTAAAGCTCACAAATTGGTGTGCACTTATAATCGTTTATTTGTCTCTATCTTCCCTTAATTATAAATGAAAATTCCTCCTAATTTTGCACAGGCTAAGTTGGACAATAAAGAGAACAGGTCAAAATAGAAAACACAGATGCTAAAATACATAACTCTGGGCATGGATGAATTTTATTGTCTGTTTGGCACATCTGTCAAGTACCTAGATCTGATGCGCTGATAAAACAAGACAGCTTACGGCAATAAACATGTCAGATCCATCTGTTCTTCAGGACATTGAGAAGAAAAAGGATGGCTCCCTGTGGTACTCTGTACACTTGAGACCACCCTGGAGAGGTCTCCCCCCACTGCTGACAGCAATCCAGCTCTACCAGCCTAAGCCAGTGGGTTTCCAACCTTGCTCCCTGTGTTCCACCTGGGCACATTGTGTACCCGTGGCTTCCTCTACCTCGTGAGAATTGGTTGCTGGGGCAGGGATGTAACTGTACTGGAAAGGCCTTGCAAAGTCAAGAAACAAAACCCAGAAAACAAGAGTGAAGCCAATACTGAATTTACCTAACCCAGGATTCCTGGTTCCTGCTGTGGCACTCAGCAGCTGCAGACACCTCACTCTGCATCTCAGACTTGGCTTGTACCCCTTGTGTCCTCCCGTTTTTCAGAGCCACAGCATCCCTTCTCACAATATTTCCCTTCTACTTGCAGAAACTCACACTGAAAATACACCAGTCAGGGCAGCCTGTATATCCCTCAAAATAATAGTCAGTGGTCTAAACAACTGAAGGTGATCCTGAGCAGACAACAGCTGCCCCAGTGTGTGCCACCACTTGCCCAGCTCACCAGAGTGTGGCTGCAGCCAATGCTGAGATACAACACTGGCAGCTATCAAAGAGCCATCCACTGCATGGCTCCAATATGGACCACACCAGCTGGAGCAGAACAAGCACAGCAGAACAAGAAACAGCTGAGAGGGCTGAGGTGTTAATGACAGAAATCATCTTCAAGCAGTGCTTTAACAAAAGCCAAGTTTCAGCCATCTGCAGCCACACTCAAGGGGTTTGGCACCGATTCAGGGGATGTGCTACTTTCTCATAGGAAGGTAGAATTAAAGGGTTTTTCACAGGACATATACAACCCTTTGATACTGGGTGGATTATAATTATCTTTCACTCAAGAAATGCCCATTCATTTCTTGATTTTGACTGGCAGGAGAAAAGAGGGAAGGAGGTCTCCAGCTTAAATGAACATAGGAGCCCCAGATAAAGTGCAAAAAATTCAGCTGCTTTCTGGAGAGAGCAGCCCTCAGCTTAGGCCATATGAATGTAAGAAATAAGTGTGCAAAGACTCCTTTATATCATATACTAGTCAAATATCCATATTACGGAACCTACCTGAAAAGCATATATCCAAGAAATCACAGCTCACTAGAAAAGATTCTGCTTTGCTCTGCCTCTCCAGATTAGTCAAAATTTGAGAGGTTTTTAAACCTTGTTTCAACTTTCCCCTAAACACTCAAACCTAACATTGAGCTGCCGTTGTTCAACAAAGGCTGTAAAAGTTCTTGTGAGAATCCCTTGCTCTGGCTGGAAAAATGCTAATTCTCCCAAAGCAGGATGGTCAAACAACCTGTCATCCAACACACTGGACTCCATGTGCAGGACACACAAGAGTAGGGCACAGATGAGATGAGACGAGATGAGATGAGATGAGATGAGATAGAAAGGGCCCATGGAGTTGGAAGGATGCCCTTTCCAGAAACTGCAGCCTCTGCCACACATTGCCAGATGGAGCTGGTGTGGAGATACCAGGTATGCATGCATGGATGTAGCACTTGGATAGTGCCTTAGGTTACAATGTAAGATGTAACCAGACCCATATATTCAATCCTCATCTTCATCTTCAACAGAATTCTTTAATCTCTTCCATGACCCATCCCTCATAACTCCCTCCAGGGGGTATTTTCTGCTAACAGGCCAGCAAGTCTCATTGCATGACTCATAAAATTACATTATCCCATTGTGAAATGATCTGCCCAGGGGAAGGAACCAAGCATTCCTACCTGGATATAATTTGAGGCTTGGAATACCACGAGGAACCTTACCTACTGGATTTCCAGAGTACAAGAGATGCATAACCACCACTGGACCTTCAGAGGAAGACCAGACCCTTCTACAGGATCAATGCTTCAACAGAACCACATTTACCATTTCAACAGGACTGCAACCATCATTTAATTGGACAGTTACCACCACCCTGACGAACAGGTATCAGGTTAGGTCCAGAGTCTGTCAGTTTAAGCCAGTGTTTTCTGCCTTTATTTTAATTTTCCTATTTAATTGTAGTACTGACTTGGAATCTCCCACTGGTTTGTTTTCAAACTAGTACAGAAGGGCAAGTGAATTTGTATAAATTACATTTGCCCTCCAGCTTATTATGCAGCGTGTACCTAAACAGCCAGAATGACAGGGGCTATGGTGAAGCCCTGCAAAAACACAAGCAAACCAGAGAAGTCTTGCAATGCATGAGAGGACAAAGTTGGATCAGACCCACACTGACTCATTCTGCTAAACAGCAGAAGCAAAGGATTAAGTACATCACCCACTGTAGTTAAAGAAAGTCATGCACATTATCAGTTACTTAAAAAAGGCTGGCAAAAACTGTAAAGGAAAAAACCAAGCAATCAGAGTTGAGGGTCTGATTACTGAAACTCAGAAATATCCTTTTAGAAAGCTGGCCTTATTTGCTGCAAATCAGTTTCAGCAGGCAATTTGAAGCTATCACACCAGCATGCTGTTATGTGTAAGTTAATAAGCATTTACTACTGATGATTTTTGCAGTGGCTGTTTAATTTTTAATCATATCCTTAATTTACTGTTTACAGTTTTATCCAATTAGAGTCTGTGCATGTGTGTGCATCTGTGACAGGGAGAACATGGAAACCTGCATTTAATCGGAAGCACAAAGCCTTGCTCTTGAAATTACAAGATACAGGTCTCCTGCTTGAATTTTTTTCACACAGCCCTCTTATTTTCCAGGAGAATGCCATCTCAGGCTGTTATGTTGCACCATTCTACTGTTAGAAATGGGCACCACTGACCTCTCTGTGCAATGCTGTACCTGGAGTTTGGAACTGAATGTCATTAAAATAGGCAGTGCTAAGAACTAGGCAGTTTTTCTGACACTTTCCTGAACAGAAATCCCAGCACTGCTTTTTCTCTGTACATCAGGCATTTAGGTAACACCCTGAATCACCTTCATCCTTCTCATCCACATTGCAACCTTTTATTAGATTCCTGCAGTCAGAAAAACTAGATGCACTGAAGGGATGGAAAATGGACCATTTATTTTTAAGCACTGAAAATTTTTCATGGTGATCAACAGTAAAGTTTTCAATTACTCAGAGAGAGTAAATAAATCAAATGATAGAGCTCCAAAGAAACCTGGGTGATGATGGAAGGACAGAGATTGGAACATCTTGGAGCCCAAGAGATGAGCTAATCACAAATAAAATAATATTACATTCCTATTACTACCTGACATGCTGTTTGGTGTAATGCCAGTGACTAAAATATAAAAAAGGAGTGCCAGAAATGCACTCAACAGATGCATAATTTGGTTGATATAGATCCTGGCAGAGCCCTCAAGAGGTGATGTGACACCCAGGACAACTCCCTGTGCCTTCCACATTCACAGTGCCTCTGGCCACAGGCTCAGCTGTATAGCAAATTAGGACAGGCAGCAACAGGACTGCACAATCCTCAGACAGAGACTGCTCTTACTCCCAGCAGGCAGAGGCTGAAGAGAAAAGGCAGGAACCTTTGTTTTTCCCATGTAGCATCTACTTCAAGGAGAGATGATGGCAGGTACCTGAAGAGCTCCACAGCAAAGGTTTAAATGGAGGTAGATGACCAGGGCTCACAGCCTTCTCCTGCTGTGTTCATGGCTTAACATCTGGATGCTCACATCCCACTACAGCTGTATTCCCTGCAGCCTTAAGAGCTGTACTAAAAAACTCAGACTGCCATCTGCTTTATTTTGCTCTCAGGAATTAAAAAAAAAAGATGCAATTCTATCCCTCTGCAAATATAATACCTTCAATTTAACTTCTTTTTCTCTGCAGCACAAGGAAGGTAAAGATAGGAAATCAATACGTTCACAGAAAAAATAAACATCTGAAGTTCCCATAAGAGGAAGAAACTACAGGGCTATGGCTATAGATGTTGTAACAATGGCAGAACAGGTTGGATTTATGTGCTGAGATAAAAGACTAACAAATAGAGAGGGATAAACTGCTTTTAGAGCAAATGCTACAGATTACAGCACCCTTTTTCAGAAGCCACTGCACTCTGCAGCCAAAGCACAGAGAGGTTGCATATGGCCTTTTCAGAGGAATTGTTCCTAAAAACACCCATCCCAGGAACATCGGTGAGGAGCAGGCCTGTGCTCCAGGAACTGGACTTCTGTGTTTAAAACAAAAGCTGTTGGCATCAGCCAGGCAGCTCAAAAAGGCAGCTCCAGCTCTTGTTTTCTTCTTTGCCCCTGAGAGCAGGAACTTGCAGCACGGAAGGAGGAGACTATGTAATAAAGAGACAGGAAGGTCTCCAGTAGGCTCCGAGTCCTAAAGATAGCAATGAAACTAGCATGAAGGGAAGGAGGAAATCACCCTCCCACATGAGAGGAAACCCCAAAATAAAACCTTTTGGCAGATGGTAAAGGCTTTAGTATTCAATAAAAAGAATGAGCTGCATGAGAATGCAAGAGAGCTTTAAAGGAGACACAGAAAGCCCAAACAAAAGACTTACAAAGACGCTTGTTTTTTTCAGTTGCCCTTCTGCATCACTATTCCATTTTTGATAGGTTTTACTGGCTTTTCTATGTAATTGAAACTATGGACTAACTAATTATATGAAACAGAAGAAGTTTTCAGTAAGTTTTCTGAATTATAAAGTAAAAGTTCAGTTCCTAGTGGGCATTCCATCTGGGGCTCTCAGCCTGGTCCTGGCCTTCCTGTCTAAGACTGGATCCAACTCCACAGAGGCAAAAAATCCACAATCATAAAAAAAAAAAAATTGTTTAATATTTGTATCAGGCTTAACCATATCCAGATGAAAGAATAACTCAGAGGACTAAGATCTGTTTAACTGCAGCTGTTAAAGCACTCACGTTTGAGAAAAGCTGCAGAAATGAAGGTAAGTTATAAACCTATCCCAAGACAATACATAAAACACATCCATGTCTGCTTCAGACTAAAGGATTATTCAAATTGCAACTAAGAAAACAACCCCAAAACCCTTAACCCAAAACATGCAACTCCGTAAATATTCACCTATGAACACCTAAATGTTGCTTTAATGCTACTACCAGTGAATAGTAATTAGGTTCAATTTTAAAAAAGTTAATAAAAAGTAATAGAATATAAAAGATTATGTTATCACTTGCAGAAAAAGAAACACAATTTAAAGGCATAGCATAATCAGATTTTGCTAACAGATACAGATAATGAAATAAAATTACTATACTAAGGCAGTGCAAGTTTGTTGTCAAATTAGCACTGGGTAACATCATTTGTTACATGCTTCATGCTGAAGAGCAAAAAGTAGAAGTTGCTGCCAACTTTTCCTCTATTAAATTTAGGTGTCCCAAATTAAATAGCAAGTCCTCCATCTGACAGAGACAGGAAGTTCCAGAAGGCAATATATTGCACCTATTACGGGCATTTGTTTTAGAAGGACACAGATTACCTCTGGGGGTGGGTTTTGTGTTTTGTTGATTATTTGAGGAAGGTGAACAGTGAGTTCAATTGGACACCAAAGTTTTAGCTGGATAAGGCAAGATGTGACAAAGACTCTTCAAACTGCTTAAGCTAAAAGACAATATAATTTTTTTTATCCTTGATGATACCATTTTAGCATAGAGCATGACTATAAAGAATAAAAGTGCAGCTTTTATTTTCATTTCCATCAGTGATTATGAAATTAAGATTGCAAATAACACAGGCAGTGCACATCATCAAAGGAGATTTTGAGATCAAGTGAAAAATAGGTCTTATATAGTTAAGACAAAACTTCTAAATATAATAAAATAACAAAATTGTATTTTTGATACAATAAAATTGGCAAGAGATCGTATTTTTCAATTTGACAAAGACCTGCTGGGTTAGAGAACAGAACCCTTATGTTTCTGTATTTGTGGTTTTAAGTTATAAAAAGGCTTATGGATTTGATCCAAAGGTCAACAAAGTCACTGGTACCCTTCATTGATTTGAATGGGCTTTAAAGTCTCATGCTGTAGAGGAAAAATGGGGTTGATCCTGTTCTCATTTTTACTAGTTTCAATTTCTCTGCAAGCAATAGAGCATTACTCTTTCATTTGCCCACACAGAACCAAGAGCAAAGTTGAGGTCTCCAATTTTTAAAGAAAGATAGCTGGGATAAAACCAAATCATAGCTTACATAGATCGTAGACATAAATTTAGATTCTTCTTAGTAGAGTAGCAACTCTTGCTATTTGTTTACCATACTAGAACTGGTATAGAATGTGTGCACGAAGAGTAAGGATCAGTTTTAAGTCAGCTAAAGACTTTCCCACAGACTCTAGCTAAATTAATTATAAGCAGCAGAAACTTAAGCAAGATACTATCTTTAGGTGCTCTTTATTTCTAGAAACATCCCTGATTTCTTCTTGTCCCAACATCTGTTTGCATTTCTCACTTAAATAGTCTGGGTTCTAATCATCTGGATGAAAAGAAAACAGTAAAGAAATCAATAAAATACATATTCTCACATCAGATTTATCCTGTGATCAGCTAAGCCATGTAGAAGTAAAATTCCCACAGTGACATTTCCATTACTAGAGAGAACCTAAAAGTTGTCAAGAACAGCAGTAACAGTATAATAAAGGAAAACATGGGTTGCTGACAAAGCAATGGTCACACAATTTAGTGCTTATCACAGCAGCTGATAATTAAGAAGGGAGAAAGAAAACTTATCAACAAACAAATCTAGCAAGCAAATATCAGTAAAAAATAATAATTCACCAGAAAAGAGCTTATTAGGATTAGAAGAAAATAAACCACAATTTTCATTATGTTGAGATAAAGTTCCACACCTAAAGGAAGTATTTCTAGAAAAAGACAAAAAAACCTCATAGGTGTCTCAATGTACGATGATACATCCCAGCAAAAAAGACATTCATTAGCTTGATGGGCTGTAAGGGCTGGCTGCCTTTTGATGACCCTCAGAACCTCCCAGGTTTAAGCAGAGACATACAAAAGTCAACAATATCAGTGGTTAGTGTCACAGTCAACCGCTGTGACAGAATGGATGGTAGCCACGCAGATGTGCATTAAAGCAGCTCTGGAATTTAGAGAAAGATCTGTCCAGGACCTACCCGGGTGACAACTGATTTATCAGTGGAGCTTTAGAGGCAGAAGTATTCTTCCCTTCCTCTCTCCTACCTCTTTCATCTGAATACAGTTTGTTTGCTTCAAAGTCTTTTAAGTTTAGACTGAGAACTATAACTGTTGAGATACTGGGAATTTTCAAAGGTTTATCAGCATCCTTAATTGCCTGAGCTTAAAAGTTGGTCCACTGTCTAAGATGATTACTCCTTCCACCATCCAACATTCTTTAAATACTCCTTAAATACAGCTGGACCATCTTGGCACCTTATGACAAATAATTACAAGGAACTGCTGAAAAGTGTTTCACATAGCTACACTCTCTGGTACAAAGTAAAGAAATTCTTCAGCAGACAATTGTAGTCTAATCAGCCCTCTAAACATTTAGACTACAGGGAAATAAATAAAAAAAAGCTAGAGCAGGAGATACTCATCTCTTGGTTCAACTTTAATAACAATCCTCAGTTCCTCATAAAGGTCTTAAAGGAATGAATACCAAAAGAAGTAAGAGTAAGAAAGAAGGCATCCCTCTTTATTCCTAAAGAATTACCTAACACTTTAAAGAAGGAAGAAAATGTGATTACCATTTTCTCTTCATCTCTATCTCTGACATATGCCAAAGTGGAAAGAAAACAAAAACCATAGGACTTTGGAGGATTTAGAGGACTTTGGAGAGTAAACTTTAAGAGCAGAAGCTTTGCATCACTGAAGAAGCCAAAATCAGTGCATAAGAATCTCTCTTTGCTGTGCAAGACCTTTTTTGCTCTCAGATCTTTCTCTCCAAATCCAGCTCCTGAAAGTCCTACACAACAGTGCTCTTTCAATCTGGAAAAACAAGAGTGTGCTGACTGATGCTACCAGCAGTAAGCCTCTTAACTGGTCTCACTAAAGAAAGAATATGACAAAATTACTTGTTTCCAGGTCCAGGTGTTGGAGCTGTTTCAACTCCATCTCATTTCATGAAATGCCAGGTGATGCCAGCTGGGTGTGCCAGATAAATGGACTGGGAAGATGTGAATCCTCTTTCTAGTGGAGAGGACTCAAAACTCCAAGACCTTATCAATGTACATGCCTTCAGATTGTGCTCAAGCTTGCAAGGGAACTTTGACATGCCTTTTTGCTCATATACAAAATCTAACTGGCTTATCTCTACAGTTCCTGAGGAAAGAGATCCAGCTCTCTTGTGTAGCTGAACAAGTATGCCAAGTCAGAGTCCTGACATATTATACCAGCTGGCTGGATATAACACACTGTGCCATTCCTGAGCCTGGTTATTTTCTAATCAGATTGTCTTCAGGTGGAAGCCACTGATTAAGCCAACTGTATGTAAACAAGTTATTCCAACAATGTGGATAAACTTAACCAAGAACAAACTCAAAGATGTGGACGAAAACTTAGTGGGATTGAGAAGCTTCAGAACAGTGGTATTGCCAAGTACAAACTGCCTAACACTCAACTTATCACTCTGACCCTGAGAAAAATAGTCAAAGATTGACCCAATGCCCTCCAGGGCATTGCCTTTGGAAAAACTGAAGTTCTTACAGAGCTGCTCACTGCAGATTTTCTCAATGTATCTTTTCTTTCTACAGGTAACTTCTAATAATTCATGTGACTGCCATTCATTTTCATTGATAAAAATATTTTTCAATTTTAAGATCATACAATAGAGCTGTAGCTGAACTGCCAACAGAAAAGTAAGTTGTTTTGAAAACAACAAATCTCTGACACATTTTCATTCACATTCCTGTTTCAAATTAAGGCTGCTGCATTTATGCTGTTGTCTATTGGAATTAACACCAAAAAATTACAGGTGATTCATGAATACTTATGCTGTACAGAGGCAAATCATGTATTTTTTAAAAACTGTTCCAAATTTTCTTAGAACTCTGAACTTGAATGTAAAGGACCACAAGACCATTGTTAATACACTTCAATTTATTATTTTATAGGAAATCAATTTCAATTAAAATACAATGAAATAGTGACTGGAAAAATTCTATAGTATTGATCTTATGAGGGAACCAGTATAGTTAAAATTGTTAATCATACTTGAGCATGTCATAAAGCACTAGGCTAGTACCCATGCTTTATGATCAAATCAAATAAAGGCTTTAAAATAACCCACCCTTTCCTTTGTGGAATATGCCAGAGATTAGCATACTGCTTAGTAAAAAAAGAAACAGTTCATAACACTGTTGACTGCCTATGTATAACTAAGTGAATGAAGGTGCTCTATCATATGAAGCATAAATGCCACTAAGAGTAGAATTTTATTTAGTAGAACCATGTTCATTTTTAAAATTACAATACAGAAAAGCTTTCAAAGAATGTGAATGAAGAAAAAGAGAAGCTTTTAAATGAAACAGGTTCTTTTTACACAATACAAAAAAGCAACTTCACAAAGGCATAAAAATGAGAGGGTATTTTCCTGACTCTCTTGAATCTTTCCAGTAATTAGAAATTTTTATTGCACAGGCCATAAATGCTAGTAACAACAGGAAGAAAAATGCTTTTGAACTCTTTGGCAACACTCACCTTCAGGGATTCAAAACAGCAAAACTTTATTCTACGTTTTCAAAAAAGCTTTAAGTGACTTTCATGTTTGTTAGAACTGCCAATATCATGAAACACTTTACAAACAGGATGCATTCATGTAGGCACAGCAATACCAGTTTCATAAAATCAGCAAGATGATGTTACCAAAACTCATTTGACTGAAGAGGGCAATTCATCCAGCTTTCAGAGCAATTTTTTTAGTGTAAGAGTTTACATCTAGGCTTAGCAAGTGGGAATTTATCTCATCCACATTTAGTCATCTACTGTGTAGACAAATACATCTGCCAACCATTCCAGGTGTCTGCAATAATTGATGGAGAGCAACAGGTATAATTCATCTGATGTGTCTGAGGTGTGGCTGCTGGATCTGAAATACAGAGGATGTGTGGCTACTACTGCGTGCACATGACAGTAGGATTGCTTAGAGTCTCTGTGGAAGGAAGTAGTACTCAATTGAAGGCATGCCAAGTTAGGCTTTGTCACTTTTGTCACCACTGAGACTGCCAGTGATGATATTTCAGTTTGTAAAAAACTTCTTGTGAACAACTTGTTTCTTAAGACTGTGAGACAGATTCTCAATGGATACTAAAGAATTAAGCAGGACAATACTCTTCCACATTCACCAATTCTGAATGCTGGAGAGCCCAAGGGAACGGGACCACAGAGAAGGAACAGGATGGGAGGATCTGCCTGAACATCTGCTATGTTAGTTAGTAGTGGCACAGAGGGATACTGGATCCAACTGAGAATGGCATTTCTTGTCTTCTTATTTCCAATTCTATACACTCAGTTTGACAAAAAAGTGTTAGTTGATGAAGACAGTCAGGATTGAAACAGAAACACAGCAGTGAAAATTTCTTTCTAAATATAATTTCTAAGGGGTTAGAAATATAGTTAGGGCTCTGATTTCCTCAGTTCTTTTATAAAACAACTATCAAAGCCATGTAGCAATAGGACAAGGGGTAGTGGCTTCAGACTGAAAGAGGGCAGCTTTAGATTGATAAGGAAGAAACTCTTTTCTGTGAGGGTGGTGAAGCACTGGAACAGGTTGCTCAGAGAAGTTGTGAATGCCTCATCCCTGGAATTATTCAAGGCCACATTGAATGGTGCTTGGAAAAACCTGGGCTAGTGGAAGGTGGCTGGGTATGCCTGTATGGCAGGAGAGTTGGACCTAGATGGTGCTAAGGTCCCCTCCAACCCAGACCATTCTATGAGCAATCCTAATTTTATTCTATGTCTGATTTCTGGAAAAATCTCATTAGAAATCACAATTATGTTACATTGTAAATGGCACCAACTTACAATATGATTTATTTAAACTCTGTGTGAAAGACTGTACCTATTCCTGGAATCCCTTTTACCAGCCTGTTCTTTGTGAATGGGTGAAAACAAGTGATTTCCACTGGCACTGATCACAAACAGCTGTTGTTAAATAACAGACCGACTGCTGAAGGCTTTCCTATTTTAGCTAAAAGTCTTTCATGACTGGCTGTAGCACAAACAGCAATAGTTTACTTTTTTTTATTAAACTTTGGGAAAAATTGTTTTTTCTCTTTCCAGTTTACACATAAGTGACAAAATACATACATATATATGTGTGTTTTTATATATATGTAATATATATTAATCAAACATGTAAGACAGTATTGGGTATGCATTAGTTCAGAAGGACTAAACACTCCACACCAAACTGAGCAGCAGGCGGACTTCTCAGAAATTTGAAAAGCAGGAATAAAAAAAAAATCAACATTAATAAAATAATAAGAAAACCAGAAACTGCAATCATGATCTTGCAGTCATACAAAGCAGCTAATACTACATTAGCAATAGACTGAGTTGCAATACTATTTATAGAAACACATAAAAATGCAAGCACATCATAATATTATACAGCTAAAATCTTGCCAGAGAAGTTCATCAATACAAATTTCATAGGTCCTGTGTTTCCTTATTCATATTCCAAACTAATATACTACACATATTGAAGGACAATTCTGTGTTAAACCTATCCAGAGTGCATTACAATGTATTGTTCAGTATATTGGAACTTACTTTACCTGTCAGCTGAATCACTTGGTTATTTGATATGAATATGTATTAGAATCACAGCAATAGCACAAAGGTAACTAACAGTCCCACAGCAATGCAATGGTCTGCTAGGGACCATTGACTGCATTGCAAGTATATTCTTTAGGTTAGAAACCAGACACATGAAATTCAAATAACTGAAGCCATAGATAGAATTTGATATTTATCATCACTGATGCATGTATATTAGATATTTTATCTTTGCTCAGATACACAGTGCACATACAATATTGTGTTTCAGCTAAAACAAATGAAAACCATACAGAACCCATCAGTGCATGCTTGTAACCTGAAAAAAAAATATTTTCAGACATCTTAACAGTGCCTAAAGTCTGAAAAGCCTCTCATGAACAACCACGGCTTCTGATTCCAGAGCTACATCCACTGTTAAGTGCTGAAACTGTCCTTGACTGGAATGGGGAAAATACAGCAAAGACTGCTCTTTTGTAGTCTAATGGGTGGCAGCAAAGTCATTTCACAGTCTTGGAAAGCAGTGTTAAGAACAAGTGCAATGATTCCTGCAGTTGTACAGGAAAAAAAAGACATACAATAGAAAGGAGTAAAAGGGATATGGACGTTCAGTGAAAATAAACCTGTATTGAGAAGAAGGTTAAGATTTCTTTACCTGTAATCAGGCAATTTAGCATGCTGAGTTCAGGAACACAGTTTTCATGCTATGATAAGGGATAAACTACTGTTATTGGGTAATTTCTGACAGTGCTTTCGTGATGCACTTTGTGTTCAGCCCACAAGGTCTCTCAGACATTTTGGAGCATAACAGGAGCACAGAGCAAAGGAAACCAGCTTGGAATTATGCTTGCTGGAGCTCTTCTGAAAGAGTAAGTATTTTTTTCTGCACCTTGGATAGATGCCATGTATGCAACATATGCAAGAAACAGTTGCATAGTTCCTACTTTGGGAAGAAAGGCCCTTCCCTGAGTAGCTGGAAGCTTCAGGGTTAGGCAAAAGAAAAAGGTAAGGTCAAAAAGATGAAAACAAAAGAAGTGATATCTGGTAAGAAGACAGTCAGGATTTCAAAAGCTGCAGACCTTGAAGCTCCACAGGTGTATGAAACCAAGATTCCTTGGATGCCAAAACCTTGAGTCCAGAATGTACACAGAATGTACTTTTTTGAAGAAGTGGCAAAGAAATGTGCTGATCTCAAGCAACATTTCTTCAAGGAACATGAAGGACAGTAGGCAATAACAGTTCAGATACCATAGGATCCATAAAGTCTACAGCAGGGGGCCAGCAAGCTGCAATTGCTTTCTCTTAACTCACTGACCTTCTGTGTACTTGGCAAGTTCTCGTGTTCTCAAAATTTCTGACCAATCAAGTCCCTTTTCAGCCAGGTGTGTAACTCCAGATCATCCATGCTGTGTACTAGAGCCACCGCAGTAGGAAAGGTTGTATCAGCCTGGAGCCACCCACTGTGGAGGGGCTTTGTTTCCAGCACTGAAATCTCTGGTAGTGACAGTGTGATTGCCCAAGAATGGTCAGACAGAAAAGTTTCTTTAACATCTGTTCCATGACTTTGCCAGGCACAGAGGTGAGACTGACCAGCCAGTAGTTTCCCCTGTCTTCCTTTAGTCAGTTTTTAAAAATTAGGGTTCCCATCACTGGAACTTGACTGGACTGCCCCAACTTCTCAAATAGGATGGATAGTGGCATAGCCACTTCATATGTCCCTTCATCGGGTCCCATCAACTTGTGTATCTTCAGGTTCCTCAGATGTACTTGATCCTGATCTCCTACAACTGGTTCCTCATTCTCTAAGTCCCTGCCTTTGCCTTCTGTGGCTGGAGAACTTGCCAGTGAAAACTGAGGCAAAAAATTTGTTGAGTACCTCAGCTTTCTCCATGTCCTGGGTAACCATATCTCCCATTTTCTTCCAGAGAAGACTCATATTCACTCTAGTCTTCCTTTTATCACTGATGTACCTATAGAAGATTTTCCTGTTGCTGCTGACATCTCTAGTCAGCTTTAATTCTATCAGAGCTTTTCTAATCTGATTCCTGCTTCTCACTTTCTCTGTATTTCTCCCAGGCTACCTGTCCTTGCTTCCACTTTCTGTAAGGCTTCCTTTTTGTGTTTGAGTTTGCCCAGGTGTTCCTCAATTATCCATGCAAGCCTTATGGCATTTTTTACCTCATTTCTTTATTTTTAGGATACATCATTTCTGCATTTAGATGAAGATGAAATGAAACTTTGAAGGCCCTCTAATTTCCCTCCTAGAAGAATACAGTGCTAGTGCTAGGTATCTTAACTAGTTTGGAAAGGACTAGGTTGGAAATGGGAGGGAAGGAGGGAGGGAATCAGTCTTACTACGACTCTCATTGGGTACATATGTATTTCAGCAACTAAGCATCAGTGCAGGATGAGCAGAAAACTTAGTGAAGAAAAAATTTCAGCAGGTATCAACTGCTGAGATGATTTTCAGTGAAGCACAAAGCTTTACTCTAACATGTTTTGCTAGGAGGATAAATACTGTCCTGGCAGTATATTCAAGTAGCATTTTGCCCTATATGAAACTCATAGAGGAACTTAGAAGGGGGCCTAACATCATCCCAAATGCAGATTATAATTTATTCCAAATATCTTCTCAAGCTCAGCCCTATGAGCAGATTGCTGTCTATGGATACTTTGATCCACACACACAGCACTTTTCTACCACTTTGAGGACAGTCTCTTCTATGCTAGCCCAAAGCAGGACTCACATTGAAAAACCTCAGAATAACTTCTTCCTTCTCTGTGTAGTTACGTAAGGCTTTTTATAAAAAAAAGATCTTTCAACTCAGGCTTTCAGTGACAACAGTATAATAATGGTGTTTCCAACAGTGTGCAGCTCTCCCCAAGAGACATTGGAAGATATTCTGTCAAATTAGTTCCTCAACATCACTAAATCTGGAAAAAAGCACAGATCAGTAGTTGGGCCTGCATCCTTCTATCCTAGTGGAGGCTGGAATAGCATTTCTACCAATAATAGCCTCAGTCAGTCAGTTCTTGCTCCAAAGAAACATCTTCCTAAAACTCAAGACAAGACTCCAATTACACAATCACATACTATTCTGGCTTTAAGAGACTGGATGGTGTGTCTTGAATGAAGAAGAATGAAACAGTTTTAAGTCATTTTCTGAAACAGGAGTAGAAAAGAATGCTATTGAGTTTTTAAAATGAAGTTAACTTTCTCTGCAGACAACAGAACACAAAGCCACTTGAAATACCTGGTAACTATTATATAACGCTTTTTTAAAACTTTCCCTGTTTGACCCAGCTTCAACTGGGGTATGTACTAAAGTCAGCTAAAGTCTTTTTGCTGACATCAATGGGTTCTGAATTAGGACCGCATTGCTTCCAACCCAGCTTGTGTGCTACATTAATTCAGAAAAGGGTTTTAACAGCTTCTTTCACCTAACAGTCTCCTGAACTGTGCACTGAGAGACAGAGGGCTTTTTCCCCCCCCTCTTTTTGGAAGGCAGCAAGCACAGCACAGCAAGAGCTATTATGTGACCTGGACTTTGCAAGTAGAATTTCCAAAAGGCAGAAACAGCTTTTCAGAGAAAAACATGTTTTCCCAGTGTTCTTCAAAACAAAACTAAACAAACCAGTTACAGAAAGCTAATCCACTAACAACATGAATCAGGAACATATAAATCACAATAAAAATAGGAGTGGACACAGTTTGGAGAAACTGGGAAAGGGCACAAAACCAGTTTTGGAGAAAAACTGACATACAAAGAACTTTACAACTTGTACTGTGGTTGAGAAATAATATCCTAACCTCAGTACTTCCATCAAGCACTTTCAACAGACACACACTCCAGCTTGGTGTAAATGAGGTGATAAGGGACAGGAGTACTGCTGTCATCCTGTCACTCACTGTCCCCTTACCCTGGAATCACACAATTAACACAGGTTTGCTGCACACCTGTTGTTCTGACTATAACTTCAGCTCTATTTAAGAAGATGAAAGTAAACAGAGTTTTGGTTCCTCTAGCTTTTTAAAAGAAAGAGTATGCTTAAGAACTCTGTTCTTATTCACCTGGGAGATGCCTGCTTTTGTACTATCCTTGGTGGACCAATAGCACATGAAGATTATTGGCTTTCAGACAAGAGGTTTTTCATTCTGTCAGGTCCATTCATGGATTTGTTTATTAAAATGGTATTTGTACTGTTTTACTGATATGAGTTTGGATTAGTGCCACTGTTTTCTTCCTGGCAAGGACAAGAGAGCTCTTGCTCCTTCACACAGCCATTCTCAGCTGAGGTCTGGAACACAGGGCAACCACAAGCTCTCATGGCTAGTGGTCACACCAGTGGCCACCCAACCCTGAAAACCATAGCTTTGAATGCAGAGTGTTTTGTCTTTCTGGCTCACATGGGGTAACAGACCCCAGCAAAGCAAGGATTAAATTCTTTTGACAGAAGTTCTCAGACTGAGCCATTTCCCCAAGGATATACTGGAGTGGGTCTGAAGTGCTGCACAATGGCCAACACCATTGTGGGGGAAGACAGCCAGAGCTGCAGACCTCCAGCCTTTTGTCAAGCTTGTGCTGCCTTTCATAAAGCACACAATGTCTTACCTTTATGGAATCAGAGTACATAAGAACATTCCCTCTACACAGGAGAGAGACTACATTAAACACAAATCCATGCACCAAGTGCTAATCTGTCCTTCACAGTCCAGCATGTTTATTCATTCTCTTACCAAACCTGTATCCTCAACTGCCTGGGCAAAGAACAGACCTCAAAAGATGCCACCCTGAATTCCTTGAAATGGCAGTCATTGCTGCCTGAGCGAGCATAAGTCATACACCAGTTGATGTGTCCAGAGGGGAACAAGAAGACAGGAAATACACAATGCCATATACAAGTCTATGCAGGAATCTATCTGGACAGCAGTGATCAACTGATCCAAATTTAGAGCTAATGTGTCTTCATTGTCCCATATAAATTAAATTCCAATTTCATAAGCAGGCCTATAACAGTGATGGTGGATGACCAGAACTTCGCATTCCATCAAATTCTCAAGTAACATTCCAGATGCAGTGGAAGAGAGAATCTGGCCAACATTGAAGAAAAGGATGTAGGAATGAATAATGGATTAATGGATAAAGGGAAAAAGAAGAGTTCTAAACATCAGGGGAAGACATTCATGCTTCAGCATGTGCACTACCTTTGACATGACAGATGAGTGAGCTTCTATTAACAGCTCATGACAAAAGAAAGGAACCCTAAAACTCCTCATCACAATCCACAAGACACCAAGCCTGAAGAAACAATTCAGTTGAGACTTCAGCTCTTTCAGATAAAATGCAGCTTACTCAACTAATCAGAGTTTTTCCCCAAACACAGTGAGCAAGGCTTAATTAGGAACATAATGTAATGTGTGAAGGACATTTTGTTAAAAATACACTGCATGCACTGAAGAACTGGTTTTTTCATAGTGTGACATACAACAGGCACTGAACCAAAACACCACAGAAGTATGTGGTTTATGTTATCCCACCGGACAACCAAACAACATTTAACATTGAGAAAGTATTGCAGGTATATAGTAGAGGATGTCTAAATGTTCCTTTACAATATTGCCACAATGACTGCTTTTCTTCCGTGTTACCACAGCCACTACTAGAGAGCTAGAACAAAAATCATCATAAAACATCTAAACCTTATTTGGAAAATATATTTAACCTTTTTTGTTATTCCTCCTTCTCTGTCTTCTAATCTAGACTTCGTATTGAGCAAAGTTTTGTATTTTCTTAGCAGCAAAAATTAGAAGCAACTCTATTCATGTCAAAAATTATTGCAACATGAAGAAGGAATCAGCCGTCTCCAAAAAACAGTCTAACAGATAATTTTCCACTGGCAGTTCTTACCATAAAACAGGCTACAGAAACTACACTGTTTTATCTAACACTGAAAGTGAACAATAAATGCAAAATGGACAGTGCTTTTAAAGACAGAAGGTCTTCCATCTGTGCTCTTTATACATAATTATTTTTATCTTTGTAAGCAGACACTTAAGAAGGACCACTATCAAATCATAGATGGAGCCTATTCATCAGACAAAACAGGCAGCTGAACAGCTCTATTTATTTATGTATTATTTTAGCTTTTGTTCCCCCCTTGGAAAGCATGTGGAATCCATGAGACATTTTCACGCATCATTTCTTGTAGAAGAACATCAAGTCACCTTTTATGCCCTCAGGCAAACTTTTCGTATCTGATCTCAGTAACTGTCCACATCAAAATTATTTTTCATACCTTGTGTAAGCAGCTGGAGGTTTCGGACTTCTTCTCTCACCTTCAGCTGAAGGACTTGCTGCAGAATGTGCTGTCGCAGACTTTCCTGGGCAATACCCATTCGTTCAAGCTTTTTGTCAGTAAGTCTCAGCAAAGCACGGCCTGGAAGCAAAAGTCAAGAAGAAAAATCACTCAAGGATTTCTATTAGTGCAATAGGCTCACTCTGACACGATAACTTGCAACAGAAAAAAATTCTCAGCCCTGAAATACCTCCTTCTGAAAGGATATTGTTCCATCTGTTAGGTACTCCCTTATTGTTAGAGATTTATGTGCTGATCCTCCCTTTTCTATTGTTTTTTCTGTATTGTTTTGGTGCTTTGTGAGATACAGCCATATAAAACAGGTATCTTGTTTTATTTTAGATAACCAATCACTGTTTTTAAGGGCCAGTTGGTCTCCCATAGGTAAGACAACCCCTATAATTCTACAACTGACAGATGTGCCTAAACAGACTCTCACCTATTTTGAAATATGTCATGAAATGAGTGAAAACCCATGGCCGTGGGTTTTATAAATTAAATCCATTTAAGACATACCAAGAATGAATATTGCTGCAATTCAGATATGTCTACAGTTTAGCAGCACCATTTCCCAGGATCGTTCTGTATTTCATGGTTCAGCCTTCCAAGTCTCTCTTAAGAGCAAACTATCACAGCAAAATTAGAAAAAAAAACCCCAGAGATCTCTATCAATTATATCTAAATCATTCCTGAAAAAAGACATCTGCTCAAGTATAAAGAGCCTATGGTCTTTGCAGGCATTCACTCCCAGTTTGTGTCTTATCCTTTAATATTAGGTTAATGTTGAAACACAGTCCGGGGCAGATTATAGATGTTAAAAAAATCAAACAATATACATTCTCTCCATTTTGCTAGTGGAACTCTGACTCCATCTTTTGGGCACAATTATGTTATAAATAAACAGGAGCAAGGCTGTACACTGGCTGAGCCAACAGCAAGGAAGTTGGCAGAATTTTACCCTAGGAGGAAAACCAAAATGTAATTTCTTTGGTCTTCATCACTGCTGTGAGGCAGTACAGGCAGGAGTGTTGTGCAGCCCTCTGCTGACTCTTGATTCCCACTATGTAAATTCGCTATGTAAAGGCGTCCTGGCCAATAACAACAAATCAAACTGGAGCTACATTGACACTACCTTGAAAATGAGATGATTGGTTCACTTTTTAAACAGATTCAACTTTTTTACCTCCTCTGGTTTTTAATTATTAAAAATCTCTTTTTTGACTCAGGTCTTATTCTGAAACCAGAAGAAGATAGCAAAGAGCAAGTTATTCCCTCTGCAACTCAGCAGCCTCTGTGCTACCATTACTATGGCTTTTGGATGAATGGTACAATTTAGATCATTAGAAAGTGTTACTTAACAGCAAGATAAGGCCCTCATTCAACCTCTTTTCCTTACAAAATTCAACCTCTTTCCTTTTTCTTTTTATAGTCATTTTAATTAAAAAATTTAAGATAGAGGCCAAAAATTTAAAGAGGCACAGAATATCTGCCCTAAACCAAGGAGTTAGCAGCATGCCTTTCACAAATGGCTAGATTTCACTCACAAGTAGTTCTGTATGATCTTGATACGCACAATGTAAAATACTGGGATATTACTATTAATAAAGCAAGATGTTTTTGATCAGATAAAAATGACAGCACTCATAGATTTTCTGCCTTTCTGTGTCTCTCAAACACTACACACTACAAAGGATGACCTTTTGATTAGGAAACCTTTCTTTGAAATCACAAACAAGAAGAATTCTAAGGGTTAATGTAATAACAAACTATGGAAATTAAGTCTCTTATAGATCAATGCCAGCTGTACAATTCCCCTGGTGATAAAGGCAGCAATAATGACTTCCATTTTTATTTTGTCTTATCACACTGAAACATCTTAAAGCAATTTTTGAAGGATGTACAACAGTTCAAGAGTATGGTCTGTAATGTCAAATTAGCAACTGAAAGCAAATAAAAATACAAGACACCCGTTTAAAGAGTGCCAACACACATGACATCTGAGGGCAGGGAGTCAGCAACAGTAATATGAAAGGACAGCAGAGGCCATGCATCTCATCCAGTGCGCTCCACCTCTTTTTGACCATGGATATACTTATTACTCCTTCCTTCCTCTGGGCAACTCTTTAGTTCATATTCAAATATTTTTTTACTCCAGCCACTGCCTTTGGAAGTTGAATGTGCACAAAACAGAGATGTCTCTTTTCAACTCTTGGCATGTCAGTTCCTCTGTGGCTTAGACTCAAAGCACGATGCTATTGACTCATACTCTGTAGCAGCTTGCACAAATTGCCTTAAATTAACTCTTTCTTGCATCAAATCCAAAGCGACATGTTGAGGCAGTGATGAGGTGAGAAAACAAACATCCAAATGAGGCATTTCAAGAATGCACTAAGAAACCTGAATGTGAAAATTCAATCCTCCCCATATCTTTTCCCCTCTCAACACTTAGAACAATATCCAAGCCACAACTGGAATAATTTTCATTCTGATACTAAATCATGCCTTTGAAAAGATATTTTTAGTGCCTGGACTAGTCACTAAAGCCAAGTAGTCACTAAGGCCAAAATCCTGACAATCAGCTAATGATTTTGCATGCTTCCTTGTCTCACTTCCTATATTATTCACATCTGAAAGAGTAATCATTTCATGCTAAGAACTCTGTGTTATTGAACATCGAAACCACCTGCCCAGAGAATTTGTGGAGTCTCTATCTTTGGAAGCATTCAAAACCTGTTTGACAAGGTCCTGAGCTGCACTTGTCCCTGCTTTGAGTAGATGATAGCCAAACGTGCCTTCCATCATCTGTGAAATAACCTGTATGAAGGATCTTGATCTAAAGATCTGTTTTCATTTAAAAAGCTAAGATTAAAAAAGGAAATTAATAAGAATACACAAAAGATGGCCACTTTATCAAGCAACACAGTTAAACAGAGAGACAGTCATACAGTAAAAACTGGGAGTAGATTTTCAATTTTCAGACAGTGCAGATATAATACATTATCGAAAGCAGAGCATGAGACAAAAGCAACGTTTTCCAAGGGTATACAATGATCTTTGCTCAGACACAAGTAGAATGAACTTAACTACCATTGCGGGAAAATTTCCCAACATACAGACAGACACTACCTCTTAGATGTATGAGCTACCTGCCTAGTAGAGAACAGGACATTTTATTCAAAAGCACCTAAACTAAGAGAACATAAAGGGCCCAGTAACAAACACCTAGGCTAGTTTCAAGGCTAGAAACCAAATGTTTTAAACAAAACTCTGCAACTCCCTCAGTATCTCTACTCATCTTTTAGCCTAAACCCCAGCCCTCTCATACTCAGGGCAGATCAGCCATGGAATGTTCTGAGACACCCTGAGGGCAAATACAAAATATAAAACACTTTCCAGCTTAATAATAGATTGATGGCCTAATTTTTTCTAATATGATTTAGCTGCTGCAGATCTCATTGAATCAAGCTGGGATTAGATGAAAATTTGAATGGAGGGAGAAACATTGCATGCCACAGAACATTAGCAGGAGCACAAGCATTGGTCCAATGAGGCTGGCATTGGCCCTTGAGCAAGGAAGGCAGAACAGACTGCTGTAGCTAATCAGAAATGCTCAGACCTCCCTGCACTGGTGTATCCTACTGCTCTTCCCCCAACTGCCAGCTCACAGACATGAAGAGGGACACCTTGCAAGAAGCCCTGAAAGAACACTTGCGATGCAGGCAAAGGGACAGGTAAGAAAGGGCTTATTTAACATGTGGAAAGAAATGAAGAAATACAGGGAAACAAGAGCACATAGCTAATAAGAGGCTGATCTGACACAAAACCCTGAAGAAAAGTATGAGTAATTTAAAGCTAATGAAAATGATAAACCACTAGTGGGAACAAACAATGGTGTGAAATATGTCCAAGACAGGTGACCTTGTCATGAAATATGGTGACCTTTCATGAATATGAAAGGCATACCTGATTATCAAGACAAGATGTTGAGTTTACTTACCTGCAAAATCTGAAAAAATGGGAAAATGAGATTCACTAAGACACAAATTATGTAAGATGAAAAAATTTTCAAGTTTTTACTTAAATGCTGGAAATGCCATTTTATTCTTAGTTAATAGATAATAGTGTGCTTCTCTAGTTTTTCAAACGTGGTGCTTTTGTGTTTACCTGAAATAGTCTGATCACAGCTTTCCTCTTGCTTAAACAGGCTGATTGTTGGTTTCTCTTGACTGCAGTGCTTAAAAACAAGCCTCCTTGGACATATCATATGAGAAATTTCCATGACAGAGACACAGGCATAAATATCAGGTGCTGGTGAGATACAAGTATAAAACTCTCAAGGAAAGAATGCAAACAAGAATGGGCAAAGAAAGAGGCTATGATTTCATAGTGAGGAACAGCAAAATTACGAGAAGAAAAAGAATAGTCACCAGCAGAATGAGAACAGCCTCATGGTGGCAGTGGAGGGAGATGAGCGCTGGGAAAAGAGAAGAACTAATAGACTACGGAACTGATTTGAAAAGAGAACAAATGGATATAAATACAATTGAGGATGCTGAGTTGAGAAATATCTTTTAAAAGAAACAGCATAAACCAGAAATCAATCAAATTTTCAGAGCAAACTTGGTATGACTTCATGATACTTTTCTGGATAACCTATCAGATCTTCTACAGTCCTACATTTTCTCCTTTTCCCATGAGAATTTAAGAGCATGTCTCTCCTTCTCATGCCTGTCTCATCACTGGTCAACCAGACACATCAGCCACTTTTTCATCAATGCCTTGTGGCAAATCTACAGCTCTTCTTGCAAAAGCAGCTAGATCTGATTTGTCTTACTAATCATTTTAGCCCTAAGACTAATGCAGACTCTTGGTAAACTGCAGCTTGCATCACCATCCTCTTTGTCCCCCTTCAGATATCTAATATGTCACTAATCAGGGAAGACTTACTCGCTTTAAAAGTAGAAAATATATTTATTTTTTCATCAGACTTCCATAGCAGCAAATACCTTATTGATCTGCCTACTAGCATAAGGGCAGCTGCCAGCCTAGGCAAAGGAGATTAGTTCCCAAAATTGCTATTGGCACCTGCCTGGTATTTCTGATGTGATGAAAAAATCTCAGCCGGGCAGCAGCTTAAATAGACAGGATACACAAGGGATACTGGTACAGAAATAAAGAAGAATGAATAATAGTTCCTAATCATAGTGACCAGGAAGGGCAGAGAAGACTATTTAACCCTGAAGAATATTAAAGATTTCCAGCTGAGGAAGTTCTCCAACATCTGAGCCAGCATTCTTGTACTTTCTCATCCTGTTAACAAAACCACTAAACCTGCATGAGGCCATTGCAATTACCTTCTGGTAAGAAAGATGAATGGAAGAAGCCCATGACTCCAGTATGTCCTCAGTGGAAGCACAGGAAGGCTCATGTATCAATTTGCTCATGTATCAAACTAGGTTTGGACACACTTTTATTTGTTAGCACCACCAAAGATGATTTTCTGTCTCTTTCTCACTCATTATTCGCTGGATCTGGATGACACCCACTCTATAATAGAGTTTCTCAAAGAAAACACTGTCATACTGGTCAATAAACATCTGATCAAACTCAAAGAAGCAGCTATGTAAACAAAGGCACTTTCTGAATATTATCTGCATCCCTTGTTTCAAAATCATGTCTGTTTATAGTTCTGACAAGAGGAAGAGATGACTATTTTTACTTCTGCCAATAAATCTACAATAAAATAAGTTTATTTCCATAAAGCCCCACTCAGGTCACAGTTTTCTTGCACCATCCCATTCTTCCTCCACACTTCTGAACCACAAGCATGAATAGAATATGAAAAAAACATATTCAACAGAATCTCTAACTTAGCTGCATTGTCAAATATAAAACTAGCAAAAACCAAAACATGGCTTTGTTTCTAAATTTGTTTCTGATAAACTTATTAGGATGTCAGTGTTACATCTGTGAAGCTATTTAACTCAGATGACTTAATTTGATGAAACTTCCTCTCACCTTTGTGCTGCCTTTCCCAATCCCCTCTATATTCCATCATATACCACTATCACTTTCTGTTCCCTTAATTCTGATACAGTCCTTTGAGTTATGTATCTCCTGTTCAATGATTGTCTCTGAATTTTCAAGTTAGGAGATATCTTTCTGACAATCAGTTTTCCTTGTCTCTTCCCAAGGATGTCTACCAGCTAGCTATCCCCAGCTGCTTCTCCCCAGGCCACTCTCTTCGAGGCTCCTATACTCCTGACACAGGCTCAAGCATGTCCATCAGCTCAGTCACAACCACAGTGGATTTATGCTATGGAACAAAACCAAAAACCCTGAGGTAATGGTGAAGTCATTCAAAAATACTGAAAGACAGTGAGTTAACAGAGCATGGATCTGGAATATTCAATTTAGGAACTGCAATTTAAAAGTATGCTTATTTGTCCTTGGTAGATACTTACCAAGTAGCTCAAAAGAGTCCAGGTACCTTGAAAATTAACGCTGAAGACAAAAATCCCTCTCCAGAAGTGAAATTCTCCTGATTCCCAACTCCTCCCATAAATAAAGCAAGCAATTCCTGCTCCTTGACTTACCTACACATTTCCAAGGAAGCACTTAATTGCATACTTCATGTGGGAGCATCACACATCCTCAAATCATAGAATCGTTTAGGCTGGAAAAGATGTCTCAGATCAATCATGAACACAGCACTGTCAAGACCACCACTAAACCATGCCCTAAGAGGCATAGCCACTGCTTTTTAAATACCTCCAGGGATGGTGACTCCACCACCTCTCTAGGCAGCCTATTCCACTGCTTGACAAACCTTTTTGGGAAGAAATTTTTCCTAATACCCAATACAAATCTTCACTGGTAGGGTTGTTGTAACTCATGTGCAGGACCTGGCACCTGGCCTTGTTGAACCATACATTTGAGTTTGGACCATCAATCCAGCCTGTCCAGACCTCTTTGTAGAGCCTTCCTGCCCTCCAGCGGATCAACACTCCCACCCATCTTGGTGTTGTCTGCAAACTTACCAAGAATGCCCTCAATCCTTTTGTCCCTATCATCAATAAAGGTCTTCAACAGAACTGCTACAGATACATAAGAGCCTTAGTTATAAAATTTTGAATTAATTACTGTAGTGTCTAATGACTTACAGATATATTCAAGAATATCTTTATTCTAAGACAATATTAGAACACAAATCTCAATACAGAGAAGGGGAGGGGTTAATGAGAGACTGTGCATTATGATTACTGGAAGTGGTTCAGTTGGTAATTTACTGTACTGATGGGAACTATATTGATTTCTTACAAGTCTTGAGTAAAAGACTCTTAGATGATCCTGTTTTTCAGATGACCATATTCAGCACCTGATGATTTTAATAGGAGGAAATAGTAATAACTTGAATTCCCTTCTGAAATATAAATTCAGGCACAAATCATATCACAGCACTTTTCAAGCATACTGTAAAATGTGAGACAACCATTTTTAGTGCTCTCAGGAAGCACCCAGTAGGACCCACAAAGTAAATTAAGGATAAATGTAAACCTTTAGCAGGCAGTCTATAAATCTACATTGTTTGTTGTACATACATCTGCCAACCTATTTCCTGGACATACAAAATTATATATTATCTACAGCTATATATAAAGATAATACAGACATACAATCATGAGCTTTTACTATATTGCACATTGTTTTTTTTAAGAAAAAACCCTAGGACTATTGTTTGTTGGTAATTGTGTTCTAGATTTATGGTCCCCCTAATCAAATAAACTTCCTCAAGGTCTTTCCTGTCTGTGATGGAGTGAGTGAATCTGTCAACATGTTTGATTTTGTTCACCATCAGCAGGACACAAAGTTCTTCAGTTCCTAGTTAATATAATGTTGCTCCCTGTGTAATACATTATGCACTAAATATCCCATTTTTTTTTAATTTAAAAAAAATCACATTAGATCATTCTTGCTGCCAAGAGTCTTGTTAATTTATTCAGGAGTAAACATGCATTCATATATTATAATGTACAGCTTCTAAACAGAACACATTAGGAAAGGGAAAGACAATTTAGAAAACATTAGAACTGACTGAAGTCTTTAAAGCATACTCAAACAAGAACTTGTTCTGTAACTCCTAATGGTGGACCTTAAAAAAATCAGATTTCTTGCAGAAAAAAGGGATCATTTATCACCACAAGAAAAATAACCATACAAACATGTCCACCAAAAGACCCCAGCATTCATTCTTGAAGTGACCAATCCAAGTGGAACTGGGAAATCCCTGAAATCACACAGAAGACAATCCATTTATAAGCAAAATCTTTCATTGTTTTCAAGCACTGGGTCTGGCTGAGGCAGAGCTCATTTTCTCTTCAGCAGCCCTCAGAGCCTGTGATCTGTAGCAGTAGCTGGGAAGCCACTGAGAACACAGCAGTGTTTTGGCTACTGTGGAGCAGTGCTCCCACAGCATCCAGGCTGTCTTTCCAACATTTCCCCCAACACCAGCAGGCTTGGGATGGGCAAAATCTTGGGAGACAACATAACGAGGACAGCTGACATAAACTGAGCAAAGTGATATTCCATATATATGACATATGCTCAGATATAAAAGCTAAGAAATAGGAAGGGAGGACATTCATTATTTTACAATGTTTGCCTTCCAGAGTAACCACTACATGTGCTGAAGTCCTGTTTCTCAGGAAGTCGCCAGACATCACTTCCTGATGGGATGTAGAGAATAAAATTTTTGGAGTTTTTCCTTTGCTTGAGCGTCATATTTTATTTTAGTAAACTGCCTGTATCTCAGCCTACAAGGCTTTTTCCATCTCATTTTCCTCCCTAATCTTGCTGAGGAGAGGAGTGATAGAGATTTAGGGGGAACCTGGTGCCAAGTGAAGATCAACCCACCACAGTCACACCCTGGAAGGAGACCTTGGGGGCCATCTGTCTCATTCTGCTGGGGAAAGCCACCTCTTCCTCCTCCTGATTACACTAACTGCCACACAGCATTCAGGCAAGAAAACCTACACAAAGAAGTATTTAAAACATGTTTAATTCATTTTCTGAGTTTCTTCTAATGCCAAACTTGTGGGATGCAAGGAGGACCGACATAATGTGAGCAGACAGCTTACTGTACTGCATTGCAGAAGGTCTGTGGGCCATCAAAGCTCCAGCACACCAGAATTTGAGAACTTACATTTTCTAATAAGATTTTCCAATCACTGCTTTGTTTAAAAGAAAAAGAGAAAAATTAAAATTTTATTAAATATTAAAATAAGATTTCATATCCCAATGCTGAGGTACATATAGTACTTCCCTCTGTATCCCTAGGTCTCTCCTGTTCCACATGATCTCCAAGCAGCTTGCAGTGATGCTTTCTTCCACACTCATACCACCTTAATCCTTAATTTTTTAAAATAAAAATGAAATTGAGAAAGGTTTTTTGTTAATATTCATGATGTTAATAATTCATACTAATAAAAATGGAAAATTAAAAGCAACATGCTCACAGGTTAAGCAATGTAGACTGCTTCAACTCTCCTAACCTGAAGGAGGAACCAGACATCTCTCCAGATGCATATTTTGCTCTAGCATCTCTCTTTGGGGGCTTTAATTAGAAACATGGCATCTGTCAAGTGGCACACATCACCTCTGATACGCCTCGAACTTACTGTCTATGCTGCCCATTTTATAACCACAGGAAAGATAATCTTCCTATTGTAAAAGTTACCTCTACTCAATTATATGCACACTGTTACAGATACAGGCACTAATCCATTCCTGCACTGCTGGCTCAGTAGTACACCAAACTTAGCAGAACTCCTTTGCATTTCTTCCAGCTTTTATTACTATAGCTCTGAGGAGAATCAGGACATAAGGATTTTATTTGATTGGTCTATTCCTTCTATTTAATAGTTACACTTGGCTTGTAAAACACTGTGAGACAGTCATTTTGGATCAGAAAAAACCCAGATATCGAAGAAACAAATTATTGCAGACAGTTTTTAACAACTTGTCCCTGTAACAGAATCCAGACCTTATTTTTTAAATTCTGTATTCTGTACCTCAAGCATTTGGCTCAACACTAATATTACAACATTGATGTACAGGAGCCTCACCAGAGACTGCAGCCCAGCACTGTGGCCCAAATGGAACATGCAGCCCAGCCCCTGGCTCTAGATTTGGGTCTCATTCTCCCAAGCAAAAATAAAAGCTCATTTTCTACTACAAAGTGCAAGAAAATGCTGTGTGACCCTTTTAATAAAAATAACTGCTACAGCTAGAAGCAAGGGAGCTCTTCCAAAAAGCTTCATCTTCAAGCTCCCAATGGAATGTGCCAAGGCCCAGCTCCTGCTCCAGGCCAGGGGCTGGCCCCAGTCCTGCTGAGGTAAGGCTGCACTGACCTTGCTGTGATGCACTTGGGAATCTCTGCAGGGTGCAAGGGCTCCAACCTCTGGCAACTCCCAGCCTCTTTCCAAGACCAGACACAGAGAACCCACTCCAGCCCTCCTTTTCCTACATGCTAGAGAAAGGGCCAACTTCCCCGGCAGGTGGATAGTTTGGATGCAGGATTTAAAAGCCCGCAGTCTGAAAGGGAAGCCAGAACTTATTTTCCCTTCTGCTTTTCTCCTCATATTGTAACAATTTTGGGCATGCATAAAAAATCAACTGCAGGCACTGCAGGCACTGAGGTAAATTTATGGCTAAAATAAAAACGGAAATGAGATGTTTAGGTGCCTCCAGGCTTTTTCAGAAACCACAAAAGGGACTATTCTTGATGACAATTTAGGAGTTCACTTTTGAACCCAGAACATCACACCTAGGACCTACATTAGGCATAATGGGACCTGTGTGTGTCACTCACTCTGGCTGCTCAGTAGCAGATATATAAAAAAAGAGCCTGGGACAAAATACTCTCTTCATTCACCAGAAGCTTGTAATTTAGCGACTAATTAACAAAAACAGAGTTGGCTAATTTTAGCTACAGCTGAGCCTAAGGTCAGTGGACAGCTTCCAGTGACTACAGCAATACTTAAGAGCTGCTTGTGAGAGGAATCTCACCAACGTTTTAAAATGGTAGAATAATTCTGCCATTTCCAATGTGATTTGATTTAGCAGGAAGGGGCAAAAGAAGAAAAACGTGCTGCAAGGTAAACACAAACTAATTAAAGTGAAACACTACTTAAATGATGGCGCTAATTCACAATCAGAGCCACCTAGCAGTGAAATGGGTGATTCTCAGGTCCTTGCAGTCTTGAAATTGAGGTTTTGGAAGAGACTGCTCAGAGGAGCTCAGATTATTGGGGTCAGTACAAGAAGGAGGCAGCAGTATTGGAGGGCTCTTTATCTCTGCATGAGATCTAACATTCGAAAGGCCTTGGGAAAAGTGTGGAAAGAGTAAAAGGAAGTAAAAGGAAGATAAGGAAATTTATATAAATCAAACAAGTATCAGTATACTCCCAAACCTCAGGTAATATGGGGTGCTTTTTTGCTTTATATTATATTGCCTTTCTGATAGCTTCAGTGGGTTTTCTTTCTACTATTAAATTAAATTTTTCCTTTCAGAGAGAACAGCAAACATTAAATCACTGTATTATGTATGAATCTTCAGTTACACCTTGTTTTTAAGAAAGAATATATGGAGAGGACACATTTGAATGCATGATATGATCCACCTTTAAGTCTTTCTTTAAAGAGGCAATGAATTAAACAAACACTAATCAACCAACAAAATCAGATTAGAGAAAAAGCAACAACTGTGGCTAGTGAACATATTATAACTCTTACTGACAATTTGCCTGTAATAATTTATATAGAGGAAAAGACTGGAAACTATCATCACGGAAATTTCCTACAGTAATACTGCAGACTAACCCTTACCCAGTGAACAGATGTCACACTGTTTAAGCACAGTGCTTTTACTCACAGAATATGCATTAGGAACCAGTGACACCCTGGTTGAGTGCAGGGCGAGATTCTTCACTGATGCAGAGAGGGACTGTTCTAACAGGTTGAATGAAAGTGCTGTCACTCATATCAGTGTTCAGACACAAATATGCAAAATAATTTTTCCACTGGTTTACACACACACACATACAAAGAAAACAAGAGAAGGAAAACATCTTTTTTCAGCCTGGAAAAACTTTCCTAAACCACAAGAGTCTAGAGAATGTTTTCTGAGTACTGAGCCATAAATTGAATCTTCAGTCAAGTACTAAATTGTTTATCTTCATCTCCATTCATTAGCTTGCACTCAGTCTTCAATACAAAAGCCAAATCATTTTAGGGTTAGTTTCAAATGTGATTTTGGTTATGCACAAAAGAAGAATTCTTGTTTCTATGTAATAAATAAACATTTATGCTTAACTCTCTTTCCTGAGTTGTAGACACCTGTCTTGTGAAACTCCAGCAAGTAACAGTATTCACATACCAAGAGCTGAATAGCAGCAATATAAACAATAAAAAAAAGACAACATATACTAAGAAATTATTTACTTCATCTTCCAGTGTGTAATTAAAATTCTAAATCAAATATCCAGATATGTAAATACTCTTCACTCAAATTATACTGCTTTGTAATATTCTCCTTTGAGTCATCTTTGTGACACATATTTTGCTTGGTTTTCTTCACTAGCTGTTTTCTGTTTTCTTCCCACTGGAACAAGTCCTTTTCTGCAGTTTTGTAAGACTGCAAAGCTTCCCTGGTTAAGCCATATGTGAGCACTGACAGTATGAATTCCTGTCAATACCCCCAAATGAAATCAGCTGGATGATATGTAGGATCACAGCTGTCTATAGATTGTAGTATCAATTACAAATCCATTGGCACAGTTGCATAAGAACCTGATCTAAATCAAGTCATTTCTAGTCTGCTCCCAAGCAATTTTCTGATGACCTCTGAAGATTGGCAAGCCAAGATTCTTTTTGCAACATACAGCAGGACATGGGTACTCCCAGTCATGGCCTCAGGACCTTGTATCTGCCCTCAGAAGCCATGTTCTACTTAAATGATGAGACCACATAAGATCCTTTCATAATGGTGTAAGAAACATTTTTGTTGTTCAGCGAGCAAGAAAAGACCTGGGATCCTGGTGAATACCAAGCTGAATGTAAGTCCACAATGTGCCCTTTAAGTTAAGAAGGTCAGCAGTTTCCTGGGCTGCAGTAGGATATAGGATTTCCAGCAGTTCCAAGAAGGTGATCTTTGCTTCTACTTGACCCTAGTGAGGCCATATCTGGAATACTTTGTCCTGTTGTGTACAAGAGAGTACAAAAGAGACATAGACATATTGGAGTAAGTCCAACAAAAGACCACAAAGATGATGAATAGATTTGTAAGGTAAGGAAAGGCTGAGACAGTTGAGACTGCTGAGGAGAGAGGAGAGAGGAGAGAGGAGA
>VXBI01008508.1:342856-526423 GCA_013397375.1 Toxostoma redivivum | reverse complement strand
AGAGGAGAGAGGAGAGAGGAGAGAGGAGAGAGGAGAGAGGAGAGAGGAGAGAGGAGAGAGGAGAGAGTTTCCCAACATGTGTAAACACCTGACAGAGGGAATAAAGAGACAATGGCCATAAACTGAAACAAAGGAAATTCTATTTAAATGTAAAGAATCGTTTTTGAGTGTGCTTAAACACTGGAACAAATGTTCAGAAAAGTTGCTGAGTTCCCATTCTCGGAGATATAACTGACAGGACACAGCCCTGGACAATCTGTTGTAGTGGGCCTCGCATTGAGTAAGGGGTTGGGCAAGATAACCTTCAGAGGTCCCTTCTAACCACAGTAACTGTGATTCTATTCCATGAAGCAGCAAATCAGGCAGCCTGAAATTCAACAGAGCTAGCAAGGTCACAACTAGCAGGTACTGAATACAAGAGTCTTACATAACTTGTATATTGATGTATTCAATTGAAACGTGCAAACCAAGAAGTCAGATGAAAAAATACCTACCTACATGGACCCTCCCTCAAAATTGTTTAGATACAAGTGTACACCACCTGCAGTATCCCTCAGCAGCAGTAGCATCTAGACACTGGATTTCTCTAAAGAAAATGCTGAAAGTAGCAAGGTTACAACGGCAGAAGGATGGGGCCTATTAGGCTTGTAAAACACGGGAGATTTTTCAGCCCTTTGAAGTTCACCTGATGTCACCCATTCTGAAAAGAGGACTGTATCTGGTTCCAAGAACCTCCATTCTCCACTGCTGTCCACTCCATTAAATTAAGCACTGCCACCAAGGTCCGGCTGCTGGAACTCAGTTGTTTGTACTATCAAATCATCCCTGAGATTTCATGAGATGATACTGACCTGGGCCACCTAACAGTCCCTCAGAAACTTCCAGGTATATTTCAGGAATGAGCAGAGACTGGCAGCTACTTCCCATAGACAGCATAACACAGCCATCCTGTCCTTAAGAGCAAAAACCCCTAGCAGCATGGGCACAAGTTGTTATTGCTTACTAGCTAGCCTCAGTGTCAAATGATGTTTGAGAAACATCACTGACATCAACATGGCAACATTACAGAGCCAGAAGTTCTCTTGTCAAAACCCAACCAGCTTTACCAATGTAGTACATCTGCTGCATAATGGTTTGATCAATCTTAAAAAACAAGAAGACTTCCAGGATTCATTAACTCTTCCTGAAAAGTAAAAGTATAAGCTGGTTTCTCAGAAATCAGAGGTCAGGGGAGAGACAAAATTACCTTCTTCCTTGTGAATTCTATGTGTCCACTGGCACAAGCCAGACCAGCTGGAAGGATTTCCTCTGCTGTTTTTTACCTGTTCTAAACTTTTAAATTACTTGGTTCTTTCAAAAGCAAAAATGATTAAAAGCAATGGAAAAGAGATGTCTGGTTAAGTTTCTAATGACTATGGCAATTTTCTTTAGATTTAATTTTCACTTCTAGGCAATTTAAGGATTCTGCTGGCTTTAGGCCTTGACTCAGGTCATACTTATGAGAAAGTTGTTCCAACATTTTCAAAAACTCGAAATGAGAAGGAGAAAGAGAAGAGGTATAAATGACTGGGATACTGTGTTTGAGGAAAGCAGCACATTTCTTTAAGGAATGCTACTTTTGTGAAATCATGTAAGAGACAATGTGTGAAAAACAGCCCAGAAAGCAGTAATGTCAAGTCCAATTTTGGATTACTTCTGAAGGGCAACATGCTGCATATCACATTGCACAAGTCAGAAGAGCTGTCAAGGATTTTTACACATATATTCTGCCTGATTCACAGGGACCATTAATTACAGTTGTAGGGTGTGCCTATGTCAGTTCACTTGTATTTCTCGTAACATCCATAATGTCTTCTGCAATCCTGACCTCTAAGCCAGTACTGTTTCTCAAGCACTGTCAGGACACATGGGAAAAATGCCATTGATTTCCTCCCACCTGTGAGCACAATTAGACCACTGGCACAGTCTCCACAGGAACAGCTTTACAGCAAGGGCAATAAAAGATCTGGGAAAGGAAGACTGACAAAAATCTGTTACTTCTAGAGACAGTCACCAGATTTTGGTCTTTACCTAAGCACAATAATTATTGAGATATCATTCCAGACTTGGGATAAACACTATGTGATCAAAGTAAATCACTTTCCTACAACTCCGCAGACTGAACACCTTCTGCAAAGTAACTTCCCCAGTACTGGAAAGCACCTCCTCTTTTCTAGCCAAGAGCCTCCTCCTGTTACAGAGTGGCTGGCTAACAGCAGACCTGCTCTACAGGACTGCTGTAAGAGACAAGAAAACTACTCTGCTGTCACAAAAGTGGTCAATACAAAGACAGCTCCTAATGGTTTGTTCTCTCCGTGTTCCTGAATGGTAAAAAGCTGTTAATAAGAACTGTTGCCACTTCCCACTCTAAGTTTTTAGATTCACCACAGATACTTTCATCAAGCTTTAAAGCATCACACTGATCACCTGGAGAGGTGATGAAAAAAGTTAAAAAGTACCACAATGCTGGGACTTTATAAAGGTCCTGACCTACACCCACAGACACGCTGACAAGAAGAACATTTACATTTACATTTAGAGGAGCATCTCCTGAGACCAGTCTGGACTTGCAGCATTTTGGGACTGCCAAACATTCAATGCACTCCCCAAGTTTGCAAAACCTTCCACTGAACCCTTGCCCAGAAAAGAGAATCAATTCAAATCCACCTTAACAAGTCCCAGAACAGTCAAGGAAAATCACTTTTTAGAGAGCAGCTTACCAGGCACTTAACATAGAAATGTTTCTTGCTATGACTGACTTCTGCAATGCAATCAAGAGTTTTCTGAAAGCAAGAGAGACCTCCACTTCAACATGCAGTATCAGATTATCTCAGTTACATGAAACAGGCACTATGAAATGGTTTTTTAAAAAGAGAGAGAGACTATTTCAAATCCCAGAGGGGTTAATGGGAAATCCACATACTTAGATAAGAAATTTTACTTGTGTGATAAAGTAAAATGTTGCTCCATACACACTGTCATGGTTTAACCCCAGCTGGCAGGCAGCTCAGCACCATGCAGGTGTGGGATGGCAAGGAGAACAAGGGAAGGAAAAAGCCTTGTAGGCTGAGAACAGTGTAATAATTGAAATAAAGTAAAATATAATAACAGTAATGATAGTAAAATATATTACTACTACTGATGAGAGTAACTTTAATGGGAAAAAAATAAAATCCAGGTGACGCTCAGTACAGCTGTTCAGCACTTGCTGACCAACACCCACCTCATTCCCCAGCAGCAATTGGCCCCTCCTGGCCAATCTTCCCAGTTTATATACTGGGCATGATGTTCTATGGCATGGAATATACCTATGGCCAGTTCATGGCTGTCCTGGCCATGCTCCCTCCCATTTTCTTGTGCAAATCCTCAGGGGTAGAGCTTGAGACACTCAAAAGTCCTTGACTCTGGGCAAGCATTGCTAAGCAACAACCAAAACATTAGTGTGTTACCAACATTACCCTCACACTGAAACCAAATCACACAATGTACTAGTGACTAAAAAGAAAATTAACTTTATCCCAGCCAAAACCAGGACAACACTTACCTTTGTATGAGTGTGAACTCATACAAAGTGTTACTCATAACTGAGGCATTCACACTCTCATTTGTATTGTACAGCTTCAATTTTAATGAACTGTTATGTACAAAATTATTTTCACATAATTCTTCTCTGTTTCTTATAGGGCCTGCTTGGATATTATGACAGTTGTGCTACAAAACAGAAAGAGAGGAGTATAAAACCATCAAACAACAAATACAATGACATGACAGGATATTATTTATTATTTTTAATAATAAAACCTCAATAGTTGTTCACATTAAATCATTTTTATTTCAGAGTCCTAAGGCTGTCCAAAGCTAGAAAAGCATTTGCTTAAGAAGGCTAAATTATTTCTCTATCAGTTACATTTCTATCTTCTCACACTGATTCTACACTGAAAAAAGCAGATGAGCTGTCTCCAGTACCTTTCTTAACAATCTTTCAATAAGGTGATATTGTTATTTTGTATCCTTTATTATTATTTTTGGGTTGTAGTAACCCACACAGTGGAAAGACAAATACAACTTTTCTAAGCTTTGTTATCACCCTAAAAGAAGAATAAAGAATTTGTGTCACCTCTAAATGCTACATTCAGTCCAGCAGTGGTAAGTACATCATTTCTCCTTCCATTAAGTTCTATTTCTACATAGTCTTAAATACTTACAGGAACTGGAAACAGCCTTGGTTGAGGTAGAGAGCTGCAGTCCAGATCTTTCTTGTTTTAACTTGGGCTCTCTAAAGATTTCTATCACTCCACATGCTTCAACAGCACATGGGTTTGGATAAGAGTTATATTATTCACACAACCACAAGGTTTGAAAGCAATATGNAGGGCCTAGTTCTCTTTCCCAGGCCTACCAGACCCAATCTTCTTTTCCACCCCCCCCCCAACCTATTGTATGCAGTTCTCTCGAATTTAGAAACATTTTAACCCTATGCTATCACCTCTAACAAGAGATGCAGAAGATTTTTAAGTTAGAGCATCACACCTCTCACTATATTGTTGAGAGGCAATAGTCAGTATAGTGTGACCACAGCTATTTCATTTTACAAAGGCAGAGAGCCCTGGCTGCCTCCTTGCTCAGAATCTGCTTGATTCCTGGCTTTACAGCTCTGTTAAACTTCTGCCTGACACCTGGCAAAGATAAAGCTCCCCTCTCCAGGGGCCAATTACACTGAGCATTTCCAGTACATGACCACAATACAGTTGCCTGAGGCACAACTGGGGACCAATCAGCACAAAGAGATGTGATCTCCCACAAACTTGAACTGCATGGGATGGTCACAGTTGCACACCAATACGTAAAACTAGAGATGAAATCCTGACTGGATGCCTCTGGGGCAGGAGAGAACACATCAGTCTGCACTGAGTTACAGCATTACTGGCTGTATGAGTTATAAGGAACTACTTAGAACACTCAGTATGCTTGCAAGAGTTGCAAAAGGACACAAGGGCATCCACACCTACTTTGTGGAGGGCAAACCCAACCCACGTCTAAGTTAATCCACTTCCAAGGTGGTTTGACAACCAGATGACACACAAATTTTAGTCAAAGGGCTTGTTAGTGCAAAACAATTTGAAGTTAAGTTGAACTAATTTCTTGTCCATGTTGGGCCACTGCAGTTGCAATCAGTTTAAGGACTTCTCAATAACCTCCTACAGAGGACAATTACATGACTCATCACTGTGGTTTACATAAAACAAAACAATATTCCAGCTATGATTTTGGTCCAAGGTCAAATTTGGCAACTTCACTTTTTTGCACCCAATAAAGCCATTAATTATTGAAAACCTGCAAGCTGCATGCTTGCTTTTTTAAAAATCACATCTCAGTCAAGTATTAGCAAGTCCTCAAATTCTTTGGGAAATCTATTTAATAATTTTGATATATTTCTCAAAGATAGTATCAAAAGATACTGCTTCCCACAGTCTCTCACAACCAGTTTTAACTGCAGGTTTGTACAAGAGAGTGCTTCAGACAACAGTTGTTTATACTACTCTTTTACTGTGGGTAATTCATTGAGGTACAGAATGGATCCAGCACATCAAAGCTTTTGCTATACAAAAGTGTTAATGGCACTGCAGCTTACAGCGTTTTTCTGCCAGATGGATGATCATATTGGTGTAACAGTTCCCAGCAATTCTTGCAAGTCAGCAATAGACTGCACAAGATTTAGTGGATGCTGTTTAGCTAGAGCTTGCTTACATAAAGAGTATGCAAATAGTTGCTTACTACTGAAGGATTCACTCAGATGGAATGTAAAAAAGCCATACTCTACTTTGCCTTATATTTTCAAGACTACTATGACTAAAAAGAGATAAAGTTTCCATCTTTTTCTGTAAGTTGTATTCTGACATCTGGCATTCCAGAATATGCAATAAATGCTCAGGTACTGCAATTGTTACTTTACTGACAACTATCTCTCTAATAAAGGAGAAAAACATACAAACAAACAGAGTCAGCCCTGAAGCACACCTGGTGAAAATAAACAGTCTGTCAGGAAATGAAAGCCAGGCATCATTCATCAAATTCAACAAAATAAAAAGGCTCTGTCTCTGAAGGTTAGAACTGTATTGCAGCAGTAGGGATCTGTAAGTAAATACTGCAAGTTCCTCAAAGCTAACTTCCATCAATGTTGACAGAAATATCTCAATCTGTGATTGCTCAGCCTATAGAAAAAAAGGCTCCAGGGAGACCTTATTGCTGCCTTCCAGTACTCAAAGGGGGCCTATAAGAAAGACAGGGTCAAACTTTTTAGTGAGGCCTGTTTTTCAACCTAAAGGAAGATAGATTCAGACTAGATATGAAGAAGATATTTTTTCAGTGAGGGTGGTGAAACAGTGGAATAGGCTGTAGATGTCCCATTCCTGGAAACATTCAAGGACAAGGCTGGACAAGGCTTTTAGCAACCTGATCTACTTGAAGGTGTCCCTGGCCACGGGTGGGGGGGTTGGACTATTGAGATCCCTGTGGGATGACATTTAAGGGACTCCTACAACCATAACTGTTGAATGAATCAAGCACCACAAACCTGGATCATGTATGAGAAGTGAAAGAGATTCACAGGAGCATTTTGGTTGCATTTTCTGCTCATTTAGGGAATTTTCTGGATATAAGAGGATATGTGTCATCAACTAATCTAGAAAATAAAATTTTAAACGAAAATATTAACTAAATAGCAATAAAAACTACAAGTTCAAGGGGCACACAGTTTTCTAATTCATCAGCCTGGTGGTTTTTTGTTTGTTTTTGCGTTTTGTTTGAATTTAATATTCTTATTACTCCCTTGCATGTTTAAATATTCCTCTCTTCTAGTACAAAACACACCACCACCAGCACACACAAAGTCAAAGCTGCACTGCTCAGATCTCAGAAATCAGGAAATGTCAACTTTCAGGTTCCACGTTCTTTACTCACACATATTACCACAGAGATTTGGGCGATGTGTTCAAACAATAATGTGTTCAAACTGTTGGAAGGCAGGAGGGTATTAGGGGGAAATATGCTTGTTCTGTATCCACACTAGTTCCTAAGCATTACCTTTGGACAGAGAGGATCCTCTGCTAGATGCATCTGCAGCCTGATGTAACACACTCATAACTACAGCTATGTCACTGCTTTAAAGATGCATATGGAAAAGATTTGAAAACCATGCATACTTAGTTTTGAGAGAGAACTCATGAAAATCATTACACACAGAAACTGCATATACAACATATTATACATAAGAAATACAATTTATTGCTAATTATTTTCTACATAAGTAATGATAGTGCATTTCTAGTTTGAAGAATTCATTGTTAAATAAAGCAATATGAGAAGAAAATGAAAGCTTCAAAAAAAGTATACACTTGATCCACAGAATAGCAACAGTCCCTCTAAACACACATTCCCTCTACAAACAGAAATGTGCAATGCAGCCAAATAGAAAGACTTGTAACAATGAGCCATTACATATATTCCTTTCAAAGGAGACCCAATACATGTTTTGGCACACACATACAGCACAGGGGTAGATGACTGTGATTATAGCTGCTTGATACCTTTTATAATCACAAAGTGTTGCTGAACTTCAACCACTGAGGCTGAAAATTTCCATGTCAGTTATTTTTATCAGACTGATTTTTTAGGCTTAATTATTTTTTACCAAAATTTCAATGATTTTCAATACAAGGTCAGGGAAAATACTTGCAGATCAGTTAAAAGAACTAAGTGACTGCTGGGAAGAAGACAAATACCCCACAGTTTCTAACTGAAAAATAAAATATGATGCTAAGCCTTTGTGCCAATGTGCTGTCTTCATGAAGATCAATGTAAATTTGCTCATGTTAGAAGCTTCAAAGCATTTCAGTCTGCAACAACTCAACAGACCCACTCAAAGAATCATTTCAAGAGACTGTGCATGCTCTAACCCCAGGCTTGGGGACAAAGTCATCCAAGCCAGGTAGTGCCTTTGTGGAGCTGGATACAATGAGAGAACTGTCGTGCCTGTACTTCTAAAGGTTTCCACTACTGGAGAGAAAGATTGCTCAACAGAAGGACAAAAAGTCACAAAACAGAAGAAAAAAAAAAACGAAGTCTAGGACAAAAAAACACTAGAAGGTCCCAGTTAGGTCCTGAATGTGCAGTGCTTTGAATGAACATTAATCAGTACCTGAAACAGAAGACTCTCAGTACTTCCTCTACTGTCAGCCAGTTGCTGTGAAATTCATTGGCAAAATAAAGCCCTCATGGTCCTGCAGTGACTGGTCCCTGTAGAAGACTGGAAACCATCACCCACATCTGTAATCACTATAAGCAGTCAGGGACAGCTTCACTGAATTCAGCTCTGATAATGAGCAATGTGGGAATCGACACAGTTCAACATTTTGAGTTGAAGCTCCAGTCTGCAGCTGCGCATGTATTGAAGAATGTATTTCTCCACTGCAGCATCACAGACCATTGCCTCAAAGCTTCACCTCACTCATGGCCCAGAGAGGAGTGCTCATGAATACTCTATGTGATCTTTCACTAGCCTGAGAGCTGTGTTCAGGCAACGTTGTGCCTTACTGCAGTGGTGCAGATGTAAAAATGATGAGGTCCAGGAAATCAGACTCTCAGATGATTCAGTTTCTCTTTGAACCATTTATGCAGTAGTTTAAGATTTAGCCTTATCAAGAAAAAAAAAAAACAACAAAAAACCCAAGAAAAAATCTTGGACAGTTTTATGAATTACATTCTCTGACCTGAGTAAGTAGTTGTTTTTGCTTTTGTTAAAGAAAATTCATGCACCAAAGTAAAATCTCATGGAAGCCTACAGTCATTGAGCTATTCTGAACGGACACTGGAGAATGCCCGAACTTCACAATCTGAACCTCTCAAGAGCTTTTGCAAAATCTCAAACCTTGAGATTACGTAGTCCATTTAAACCCAAAGAAGCCATAAACCCAGAAAAAAAAGCAAGGGCATTTCCACAAGTAGAATATACTCTTGCTTAAAAATGTAACAAACACAACAAGTGTGAGCCTTGATTTCTGTCAGATTGATTTGATGTCTGCGCTTTGTAGCTCTAAGTCCCATCCCAGCAACACAGTTAGATCAGCAAACCTTATGGCAATACTGCATGTAGCATATGGAGGCCAAAGATAGTTCCATGGCTAAAATCTTTCTGTTGATCTGATCCAGGCTATGTGAGTTGATGGCCACACATTTCTGAACTGGAAAACATACTCAAAGGGTTGTGCTTTCAGGAGAAAAGTTTATTTTTCAATATTTATCAGTAGTTATTTTTCAATATTTATCAATAGTTATTTTTCATTATCATTTTTAGAACAATGCAAGAGCCACTTCTGAAGTGACAAATGTAAAGAGATTCCCAGGTGACAGCTCAAGAAGGCAGAGTCTCCTACCAGACTGCAAGTTCTGGTACCTGTCCTAGCAAAAGAACATCACATGCAGCTTCAGCAACAAATGTTTATCTGCTCTAAGAATAATATGGACATAGACATGGAAAACAGATTGTATTAACAGGCTTGTACAGAAATTATGCCTGAGAATTAAAGGAATAGCAGGTATGTGAGCATGCATCAGCATCCAACTGGGTTTGTAAGAAATGTAATAGATTGATTATGGACATCATCTTTGCACATCACATTTGATATATTTGCAAAATGCAAGTAACAGGAATTCAAAGAGAAGACAGACAAGAACTTCAAATCTCAGATTATATTTTCCACAGTATGTGTATCTAGCCTAGCTTGCTCTTTGGTCAAACACAGGAAAATATAAGAGATTTAAACCATAGGAGAGGCTGTCAGGCAAATACCACATAGTTCCTTAAGCACAAGTACTTACTCCAAATGTGATGGTTACAACAGGGCTATATCCAGGAGTATGCAGGACTGCTTATATTCAGCCTGAAATGTGAATGCCTGTACATCAGTTTTACCCTGGACCTAGTCTGACATACTGATTGAATGAGTAGGAAAAAACTTGTGTAGAACACAGGAAGAACAATTGGTAGATGGTCTTACCTGTAGTTTTGCTAACTAGTTTCTCCTGCTGTGTTGGGTGCCTAATTCAAGGCTCATGCAAGCTTCTGAGGAGTGTTTGCTTCTAAAGGCATAGACTCTCAAGAAGCAGAAAAATGAAACTGCAAATACAAATCATCCCCTGCTCAAATTCACAAAGTGAGGTTGCAGAGTGTACTAGAATCTAGAGATTGCTTATACTTCTGCTGAAGGATCCCTGTGACCATGCAGCCTGGGTACTGCACATACACGTACTTACCATGTATTTTTCCACCCACCTTTCTCCCCTTTTGAAAAGTCGAATTTGTCAAAGTCTACACCTTTTTCCTAGTAAGTACTTCCACTGCTGAATGACCTGCAAAGCCAGGATTCATTTTCCGATTACTGAATCACTCAGGCTTCCAATTTCAGCTTTTGAACACACACTGTTGTCCTGCTAAGTCCCTATATCCAGTTATCAAGTCACCTATCAACCTTCCTTTCAGCAGCTTCATCTCCTGTAACATGACAACACAAGGCTCACCTTCCAAGCTTGGGAAAAGGCTGTGCTCTGCTTTCCATCTACTTCTATGCTCCTATTAGAATTAAAACATCACAACTGGACACAGCATCCTCGTAGATTTAAGCAGCCTGACCTGTGCACATTACAACAATCCTTGCTATTCAGTTCAACTTTTATAACAAGAGATTACATTAGTCTCATTAGCTTTTCATTTAGAGTACATGTAATGTACCTACTTACACTATCTCTCAACTCATTTTTTTTCCTTGACAGCTGCTTTCCCAGGGAGAAGAGGCTGTACCCACAAGATGAAGGGGTTTCTCATATACCATGCTACATTTGGCTCAATAAAACAAATTTTCTCAGAATCATTTAGTTGGATTATTTCTACCACACCTGTACCGTTAACACACCCTGCTGATTGTTTGCTGCCACGTCAACTGCTACACTTAGGGAACCAACACAGAAAGGCTGAACGATGCTGCACAACCAGTTAAACCAGGGGACACCAATAAAGGCCCTTTTCATTTGTGTCTCCCTACTGTGTACAGGCATCTGTCAATGAACCAGCCTCATTCCAGCACGCAGCATACGGAATTAAAAAGCACATGTTTAATTAAGATGTCATGTGATCCTAAGCTGTATGCTTTTAGGGCAAAAAAGGCATGTATTCTGCATGGTAGCTGTTAAATACTTAGTTTGTACCCTTGCCAGTGGAAAAAAAAACCCAAAAAAAAAAGAAAAAAAGAAAAATGTAGCAGGTTAGTTTGACAGGCTGAGCATTGAGATAACTGGTATTACCTATACAATGCAATTCTTTGTTGACAGAAGCCTATATTAACTGTTCCATTCTTTTGGCAGAACTGGCAAGAGGCTAACAGGTCTGTAGCTCCTTGTGTTGAGAGTAATAAAAAAACCACAGACCATCATTTATTAACAGAAAAAAGCTTCCTCCATGAGACAGACTTGGAATGAGTCACTATGATGTGGGTCTGCATATGGCTTAATGGGACATAAAAAAGGACTGCAAACATCTGTGGATGGCAAATTCAGCAGTAGATTAGCCTAGGATAATGGTTACAGGTGACATTCATCACAATCAAGCTGTCTTTTGTTTGTTTTTGATAAGCCAATATATGACAAGCTTTATCTATATGCGTAGAGCATCCATAAACCAGTGGACACGAGCAATTTTGCAAGGCAATTCAACTAGAGCTTGACAGTGGATTAGATTGCAGTACTTCATAGGTTTGATATGTTCATAACAGATTGTCACAGTCCTGGCATTTCTCCAGACAGTGTTTACACCTTAAAAACAGCAACAAAAATTTGGAACATGCAACAAACATTTCCTTATAGGCCATTTGGGATCATTGCACATTTGGCACTGTTTTTTGAATAACCTTATTAATTCATCTTCAGGTTCTGAGATGTTATATTTAGATCAAGAACAACTACTGTAAGATAAAATCTACATATCCTATGCAAAACAAACATTAAGAATTATACCTTCAAAGGTGTAGTCAAGGAAAATCTTGATTAAATAGAATAACTGTGCTGGCATCCAAAACCTAACTGGACACACTTCTGGACAATCTGTTCTAGTTGAACCTGCTTGAGCAAGAGGGTTGGACTAGATAGTTTCAAAAGGACACTTCTAACCAAAATAGTTACAAGATCTGGTGATTTTGACCTGCAAACAAGTAAATAATCTCAATTCAGCAATTCGCTGCACCCAACAGGTAGGAAAAGAGAGACTACAGAGAGACTGACTGGGGTTTATACACACAAACTTGTTTTGAGGATCAAACATTTAAGTAAAAGACCTCCCTGTAATCTCAACACAATGTCACCAGGCCCTGTGCAATGCAGGTGCCCTGTCAGTACAGCTGACAGGACTGGGATTACATTGACAGCTTGTCTCAAACACATGGCACACTGACAAAAGATACACATTTCCTCAAGGGCATCATTGTTTGGCATTTCACAAAACAGAACAAAACCTCAAATTCCCCTTGGGAGAGCATTTGGGTTTTTTATTTAGTGATTAAGAAGCAACACTTTTGTCTGTGGAACAGGTTTCTCTTACCAACCGGGCAGGCACAATTTCCTCATGCTTCAAGCAGAAATACTGGAAAGCAGAGTAAGGTCTGCACAGCCTGATGGGTTGCAGACTCTTGAGATTATGAAAACTTCTGTGAGAGAGCTCATGTTTTGACATGATTTTTAGTTTTCTTTGGTTTTGTTTTTTTTTCTTAAATTTGAGTTTGTGTTTTTTTCCCCCCATCCTTTTCTGCAGGGTTAAAAGACTAAAATCAAACTAAAGAAAGACTAAAATCTATAGCAGACTGCAGCCACTGAAGAACAGAGCACCTGATTTTCAGCAGCAACATAGCCATCATATATAAACACTCAGAGACTGGATTAAGTTAGATAGTAGCTATAGTTAAGAAGAAGCCATCACAATAAGAGTCCCCCAAGTTTTATCTGAGGCCAGACACTTAGTGTTGATTGCTGTATAACAAGAATTTGCCTCTAATAAATACTTTGGGGCTCAGTAACATTAATGAAACCTCAGGGGAGGGAAGACTGTATTCTGTCGTGGGTTTTTTTAAGGAGCCATATCTTTAGTCCATCTTGTTAAAAAGGTTCACGGATAAATCCACATGTACATGCTTCAGACCATGCTTAATTCGTAAGCTTTTGTGTCAGTAGATTCACATTTTTAAGTGGGGGTTTGGGTTCACAGGTAACAGAATCAATTAAAAGATACAAGTTTCTCACAGTCAATTCCTCTTTCCGAGCAGCAAGCATTTGTGTGGATGCCCACAGATGGACAGGAAGCCTTCTTCTGCATCAGTTCAGTGCTGGTCACCACTAGGATCTGACGAATCAGATAAACATTTCTCAGGGTGTGCAGATCCTTGCTGGGTGAAGAGGTGAAAAGCAATTCCTCAATGCAGTAAGGGCTTGGACAAAATCCTCTTTTATTCCAAGAGCTCCTTTCGCAGACTCCACAGAAAAATTCTGGAGCTGGGTCCTTATGTGTTTTGCTGAAGAGCCAGGTATTTGTGACCTCCCTGTATTGTGCATTCTGCTGTAACAAGGATGAAGCTTGGGGTCAGGTGCACTGCCCTGCACCCTGTCAGACTTTCAACCTGTTCAATTAACTATATCAAATCAAACAATTTCCACTGGAGCACCAAGAGGCACTTCTTTTCAGTGAAAGCTATTCCTTTGACAAACCCTGACTAGTAGAGGGCAGCTGCTTTAGCACTTCAGCGACCAAAGAGAAAAAAAAAAAAAAAAAGAACAAGAAAAAAAAAAAAATTTTTGGATTTTATATTTATTGTAATGTGAGGGAGGTAGAGAAGGGAGAAATCCTTTCTCCTCCAGTCTCTTTGCTCTCTGCAAAAGTCTCAGCTGGCTGGGCTGGTATTTCCAAGAACAGAATCGAGGAGGGACATGACAAACGAGGCCCTGACAAGCTCATTAGCGGAGCGGGCAGGCTCCGGGTGAGGAGGCTGCGCGGGGCCGCCCGAGCGCGGGGTTTCCCGCGGGACCGCGCTCCCGGGCCGGGCCGTTCCCGGTGCGGCCGCGCCCCCTGCAGGCGGCGCGCGGGGCTGCACCCGCGGGGCCGGGCACGGCGAGAGACGAATCCCGCAGTTTCCCCAAGGGCATCCCCGGCTCCATCCCAGCGGCAGCCCGGGGCCGCTGAGGGGCTGAAGCACTGCAGGGAAGTCCTGAGGGCTGCAGGTAACTCGCCTAGCCGCAGCGAGGGAATTAGGGAGACGGCAGCTGCAGAAGGCAGCCCAGTTCCTGTGGGCTGTGCCCAGAGTCTCGGCACAGGAACCAGAACACCCCTGAGAACATAGGGCTATGACAGATGTGGTTAATCCAATTGTCAGAGACTTGGTGCAAGACTGGAGTCGTTGTCTACATACATATTATAAACCAGAGACCATGAAGAAGCTGGAATCACAGCATAATTAGTGGAGGGCATCTGGAAGCAACAGCAAGTCAGAGGTGAGAGAAGGAACACAGGATATTGCAGACCAACTGGATGAGATTAAATACACACTTAGAATCACAGAATCATTAAAGTTGGAGAAGACCTCCAAGACCAAGTCCAATCTTTGACCAAACAACGCCACCATGTCAACTAAACCATATAGCGCCAAATGTCATGTCCAGGCATTTCCTGACAATTTCTGGGCAAGTGGATTCCAACACCTCCCTGCACAGCTTGTTCCAATGCCTCACCACCCCCTTTTAGTGAAGAAATTCTTCCTGTTGTTCAAAATAGAAGTCAAACTCTCAGCCATGGCTTCATCCAGGTTCAGATATCAGGAGCTTCCTTCTGCATTTCACTGTGAGGTTGGATGTGTTATTGGACTGAGGAACACTGCCAAATAATTATAAGATTACACTAAGACTAAATCCCTGTATCATGAATAGCACACGCTGGCAAGTAACAAGCTGAAATAAAAAGAATCAGCTCTAGCTGCTCACTGATATCACAAACACACACCCACTAAGCAGCAAATTAATTCACTTTTTCAAAACAAAGAACTGTATGGTCCTCTAACAACTCCTCCACTTAATCAGTCTAGTTTTCCTCATCTAAGTTTTCCTTACCTACACCTGAGCCATAAAATTGATGTAGTAGTTGCACAGCAAAGGCAACAAATATTTCTTCCCAAGCAATAGCAACAGTTACCTGAAAGGAGACCCTGCAGTATCTCCCATTTCTTTTCCTGGTGCACCAGAATGGGATCCAAAACTTCTGAAGTGTTGCAGAGAAGCCTGACTTGATGGGAAATGAGAACTCTGCAATGGTAACCATCAGTTTAACCAAGGTAGAAAAATTATTTCCAGACTCCACAAATATAGCAGGAGTTTGAAAAAAAACTAAAACAGAATAACAGCCTAATTAGACTTCAGTCACAGCACAACACTTGGAATCAACACAATTCATGAAAAGGGCTAAATATTCGGTGGCCAGTTCTAAACTAAGGACCCCGTCCTTTGGGTAGAGAGACTCCAGATCATTATGCACCATCTTGAAGTTGTTCATCAGTATTAATCAAGTGGGGAAATTAGAAAAAAGGAAATAAAGTGCTATCAGGGTTAAGAATGCTGCATTCCATGGCTTTAGGCTATTCCTTAGAGGTCTTCCAAGTAACAACAGAGCTTCACCTTGTCCAGCTTCTAGATAAAGGGCTCTCCCACAACCTTTATCAATCAAGGAACATGGTAAAGTAATAATGCAATAACTAACAGTCAGTGATAGATCCAAAAATGTGTAGAAAAAAAATCCTAAGAAATAAAATGAGAGGGTAGAGCTTTGATATTGGCCAAAATGTTAGAACTTTTACAAATTAATCAATATCCTTGTAAAGCAGCTAAAGACAAAATAGTTGATAAAAAGCAGGCTTCGTCAAGAACATGAGAAGGATCACAAATCAAAAGGTGGACAAAGGAAATATGGTGAACATAAAAGGGTTGATTTCCTAGCATCTTCTCTTAGCTATATTAAGTCCACTAAATTAATCTGTTTGGAAGCAATCCTTTCCTCTCCACTTACTACTTCAGTAATTTACCCTCTTACCCTTGGTTTTACAAATCCCACTGAAGGTGGATGCCTGAGTTACCTAAGATAGATGGGTAAGCACCCAAAGCCTACGTCAGTTGCTCTTAAGCTTTTTGGCTCTATCAACAGATCACAATCAGTGTTCAATTCTTTTTGCAGATACACTGGGCAGCCTTATCAGCAAACTAGGAAGTATCACAAAGCTTTACAATATAGTTTGAGAATTCCTGAAATAGGCTTTGCTAAGACATTTGAAACACTTTTCTATATCTTAACCTAATTCACATTTTTGGATCTCTTCTAAGTAAGGAACAGAAATTGATTTTGAAACTGGCTGCCATGGTGAGAGTTTCTGGCAGTGCATTGTACACGATATTGATGTGAATCAGTGTTCTGTAGAGAATACAATGGATCAGGTTTACAAGGACTGTACAACAAAGACCTTTCCAAGGAATACAGTAAAATGATATGATCTCTAGTTAGGAAAAACATTACTAAAGTAAATATAACAAGATTAAATTAAAAATGAAAAAAACCTTGTGTTAGAGGGAAGGAATAATCCAATTATCATTTCATGTATAATTATGAAACATTAATTCCCCATCTGACAGCATATGAAGAGTAAGTACCAAGGAACAATTAAAAACTGCTTCAAATGAAGAGCAATATATCTTTTTCTTCTCTCCCCTAAATGCTCATACTCTAAAAGTACGGAAGAATTCATCTGCACTAAGTTGACTGGGAATTTCAGATCTGAAGCAAAAGGACTGGAATTATACTTTTCAGTTCAAAGATGATTTGGATTCTCTGTTCTACATTAGGCAGCAGTATGAGCTATAGCAAATCCAGCTACCACAGCTCTACCAAAAACTGAAAGAAAGAAAAAGAGGCAGCTAGAATACTATTCACTTCTGAGCAACTGTTTACTGAGACCATGAGAGATCTTCTCAGGTAAAGTGGATACAGCACACCAAGGAAAAGCTGCTTGACCCAAAAAATATCCACTAAGACAGAAAACTGCAAAATGTTCATCAGCTACTTGCACAGCAGATCTCACAGCTGATAATGGATTAGAAGCATGGAAACTTCATTCTGAATTTAGCAAGACATGGAATTCAACATCAATTTGACAAGCAAGGCCAAAAATGCCTCCACTACCCTTTATCAAGTTCCCTTTCCACCAAACAGAACAGATTGTATAATCACTTCTTCCACACAGAATTTTATGTAACAAATAAGAGCACCAAACACTCCCCACTGTTTTGTGCACAGAGGAAAAAATATCTATTTCATTACTAACTGATGAGCTCCACACATAATTTATCACAGAAAAGACAATTTATCAGAAAAATAATAAATTACGTTAATACTCATGTTACAATTCCCATGAAGTGTTAGAAAGCCTCACTGTCCCCTTCTCAACTGCAGATGAGCTGTCCTGGTCAAACCAGAGCTGTCCTGGTCAAACCAGATCTCTCAGCAGCCATCACAGCTTTGTCTCATGCTGTGGAATTTTGCCATATATTTTATGAGCTATCATCTGACTGAAAAGAAAGACCCAGAAACCGTTGCTGAGACATGAGAGAAGATTACTTTCACACAAAATTTTCTATGTCAGTAGGAGGCTGAATATTGCAAAAATATTTCTACTTTTCCAACTTCTTTCAATTCTACGCTATATAAACACAGGGTTACATTAATATATTTCTGATACTCTTCCATGCAAAAAGAACAGTTGCCACATATTATGCAAACAGAAGCCTTATCCCGACACTCACCACTCTTTGATGTGTTCCACATGTTAAAAATTTGAGAGCAGCCAAGTATGAAACAGGGAAAACTCTTCAGTCCCTCGCATTTTCCAACACAAGCATCACAGCTCCACAAAGAACGCTGCAAATAGGCCTGACCTTATCCAGAGAGCAGAATAAAAGCTCTCTCCAGGGTGAAGCAGTAATTTTATTTTATTTTTCAAACTGCAGATGCATGTAGTCAAGATTGATTTGACAGCATGTAGTCAGGATTGATTTGACAGCCCAACAACCAACATTGCTGTTAACACCTCACAGAAAGAGCATGGAAAAGTGGCATAAATAAGGACTGAGAGTAAGGCTGGTTTATGCTTTGCACCACAGTGAAGGGAAGGCCTTCAGAGAGATGGCTGGAGATGGAAGTTGCTTCTGCTTCCACTATCAGACTAAGACTGCTTGGCAGAAGACATTGCTGTGCTGAAGAGCACTGTCACATCCAAAACAAGGAAGGTAACTAATACTTTATTGGAATTACCCTTAATTTAGACACAATGAAGGTGCTTTCTGAGATACATGACAGTGCTGAAGAATGCTTAAAACTTGCGACAGTTTGGGATCAAGCAAAGAGAAACATCAATACTATTTTAAAGGAGGCTTAAGTACTTTTCCTACAACACATTGCCCTAATCCAGGACCTTCTTTGCCTGCTATCAGTCCTACACCTGATCATAAACATGCCTCTACCAGTAACAATCCAAAGAGTAGGCTGTGACAAGTTTTTAAGGGACAATAAAACAATGTCCAGTAAGATAATCTAAGAAAAGATGCCAGTTTATGTAGTCTTCTGCAACGTAATAACAGTAGGATTTGTGAGAAGACTCTTGACAGGTGTCAGGAAGCAGCTGAGGAACACCTACGAAGGCCACTTTACAGAAGACCTCATTTTGCTTCTTGCATCAGGCCTCACATTAGGTGTGTTATGTCACTGGCACAAGAGATATTTTGAGTCAGTATAATACTCATCAATAATGGAAGGATGAAAGATAATGCTGAAATCACTTGCCACGGGAAAGGTCAGGAAGTGAGCAGAAGTTGTTCCAAATGAAACAGAGCAGTTAACAGGAAGGCTTGGTTGACTCAATATCATTTATACACACCATCACAACACATTTATCAACACTGGAATCTTTATCTCTGTTGTACATCAACCAAAACACACAGCAAAGGATGAATATGTTCAAGAGGTCTCATCACAGTGAATAAATCCACCTGGTTTTGGTCACCCTTCCTGCCCTGGAGCAGGAATGAAACATAGGCCCCTGCAGTCCACTGCATCCCCAAGTCACTGCACTGCTTGCATTACAAAACTCACCTGAGGTCCATGAAACAAGGGGAAGAATTAAATTATATATGTTCTAAAAATTGGAAAGATACCTGGCAACACTTTGATGTTTAAAAAACCCTTTCTCTTTATAGAGAGAGAATAACTTAGACCCTGAGGATTTGGTACGCTTCCAAAGTAAACTTCCAGAGTAAACTGAAACAGAGACAAGATATCTCCGAATTCCAGTGTAGTATCTTAAATCATGAGACTATCTCTTCACTAAAATGCTAAATAGCTGGAGCATTTCATCTGGTATGATAAAACCTACCATCTATAAATATATTACTCAAGTGAAAAAAACTAATCAATGCTGATTTTGAAAGCATGATTTTATATGAATCTCATGTCATAAAGCTTATTTATGTCAATAAAGCTTATTTAATACAAGCATCTTTTGAAGATCTAGAATTAGTCAGATTTTAAGACTATTTGCAGCAGGTTTTCAGTATCAGTTCATATTTCACTTTCCAAGGTGCCATTTGGTATTTAATAAATATTCAAAAGTTCTGGACCCTTCTAAAATTAAAATGAGGTTTTTCTTGAATCCTGTTTCTTTCCTTCTTAAAAGTTTAATTTTAAAAGGCTTTAGTCCTTTCAAGAACCTCCTATGAAATTCCTTCCATTGGACCAAGGTACCTCTTGGGTATTACTTTGACAAAATGAGGTTTGTTTAATGATCATAACATTAAAATCTCTTGCTCTGAAGACATGCACTAGCATACTGGGGAACATGGTGTAAAAACAAAACATGAAGCAGGGAAGCAGGGTTTCCTTCCTTCCTTCCTTCCTTCCTTCCTTCCTACCTTCCTCCATCTAAATCATACATCCATCAACAATTACTTTGATACCTGCTTTCTTACTTTGTCAATGGACCATATGCCCCAAAATCATTATTCCTTAGTCACTCTACACCCAGTCTTGTCCCTGTTAATGCTGAGACATTGGAAAAATCTTCATTTGCTACAATGGTACAGGACAAGACTTAATCAAAGAACTAATCTCTCTAGAACTCCACAGTCATCTGCTGCCCAGCAAATTCAAAGTCACAAATGCACACAGAGCAAGGTCCATTTTCAGGTTTATTATCAGGAATATACCAGTATAAAATGAATGGGAAAAACTGGCAGGTCAATCCAACATTTTATGTCTCCTCCTACTGGTGTAAACGCCAACACCCATTGTAGAGCCTCTTTGTTGTACAGGCCACTGTCATTTTTTTCCCTCCCTTTTCTTATTTTTCCCACCACTGCTAATTCCTGTCAGGTACCCTTAGATCTTACTCAGCATTACTCCTTCAAATTCCTTCTGTTCTGTCTCTGGGTCCAACACCTTAAAAATACTTCCCACCTGTTGCTGAGTAAGTCAACCAAATGCTCCACTCCCTGAATTCAAGGATTTAATGTATTAAAAAAATCTCCCAGTTTCTTATTAGACTATTCCATATTTAATTCTCCCCACCTGGTTGCAAAATGCATTTCGTTGGCTGGTTCTGAGGTACTCAGTTAAGTACTGAGCAAATCAGAAGGTTTCAGATTAGAAGGGAACTCAGGAGATTTCTAGTCCAACCTCCAGCTTAAAACAAGGTCAGCTGTGAGACCATATTGGATTTCTCAAGGTTTTATCTAGCTGGGGCTTGAAACCTTCCCAGAATAGAAATGGAGCAACCCATTCCAAAGCTCACAAGTCCTCATGGGGTACGAAAGTTTCTCCTTATTTTCAGCCTCAGCCTCACATCTCTCATACATCACTGTGAAGGGTTGGGTTCCATCTTTTTGACAACCTCCTTCTGTATAGTGGGAGCTGCTGCTACTGCCCCCATCCCACCCCAGCAAGCTGCCTCTTCCCCAGACTGAACAAGCCCAGCTTCTTCAATCCACTGGTCACAGGGCAAGAGCTCCAGCCCTGAGCATCTTTGTGGCCCTCACCCTAACTTGCACTGGAGATAAGAACTGTAGTGTAAGTACAGAGTAAAGGGGATAATGACTACTCTTGATCAGGTTACTGTATTCCTGCTGATAGCAACAGCATTCTCTGCTGCAAGGCACAACACTTTGTCTTCCAGACTATCAAGGTCCTCTTCACCAGAGCCACTTCCCAGCCAGTGAGCCCCAGCTGCAGTGGGGTGCAAGAGCCTTGGTCTTCCCAGTGGCACAACTTTGCAATTGTCCTTGTTGAATTTCATAAGGGTCCTATTGATGTATTCCTGCCTGTATCTGGTCTCCATACCCAGATCCCTATGGATTGACCCTACAATGTCCTACAGACAGTCCCTACTGTCTGTAGACTGGTACTCAAATTTTCCTGTCATTTGTAAATCTGATGAGAGTACACTCTGCCCACCCTATGACATCCTCAAGATCACTGTTAATATGAAGATCTTCTTTCTTATTAGGTAAGTTTCCAGATTAGGAATTTTTTCTTATACATCTGCAGCTGCACTTTGTCAGAAGTAGTAAAAAGATCTAAATCTCCACAAAGAAAAGGACAGTTTTGGTAGCATCTTTGTCCACAATAAACTGTAATCAGCAAGTCTCAAGTAAAAGTCACACTTCACAACATCTATAGTTAACAACTGTTAGATATGTTTGCTCAAGATTATTTTCCTGGCTTATGACCATGCCTTATATTTTATCTTCAAATAAAGTTTAAATATCCTTTTCGTGTCACTTTCCATCATCTTTTTCCACATCAAAACAGCCTGTAAAGTCACAGTAATTCTTTAGAATTTTTCAACAATCACATCCGTTTTCCACAGCCATACTTGGGAATAGTTACACTACCTTAGCTTAATCTTCACATTAGTTTCCATGCTCCCTCCATGCTCTACGTTTTCTGAGCTACAAATCCACTGTTCTTTCCCTTTATTAGATTTCAAATAATCAGAGTCATGGGGACCAACAGCACTGGAAACATCCTCCTGAGTTAAATGATTCCACTCACAATATTATCACATTATACTTTTATAAAATCTGTACGGATATTGATTGTGTCTCTTCTTTTGTAGTTGCTGAATTGAAGTTCTTTTCTTTCCTGCAGATTTACTTTCTAACACTCGTACCAATATTCTCCCTATACCTCTTTTGAGTAAAGTAGGAAAGATTGATCTCAATTATTCTTTTTCATAGAGGTCAGAGTTTCGTACATCTGCAATGAAACTCCAAGGTTTCCATCAATGTTTATGCTGAAATGAAAATGTCTTTCTTTCAACTTCATCTCACAGTGCCTTAATTCTAGAAAGAGAATATAGCAAAGCAGTACTGGAAAATATTTTAAAATAGCTTCATTTTCTTCTGGTAGTGCTCTGGATGCAGTAAGCTCTGTACACATGGGTGGAGACACAGACTATATTCTCACAGACTGCATTCAGCAGATGGTGACAGAGGAAATGGGCACAATGGTTATGTACTAAACCTTAACACTTAGCAAACCAATACAAACTACCTCTTACGTATGTGTACATGTACTTATGGCTACATAGTAAACAAATAAGGGCACTTTGTCGTGTTTGCAATCATTCACATATTATCAGAAAGAAAACAGCAACAGGAATGAAGGTAAAATTGGAAACAACAGTTGGAAACAAGCACACATGTACATGATCAGACACTGACTGAAACACACATTAGTTAACAATGCATTATTGTTAAGACTGAGATCTGTATGTGAAACTCAAATTCTTGCTTAACATTAAATGGCTGAATGCCAATTTCCAGTTTTGTATGCTACCACTGCAGAGAACAAATCACTGCTCCACATTAAATTTTTTACAGATTAATTACTGCTTGGTATATGAGCAAAAATGCTATTTAAGTCCCAAGTTATATTTGTTAAACTCATGCCAATTCAAAGTTATCAGCCAAAAGACAACTACAGCAAATAAAAAAGTAAATATGAAAACAATACAATTTTGCTTTCAATATATTCCTTTAAGAAAAGAGACCTGGTTTTGAAGGTTTGGGGGTCCTGTGTGTATTTGTGGCGTAATCATGATAGAACAAAGAAATATTTTTTAGACTAGGCAAGGAAAGTGCATGCAACTGAGAAGCAGCGCCCTATACAGTGAAGCAAAGACTGTAAGAAAGAGTGGTTGGTTGTACTCAAGCCACATTTGGGACAGAAATCAGTTTTGTTGGCTGGAAATAATAGTTTGATTTTAGGTTGATCCTAGGAAAATACCAACTTTAAGAAACATAAAGTACTGGAACAGAGAGATGCAAAAATCTGCTTCATTGCAAGTTTTTCAGAACAAAGCTAGACAATCATCCGTCAGAAATTAACTTGCTGTACTGATCTGGCTTCAGGCTAAGGGGGGGCTCAGTTGGGATCACTTCCCATCCTACTTTTTAAGAGTATGAAGATTAATTTATTTTTTTTCAAAAAGAGTGGGGAGAGGCACAAAGAATATGAATTCAAGGTCAAAACATCTCAATGAAAGACAAAATATACACAAATTACATTTTTCTCATAGGATGTTTCTTAATGGTTGGGTTTTGGTCTTTTTTTAATTTGGAATGAATAGGGTAAGGCCTTTACCCACACACAGATTGACTTATTACCTTATTATATTGACCCTGAACTATCTGAAGCTGTCTTTTAAAGAAATGAGGATATCACTTACCACATCCTATGAAAGCTGAAATACTCCCTCTGCTCTAAACCCTGCAACTCTCTAGTCACTCTTTCAACAAAAAGCCCTCAGTGCACAGTCACAATCTATTAACAGCAAAGTAAAACAATTCACCACATTTTAAGTAAGTAAAATATTTCTGATAGTGCATACTTTACCAGTTATGTCATGCTGTTTGAATGACTCACTGTAGATTTGATACTGATTAGGGCAATGTTTCTTCAGCCATTTGCAGACATCCTGCTGGGTCCATAACGCCACAGGCTTGGTCAACTTCACAGTCCCAGACTAGGAACACAGAATGAAGAACAGAAATGATATTTAGTCTGCACACAAATTTCAGAAATATTAACCTGTGACCTCCACATACAATATTCAAATATTAAATGCAAAACAGGAGCTTCTCTGAGAGATGTGCAGTAATAGCAAGCCCATTACACAAGACCCTGCTGTTCAAATATGTCACACAGGAATCACACACAGTGAAAGGTTCTTTAACATTATTTTCCATTGCATTCATGTTCCTTGCATCACAGAACCATACTGCACTTGAATAATTAGTTTCAAGAGTGACCAATGACTACAGCCAAAGGATAACAGATGCATACTTTGAATACTTCAAACTCACAGGAGAGTTGCACCTTTGTGCCCCAGTTTGGATATAATCACAGACCAGGAATGCCCTCAGGCCAGGCATGGTCCTCAACTACAATGACAAAAGATCTTGCAACAAAGGCTTTTAGTGCCAATAAGCTTGAAGACTGGTTTTGCCTGGGAAAAGGAGACTACACACCAATGGACATGGAGCTGGTGATATTGAGTCATACTGAACATTTTGGCTGATAAAATTCCTAATTTGAATTATGTTTACAAGAAGCTATAGTTTTTCTGCTTCCTTTTTATCTTTAACTTTCCTACAATCACCTTTACATGAAATAAGTAGGACTCCCACTTAAATCAGTTGATCCTTTATAAATGAGTAATAATTTTTAAAAAGAACACTGTTCAATACTTTCCTTGGAATTCACTTTTATAATAGATTAGCAGTTTATAAATATATATTCATAAATTGATTGCCTTACTACATGTATAAAGTCACATTTCATTTAATCAAACAATTCACCTTTACACATTTTTTAACCGTTTAAGAATACTGAGTTCTCAGCTACCTGAACTTCAGAAATTTGAAACCTTGACAAAGTAGGCAAAAAACCAAAAAAATATATTCAAAGTGTTTTAAACTTTTTTTTTTTAACACAATCTGCCCAGAACACTAAAGAAATTTTAAACAGATGGGCATTTATTGCCAACAATAAATGTTTCACATTGGCTACTGCTGATGTAAGTGGGTGTGAACATCAGTGTATACATTTACTTCATATTTTTTCAAGGAACAAATCTAGGGAATAAAATGGAAGTGCCTCTTTCAAAGCTATGCATGCAGAATGCTGTCCTCCAGTTCCCTGGTGGTATAAAAGTTTCACGAGAAGTTTCTCTGCACAAATTTGAGGTGAAGGGGAACGTCATCTCAACCCATCTTCTCCATTAGGACTCACGGCAGACTCCCTCAACGTCACCAGCTAAGGTTTCTCCCAGTATTTACTGGGATGTACTTTGTCAGACAGTCTTTTACAAAGTTGCTTTGAAAGTTTTCATTACTAGATGCCCTGAAGACCAATGCAGTTTTAAGCTAGTGCTTTGCATGTCCTATTAAGTCCATAAAGTGTGTCATGCAAAGATAGTAAATTAGGGCCAGGGATTATGGCAGACCTAAAAATCAAGCAGGTAAATGTGTCTTGAATTTCTCATGTCCAGTTGTCCCTAACCCTTTTTTAATTATCTGTGTAGAAGTTAAATAAACAGTAGGAAAATCATGGTTGAATATACAATACAATGCACATCCCCTAGCTCATCAGCCCTTTTTGATTTGAAGAAAAATAGACTCATCAGAAACATGAATCCTACTTCAAACACACTAACTGGCATCATCCATATTTAGAGGTATCATAATAATGCATAAAACCACCACAAAAATCAGTCTCATCTGCTGCTGCTACCCACCAAAATAAAAAAGCTTGTCTGACAGACTGGGTCTCCACAGAAGAAACTTCCAGAGGTGTTGAGGGTGCAGACAGCACTTGCCCAACCAGAACCCTTTCTGAGCAGCTCATCAGTCTTCTACACACACAGGATCCCACACTGGTCTGCAGAAGGCACAACCTCTGTAAGGAGAGCAGCTGCCCTGTAACTCCCAGTTCCTCATGCAACTCAAAAGATCAAAGGGCCCTCAAACTTCTCTAGCCTTCTTCTTACTTCTATTTAAGTCAAAGAAGAAACTGAATTTCAATGAAGAGTACAATATTATGCTATCAGTTAGCTCATTTTTTGTTACATGTAGATATAAATGCATGACCTTCTCAAATTATATTAAAGAAATGAACAAGTAAAAACAGCCATGTGAAAAAAGCAGTCTCTCTGATTCCATAGAAATGCGTGAACAACAGGCTCAAGAGTTCACTATCTTTATATGTGATACTACTTAAATTTAAAGATTTAATTTTTTTTGCACTGGAACTTTGAAGACTAGAGAAAAGTATATCAGCCTTTGAAAAATAGATGGTTAATGGTCTTCCTTGTACATCACAAAAATACTTAAATGATAAATATTTGTATACAAATATATAGCTAGCTATAGACTTACAATCTGTTTATTCCTAGATGAAAGTACACAAGCAGTGCCAATGTTTAAAACAAGAGGCTGCTCTTTTCAGTTCAGCAACTATTGTCCCCTTAAAAGGTTTAAGCACCATCATGTTAAATATCTGAAGTACAAGTTTATTACAATTAAAATACAAATTTAACACATCCCTCTGTGCCTATAGAACTGAAAGATGGTTTCAAATGTAGCTTTTATGCTGTGCAATATACAGATCACTGCACAGCAAACATACATGCTGATTTCTTCAATGTTTGGAATTATGATAGAAACATTTAAGCTTATAACTGCAGTCCAAAGGGGATATTTTTACATTGATAACATCAAACATTAGGTTTAATTTTCTAATTCCTAAGGACTTGATGAGTTAGAGGAATAAAGGGGGTTTAAAGCAATGGTTCTAAAGTATGTCTGCGCTTTCATTTTTGGCACATCATACCCAAAATATTTTCTAACCAGATACTCCAAATGAAAGGCTCTTAAAAATATCCTTCCACAAAATTAATTTTTTAGTTTCTCCCCTGCTCTGAAGGCTAGATCTCATACAAAAAGCCCACAGTAAACCTGTATCCTAAACATACCTACTAAAAGACCCCCCTGCCATTAACTACATATGAACTACCTAGACAGGTGAAACACATAGTATATTTTATTTTATTTCTGTTTATCAGCTCAGTCAAAGAATAGGCTCAAACTGATTAAAATAAAATAATGTATTAAAAAATACCTTTGGTCTGGCCTTCCTTTTAATTTTCCTCACATAAACTCATCCCAAGATCACCCTTTGCTGGCAACTCTGTAATAGTTTTAATCTTGCCAAATGCTATGCCAAGTCTTGTGCCAGATTTAATGAGAATTAAAGTCCACAGTACTCTGATCTTTTCTTGTATATTTAAGGAAAACCTGTTTCTTCAGGATTTTGTGACTAACTTTTTCTTCAAGATTGCCCAACCCCAGCTTTTGTTACATGTTTCTCAAAATATAAAAATGACTGACAAGAAGAAGAAAAAACATATTTACCACATGACAAAATTTCATGCTCTCTTTGTTCCATGGTGCAGGGAAGATACTCACCATCACTAACTCAAGAATAAATAAATAAACAAATCAAACTTATAGCCTGTGCATTACTAGAGTGTATTTCAGTATTCAGGATAGCATCATTTACCAAGCCCTGCTTTTTCTAAGCAATGACGGACGAGTTATCTCTTTAGCCTTCCAAGTGTAATTCACCAAGCCTGCCAGCTTTGAAGGTCAATTTATTCACCAGAATTTCTTTGTCTTTACTTATCATATTTTACTCCAGAAACAAAGGGCCTCCGTATTTTTGAGTGGCAAAAGATTCAATCTCATAATTTAAACTACACTACATACTTTGAGACAAGCTATTTGAAAGTGCTTTTCCAACACTAACATTTTGTGTATTTACAAACCTGAGAAGTCAGGGATTGCGGGGATGAGGGTGCTCAGTCAAACAGGGCTGCAGGTTTGCTGGGATAAGGCTATCTCACACTGCTAGTAACATGCGGTTTGCCAACATACTCATCCTGACATGTAAGCATGGTCAATGGATATTTACATTCAAATTTTCAAGTCAGATTCTACAGTTTCTTGTATGAAACAGATGCATAAAAAAGGCACTGCTGAAAGCATTAAGGCGGATTCTGCTCCAATATACATATTGAGAGACTCTGTTCTGGGATTTTCAGTTTAACTAGAAAAAGACAAAGCAGAACCAATTTTGTTACAGCTGTGTTGGTCAAAGGACTGTCACGGTTTAGACTCTGCCAGCAAGTAAATACCATTCACTCACTCCCCCAGTGGGATGGGGAGAAGAATCAAATAAAAAAAGTTAACTCATGGGCTGATATAAGAAGAGTTTAATGAGTAAAACAAAGTAAAATATAGTAATATTTATGTTAATAGTAACAATGATAATAATAATGATGATAATAATAATAATAATAATTATGATTAAAAGAAAGAGAAGAAAGAGAAAAAAATAACCCCTGACTAGAACAAGTGATGCCCAATACAGTTGCTCACCACTTGCTCAGCAATACCCAGTCTGTCCCCAGTGCTTGGCTCCTTCTGGCTGGTGTGGTTTAACCCCAGCCAGCAGCCAAGCCCCAGGGCAGCTGCTCATTCACTCTTCCACCAGCAGGGTCAGGGAGAGGACTGGAAGGGTAAAAGCCAGAAAATTCATGGGCTGAGATAAAGACAGTTTAATAGGGAAAACAAAAGCTACACACACAAGCAAAACAAGCATCAATTCACTGCTTCCCACTGGCAGGCAGGTGTTCAGCCATCTCCAGGAGAGCAGGGCCCCATCACATGTAGCAGTGACTTGGGATTACAAACACCATCATTGAAACANCCAGTGGGATGGGGAGAAGAATCAAATAAAAAAAGTTAACTCATGGGCTGATATAAGAAGAGTTTAATGAGTAAAACAAAGTAAAATATAGTAATATTTATGTTAATAGTAACAATGATAATAATAATGATGATAATAATAATAATAATAATTATGATTAAAAGAAAGAGAAGAAAGAGAAAAAAATAACCCCTGACTAGAACAAGTGATGCCCAATACAGTTGCTCACCACTTGCTCAGCAATACCCAGTCTGTCCCCAGTGCTTGGCTCCTTCTGGCTGGTGTGGTTTAACCCCAGCCAGCAGCCAAGCCCCAGGGCAGCTGCTCATTCACTCTTCCACCAGCAGGGTCAGGGAGAGGACTGGAAGGGTAAAAGCCAGAAAATTCATGGGCTGAGATAAAGACAGTTTAATAGGGAAAACAAAAGCTACACACACAAGCAAAACAAGCATCAATTCACTGCTTCCCACTGGCAGGCAGGTGTTCAGCCATCTCCAGGAGAGCAGGGCCCCATCACATGTAGCAGTGACTTGGGATTACAAACACCATCATTGAAACATCCCCATCTTCCTGCTTCCTCACAACTTTATATCCTGAGCATGAGGTCATATGGTCTGGAATTTTTCCCTTAGGGAACTTTGGGTCACCTGTCCTGGTTGTGTCTCCTCCCAGCCTCCCAGGCACCCCCAATTTCCTCACCACCTTGGCTGGCCCTATGAAAAGCAGAAAAGGCCCTGGCTCTGTGCAAGCCCTGCCCAGCAACAACAAAAGCATCTCTATATTATCAACTTTGTGTTCAGCTCAAATCCAAAACACAGCCCCAGAGCAGCCACTGCAAAGAAAATTAACTCTATCCCAGATGAAACCAGCACACTGGCCAACAACCCGCCCTAGGTTTTCATACTGAAAATGCTATCCTATGGAATGGAACATCCCTTAGCTCAGTTGGGGTCACCTGTCCTGGCCATGCCCCCTCCCAGCTTCTGCTACAGCTTCTCATAGGCAGCACATGAGTCACTGAAAAGTCCTTGACTCAGGGCAACCACAGCTTAGCACCAACCAAAACATCCACGTGTTAACAACATTATTTTCTTACTAAATCCAAAACACAACACTGTACCAGTGACTAAGAAGAAAACCAAGTCTATTCCAACTGAAAATAGGACGGAACACAAGCAAGGCAAGGCTACAGGAAGCACCACAATTCATTAGAGCAGCAGTGTGGATTCTTCCAGCTGTGCTTCAGACACAACTGCTCAATGCTGAACCATTATGTTAACCCAGTCAGGCAGTTTGAGGGAAAAGGGGACTCACACTTGTGAGGGGCGATATGAGACGAGCATAGGAAAGAAGCAGTACGGCCATTGTGACCTAGCAGGGACGGAGAGAGAGCAGTATGGGTGGCTGTCACAAGAATAATAAAGTCAGCTGGGGCAGGAAACATTAAAATGTGTCAGAAAACCACTGACATGTCTGTGCTTAGAGGAAGAGACTGGAAGGAAAGAAATGGGATTGTTTCATCAAGTTGAGAAGGAAATATTTTTTAAATCAAAACAATGCCCTCTGCAAGCAAATTACAAATGGTCAATGATAAATTTAAAAATTATAAAAATAAAGTTTTATGTGTATCTGACACAGATACATAAAGCAGAGAACTTAACTACACAGCTCCAGGAGCCATCTAAGCCATGAAATATTTCAGACTGCTCTGGAAGCAAGACTAAAAGCATTGTGTTCATCATTTTATGACAAGAAGCAGCAGGAGCAACAATGCCAAGTAAGAATTTCGCAAGCATGATTTTTTTAAAAACATGCTTGAGTTATATTTCTAAAGCTGAGAAAATATCATATATTCCAAATTACTTCTCCAATATTAAACTGCTTACACAGAATTCAGAATCAACAGCTAACATAAATGTGGCTTTGCATTCTGGAAAAAAAATGAACCACACTTGTGAAAGTGTTATCTTAAAATACTGAAAAATCTGGAAAGGACATATTTTGGTTTAGAAATACATTTTCTCAGGTAGTCAGACAATTTATACTTACAGATTTTTCCAAAGACAGAAGAAAAGTACAGTAATAAGAAGACATGCCATAAAACCATTGAAACATCCATTGTATTGGGTTCCCATCTGCACTGTTGAGAATTTTAATATTAAGAAGATATGAAAACAACAAACCAAAGGAAATATGTTTATTACAAGCAAACAAACAAACAAGGAAAATACCGTAAAGCAGCTTATCTTTTAGAAGACTGAATGTAAAAAAGATTGCTGACAAAAGATTGAATGTTTAAAACTTGAATTGGATCAGAAATCCAGTCACTGAACAGATGGTGACAGTCTTCTGGTATTGGGGAGGAAAGAAGACAGTTAGAGAAGGAGTTGAGAATGCTGGGGCAGAACCAGCTCAGGGCTCTGAGCACTCATTGAACAGGAGCAGGACAGCACTCTTCAGAAAGGCCCAGGTAGAGGAAAGACTGGAGACTGGCAGGGAAGTAATGGAAGGTAGGAGAGAAGTGAAAAAAGTACTGTAAAGTAGATTTTCTGTTCCTATCCTTCCTCTTCCTGAAGGAAAAGGAGTGAAAAAAATGCCACTGCTACAGGGTTCCCTCCCACAGTAGCAGCAGTGGTTCACTGTCTCCGTCTCTTCCTGTCTCTCCATCTTTTCACACCACCAAGGCCCAACTCACTCAGTGGCTGCTCTTGGTGGCCTCCAGTGGACTATGAAGGGCTGTCTCTGCTAAGACAATGCTCTGGCAGTGTTTAAAGCCAGCTCAGCACAAGCAGGAAATTCTACCCCAGTGTTCCAAATCCATGTAGCACCACCACTTGTTCAAAGACAGAACAGAGGGAGAATTCTCTGGCTTTCAAGCAACAGCAGGACTGACCCAAACCAGCACCTTCTGTACCAGTGCCACTAACAGGTGTACTACAAACAGACTGCAAGGGAAGGAGGTGGGAGGGGACAAGAAACCAATTATGGAATGTAATGAGACTCATCTGAAAAGTAAGAATTTGGTAGAGGGTTTTAAGTCCCTCTGAAGGTTGCAAGTAAACCACCAATAGGAAAGGCTAAAGTTGTCCAAATACTATCACTGAGCATTATCCTGATCAGGATAAAGGCAGAACCAAAACAACAGGCAAAGATAAACAAGGTGACATGTTTCCCACAAGAGCTCTTTCTTTCCATGAAATATCCCACTCTGAAAGCAAGAATCATGACTGGCAGATGCAGGTGTTGATATAAATGGCAGTGGCACTATCAGCAAACTGTGAAGAACTGAAATGTCAGAATGAAAAAGGAGAAGAGAGAGCACTCCTCAGCACTGTCAAAAACCTAACATCATTCTAATTGCTATCAAAAATTCTGAAAGCCACAACTGGCACAGACAGGCCAACAATAAAATCAATAAAATAAAAGGAGGACCAGGAGCACCATCAATTTTAGGTTTTGACATCCAAATCCAAATCAGAGCATGTGATGTTTTAAAATTCACTTAATGTAAAAAACCTGTATTTTTAATCTTGCCAAATTTAAGAGCCTTATTATTTATTACCTAAAATACAGCCTGTAGAGCAAAAATCCATTGCCAAACTCAACTGGAAAAATGCTTAATTTGCACAAAATTATAAATAATGCACTAAAATCGTGTTGCCTTTTACTTATAGAAAAATAAGCAGCCAAAACCAAGAGCTAAAAATGTAGAGATCTGAAGGACAGAACAAAGTCTTGAATTTACACTTGCAAATTTAGTAAAAAGAGTTAAAGGAAGTTGGTCAGCCAGTATTTGTTTTGTAAATCATGAGACTGCATCTGACTCAAAAATACATGTATTTGTTGATACCTTATCTACAGTTCTTCAGTCACTTAACTGTATCCTTTCAAGTACAGATCAATTGTTAGCATTACGAATCATAAAACAAGCTGCCCAGAAATGAGAAGAACTAGACAGGACTATGAAAGTTTCAAATGTACTTGTTTCATATTCTCAATATCCATATTAACATGGCTATGAACTGAAATGTGGCAATTAAAAATTATGATGTGTAGATTAATAGCTGAATTTTCTAAGGCTTATAAAAATAATTTTCTTTACTAGAGATTCAACTACAATACAAATAGTTCTTTAACTGGGGGGAGGAAGACATTGTACAGAGCAGTACCTTAGTCTTTGCAGAAATTTCAGGTTAACTGGTTACCTGAGTGACAGTGGGGGTCATGTTATTTTTGGTGACATGCTTTTTAAAGAAATACACTTCAATGGCATAATATTGCTTTTGCTAAGGCGGAATTACCTTTCTCTGGGGAGCTGTCATTAATGATACTGGCAATTTTTATTATTTTTTATTTTGGGGATTTACTAATGGAATTTCCCTGGCATAATAAATCTGTGCAGCACAGACCACACCTCACTCCTTCCATTTATAATTACAGTATTCTATTGAGAAGATACTCAACAATAGGGTTTGAGTACTTGCTGTGTATTTTTTAATAGTTGCTGTATATCAGAGGTAGATAATTCATTTTTTCATCTTAAACACACAAACAGTGAAGCATTTCTATACAAGAGCTAGAAAAGCTGTTACTTCAGTGTTAGCAAGTAGTGAGGTTAATTCTGCCACTAGCTCAACAACGGCACATTTGTACAAGGAGAACATCCAACATCCTGAGAAGACCTTAATCCCTATTAAATGACAGGCTTTCTTACAAGGTCTAGTCCTTCTGAGTGAATCACATTTTTGGCACCTTTGTTTCCAGCAGATATGCCAATTAAGAGGCTTGCATTGTAAGAACTAGTATAACCTTTCCATGCCAACTTTCAGTCTTCATGGATAGGCATATTCATATGCAGAAGGCAGGTACAGCAGCCAAGGCATTTTAGACCCCAGCAGCAATCAAAGTTTTCTAGGTATCTTTGCCAGTTGACTCTTAACTATGTTTTCTTGAGCCAAATACATTTTGAGGAGAACAACTTTATAGTATGTAAGTATAAATAAGAAAAGGTCTGAGCCTGACCTGACAGGTCAATCTCTTTTTTCCCAAATAAGACATCCAGCAAAAACAGAAGAAAAAAAGGCAGATGTTGATAGAAGAATCAGATTAGCCCAACCATCTGATTCATGCAAGACCATTGCAATGCCTGTGGATTTCTCAAATAAATTATCTAGAAGGCAGATCCATCACTTATTTTTCAAAACAAGCAAAGCACTTCTGATGTCAATGTAATTTATTGCTATTTACTTTTGAGAAACTAATCTTCTCTCCCTAATAAGGGAATTCCTGTATTTGCTTATCATCCTTATGAAGTCCTATATTCATACAAAGGACTTAGGCACAACAATGCCCTTTTATTCCCCAGTTGTTTACTGTGCATTTCTTATTCCATTGCTTTGGGCTTTAGTAAATTGTTATACAAGACCCATAGTCTCTCCTCTTTTGCCCCTCTTTTACTGGATGGGGAATAGCTCATTTGGAGTTTTGATTTCTTGTGGCGTTAAAACCAGCACATATTCCCAGGAACATCCAGCAGACACTACAGGGAGGCTAAGCAGGGGAGGAATGCCAGTGAAGATCTGCATCTTCAGTTCCAGGTAGCACTACAATTAAAACCCAGATATGCCCAAAATGTCCCAGCAACATCTTCCTGGAGAAGGCACCTGTGAGATGTGACAACACAGGAATGTGGCATTGAGGTTTTCAATAAAAATATTATGCCCACCTCACCTCAGTATAAGAAACTTATGTTGTAAGGAGATGAAAGTGACACAAGGGCTAAAGGAAGGTAGATTAAACATAATAAGGAACAATATTCATCTGCTGTAATGTGTTAACTGCATATGTATCTTTTCTGGAGAGAAATGTGTGAGGAGATAACTAAATAAATGTCTGGGAAAGACAAACTGGCCCTGAATAAGAACTGGAAGTATTTTAATTAGATTTCTGAAAGAAACTCAGTTCCCCTCTCTTTCATGGACTATTTGATTGCAGTTTAAGATTACATGAAAAATTCACACTAATCCTTCGTTTCTGTTTGCAGAAAGACCAGTAGTTCAGGCAGTGAACAGCAGGCAGTTCTCAAGATTCACTCCAGGGGCAAATCCTTCTCACAAGCCAAAATTTAACTCTTGGCTAAGTAGCTGAAGTTCTGTAAGATCACAGCATAAAGACATACATGACTTAAACATCTCAAATTTCCCATTAGGTCTGCCATGGTGTTCTGTTGCCCAGATCAGGGCTTTTATCTCAACAGCAGCCTTTGGCAAGAGATATTTTTTACAATTAACACATTTAACATATTGTCCTTCAGAGCTGGCATATTTTCTGAATAATAAAATATCCAGACAGGTCCAATAATACTCCAATCACATTAATAAGGAAATCTTCATTTTTATGCAGGTTTTTATATCCATCCAATTACTGATGCATAAATGACTCCAGGTAAAACTCACAGTTGCACTGATAGATTTAAGCCCTTTCTAAGAGGCATTACATTTAAAAATAAACTTCTTCCTATCTATCCAGAAACAGCAGGTAAAACTACAAAGTAAACATGCAAAAGAAAACTTAAAAATCACAAGTGGCTTGACAAATCTGCTTTGCAATTTTATTTTAGACCATGCTATTGCAGCGTTTTACAGGTCAGTTGCCAAACTGAATTAGTCTGCAATATATTCTCCAATCCACAATGTCTGTTAAAGGGTTTTATGCTGGAAGCTTCTGAATATGTCCAAATTCAAAGCAGTACACTAACACAAGCAAAAGTCGAAAAAAATTCAAGGATGAAGGATGTTTCAAAGGCACCTAGAAACCATTTTTTTTTCTTTATTTTTGTTTGTTTTGGCAGTCCCTCAAAAGACTCAATTTTCTAATCTCCCACACATCAAAATGCAGAGAAATGAACTGTTAAAGAACGTTACCAGACCTTTTATTGGAAAACATGGCCAAACACAGGCAGCAGCAGTAAATAGCTGATATAAAGAGCACCATCTACTGACAGGCAGCACTTTGACAGCCCCCCACTGCATTCCAGCGTCTTTCAGCTCTTAGGAATTCAGCTTTCTCTAAGAGATGTGTAGTACTTTTCACATTTTCCTTCTCACCTGCCCTGTCTCATCTAATACATTTAAGCCGTTCTCCTGCTCGTGGCTCACCAGAGCCCAACTGCTCTGATAGAGAAGCACAGTCAGCCTCTCCACCTTCCCATTTTTTCCCATTTCTCTTTGTGATTCAAGTTTCCCACATAGAGATGATCACGTCTTGTACACAGTTGCTGTACCACCACAGTACAATTATAAAATTAACACGTTATTACCAGCTGTTTATGAGGACACAAAACCTCCTTAGCCAACAAGGGTTTTCCACACTTAAGCCAAAAACATTTGATTGAAATATCTTTCTGTGTTTTTGTGGAGAAGATTACATGGAGATGGATATGTTTTCCTCACTTTTATCCTGCTACTGTTTTATTTCTTTAAACACAGGACTGTAACCTTTTATTGTTTTACTATACAAAATTATTAGCAGATGCACATGAGAAGCCCTGAAGTACTCTGGCACATAATTTGAAAGTACTTGCTAGCACTGTCGCAATTACTTATGTGAGATTTGCAACAGTGTAAGAGCTAAATCCTATACATATACATATATATATATATGCTTCAAGAGCATAAAAACAGGAAATCACAGTAACTTTTCTAACACAATTCACTGGTCTTTAAGACTTTCAATAATAATCATAAAAACCACATGTGATAATTAATCTCAAAAGTGGAAGTAGAGAAGAAATATTCACATATGGTTTTTGCTTTGTATCGCTTCACTGATTAAAACATCAATAACAGATCAAGCTCATCAATTACATTCTTATATTTCATGCTGATTCCAAAGGCCAATAAAACTCAATTTACTGTTCTTACACAATAATCCTTGTCTAATAATCTATTTAGACCAGGATTAAAAGAAAAACAACTGATAGGAGCTTTGCTAAGTGATAGGCTTCAATCAATCTGTTGATATATGTGGCAGATTAATAACAACTAAGAAAATTATGAGAGGAACTTTCTAGTAGGGAGGAAAGTTTGAAGTTCTGCCTTGTTTCATAGTCCTACTGGCCTGTGTCAGCACAGAAGCTTGATTCTTCTTGTATTTACATGCAGCAGCAACAATTTCCTGTTTTTATCTTCTCCTCAATTCTAAGATTTATAAATACATTGAGATATTCATAATCATCCTAGAAATTATTCTTCCTTTGTAGTATATTTCATCCTCTGCAGTCAAATTCCCTCTTGCTGCCCTTAACCTGCTACCTTGTTCGATCTCCATCATGCACCCACTATCCCTTGCAGGCAGCCTATGCTTTCCTTGGCTTTTTCTTTTGATACTTTGAGCTCAATCACATATTGAATTGTATGAGATGGATAATTCCACTGCTTCCCATTATATTGTTCACATAATTGTAACACTGGATGCAGAAGGCAGCTACATTTCTCTGAATAAAAAATACTTGCAAAGTTTCATTGTAAGATCATCCAATTCTCATCTCTTCTGCTTTAGGACAAACTAAAGTATTTGGTAAAGACAGTGAAATGGTGTAAAATCAAAATTATTAACGTTACTTCTCTTAAGACTGATTCGTCCTCCAAATCTGATTCAGTCACCCCCTAGCTCTATTTAGATTGCACTTCCACCAAGTTTCCTCTCAGCCGCAAAAGCAGTATTCTCCTTAACTACTGCCAACATGGCAGAGTAATTAAAATAAGCCAAATTAATATGGAAATGTTGCCAAAGGGGACAGTTCTCAGTGGCTGATCTTGATCCACCAGCACAGAGTACCCTATTGTTAATAAAAGCCAAAATGAGGTAATTCTGGTGGATGAAAAACTGATCAACTCACTGAAGTCAGAGCTGAGCTGCCAACTCAGTAAAATGAGAGCAAGTAGGGGATGGGGACTGAAATGTGCTACATTAAATGGGGTGCTCCATCATCTCCATCATGAGCTTAGTTCCGCTAGGACACACTTCCATTGTATCCCATCTCCTCTCCAGTCTTGTAGAAGCCAAAGAAAAAGATAAAAAACCCAAAAAAAACCCCAAAAAAACCCAAAGAAACCCCAAACCAAACCAAATAAAAGAAAAAAAAGAAGAAGAAAGAAAAAAAAAAGAAAAAAAAACCAAAAGAAAAACAAACAAACAAACAAAACAACAACAGGTGGATGTGGATATGACAACACAACAATCCATAAATCCAGAATAAAAACCTAACCATGGGAGAGGGTTCTGGGAGGAAGGTGATGAACATGCAGGAAAGAGTTAAATAAGAATTTCATCAACAATGACCCAGCTTTATTTGTCATCACTGTGCCTTGCATAGAGAAGCTAGCTTAATTTTCAAATTCAATTGCATCTGTTCAGTTTATTTTGTGGTTTTAGAAGTCACTTAATATTTTGCATAATATATTGTAGAGCACAATAGCATGCACTCTGGCGTGGGTTTTTTCCCCCAAAAGTCAGCCTTGCTCACATAACCTGACTACACTGTACAGTATTCTTTTTGAATCAAAAGTTAAGACAACTTCCTTTCCAATTATACTACTTTTTGGCTTATATAAGCATTCTTGTGTCCTTTGGAATCTCAAAATCAGAGCAGGGAATAAAAGGTCAACAGGAAAAAACCCAAACACAAACAAAAGAAACAACCAAAACTAAACCAAGATAGGTAGTATCTTATACTGCTTTCTTCACAGCAAAAGGCAGAAGGTGCAGTATGTACAATGGACACACACAACTGATTGAATTTCATCTGAATTTGAAAGTTTAATCAACATGCTGAACACTTACCGGATCTAAGCATTTTATTTGGCACTGTTCTTTATTTTTTTTCTCCCTTTAAAAATTACTTTTTAAAAATTAAGGCCTTCTAGTACTAAATTATTTCAACAGAGAGTAAGGGAACATGAAACAGCAGCTAGGAAAAACAAAGCTGATAATTATTAGGCAAAAAACTTTTCCAAAATAATCTGCTACCAGTCACTATGGACTATTAACTACAGTTTGCAAGCCACGAAGTGGCCTTCCCTACAGGAAAATAAATCCATGGTGACAATTAAATAAGCATGAACCTTAACAAGCACTTCAGATTCTTCTTCTACAGTCAACAATAAAGGCTTTAGGAAAGTTCAGTACAGTGAATAACAATCTCAGTTTTCCTCATTAACTTCACATATTACCACCTAATGCTGAAATGTTGACAATTAAGCTATTTGCTCGTCAGGACAAACCTAAAAATAAATGCAAAAATTCCAACTTACTAAAAGAGAAGTAAGTTTGAGACGGTCATATCTGAAGGAGAATATACTATTGTGATAGCCTTTACCTCCTGAAAATTTTTTCTATTTATTCAGTAAGAATATTGATTATTTAAAAATACATCTTCAAACCTATCATAAGCTTTATTTAGACAGAAGACTATTTTCAGCATAGGTGTGCCGAAGTTCAGTCACATCTACCTTTTAATAATGAAAAGACATTCACAACATCTTTCACAATCTAAAGCAAACTTCTAAGATTGAAAGCAATCAGCCTTGAATGAAAGATGGATTAATAGCAGTTCTAAAACCATTAGGTACAGACTCTATTGTCATGCTTTTGTTTAAAGCAAGGGGAAAAAAAGGCAAAAAAAGTAGACCGTGTCTAAGTCAGCAAAGTCATCAGCAGTTGATGGATGCACTTACAGACATTAGAGGAAAAAGGAAAATTGGTAGAACATAATACCCACTTATGAGATTTTCTTTGTTAAAGATAGAAAAAAGGCCTCAAGATATGCAGTAACTCTATCCTGTTCAGTGCTGAAGGTTTTCTATTTTTAGATATGCATGTTAAAGACACATTTAACTCCAGAAGTGCAGCTTGAAGCATCATCACAATATTAATTCCGAGACATTGGTAGAATTAGAAATATTCATTCTACCAATTAATTCCACCAAATCTTCTGGCAACAGCCCCTACCAGTAATAACTATGACCTCTGGGTAAGGAACTAGGAGGTAAGGGAGATGGAAGAATTGATGATCCAGACCATTTAGTGACTGCTAGCACTTGTGAGAGCAGGAAATGCAATGTTTACATTAGCAAAAATGGCCAATATAATAGCTTCCTATAACCCAAAGAGCAGCCCCTCTCCCCAGCATCCAGGGCTGCACACTCTCACTGCTTCTACTGCAGCTCTTGAGGTTGCAAAAAGGGTCACATCTCTAAGCTACTGAGGGACATGAGCTGAGCATGGCTGCCTCTTGAAATCCATGTTGAGTGTCTCCCACTGCACACTCACAGTCAGAGTGGTGGGAAGCCCTAAGCACATTCTGCTGGTTATTCATTCTGAATCAGGCATAGGTGGTGGGGTTTCGTAGCACTGCGCCACAGGGTTGAGAATCAACATCTCCCATTTCAGGCAACAGTTTGCAAAGTAAGATTGAATATTACATTAGTCTTAACTGTTGCAGCTAACCCTGACTCGAGTGAATTCTTTGCTCTCCATAGGGGTGTAGATGAGAAAAGACACTCCTCATCTAGGGAGGAAAAAGATACTCTTTCATCTAGGCTTTAGGGGTGACAAAATCAGCGTGGCAGGTAAAGTGGAGACTGAACTGGCTATGTGTCAGTCTGTAGGGTCTGAGAGGGATGACAGACTGAAGATGGCAGCTGGAATATTCAGAGAATAGGAAAGCATCACAAGTTTGTACAAACAGAACGAAAAAGTTCAAAAGTAAGTAAAAAACCTAAAACACAACCTCTTTTCTCTTCTTAAACTCTTGATTTGTTGATAGAATTGGATACACAGAGATTAATCTCTAAAAGGGAATTTACTTCCGATGTTTCATGCCACTATCATCAATAGTATTTGTCTTTTCCAACTGTTGAGGAATACATTCAGTACAGGTAACTCAGTGAGCAGCTGCAGTGAGAGCTGCGGGTTGAGCTCTGGGTGGCAGGGGCCTGAGGCAAGAGGCTGTGAACTGGCACAGACCCTTTGCAAAGCAAAGGGCCAAGGGGTCTGTGGCACCAGCCAGGTGACTCAGAGACACAGGACAGTGACTCAGCAGGAAGAGCCCAGACTTTCCACAGTTTAGACCATAAGGATATAAGCCCAGGGTTTCCTTTGTTTGGGCTCCTTCCTAAGAGGCAGCAGCTTGAGTTGTTATTTTGTTATTGCACCATGAAGAAATTATTTTAAGTATCCGGATGTCTGAGACTCTGCTATGGAAAAGCCAGGGTCGAGGCATTAAGGAAAGCTCATCTGACCATCTCTGTGTAGGGGGTGTGGCTACAAAGGGGCTGTGGTCCCAGCTCAGGTCGTGCTAGTGTGACTCCAAGAGTGGCTCCTGGATTCTCAGACAGAAAAGTTTCCTCATCACAAGTGCCAAATGCCTCAGCTGCACGTTAGCACCTCCCAAATTCAAAGAAACATGCTATTGTACTGCTTCCTCACTCTGTGTGCCCTCTCACTGCTCACTTGCAATGCTTCTTTCAGTTTAACCGTTTGTCATACTTGGACATCATTCTCATTTTTGAACTAACTGCAAATTCCAAGAGCGGCTAATGACAATATAAAAGCACACCATCAACATTACTAGAAGCACAGAAGTACTAGAAGTAGGACACAGCCACTTAAAGCCATCCCCAGGCTGAATCACTCTATCAAAGTTTCACTTAATGGTACTACAGCCAAGGAAACCCCACTCTACTTACAAATGAGTTGGTCAAAAAAACTAAAATGGAAAAGGGAAGAATTGTCTCTCATTAAACACAACGTTTGCGTCATCTTCTGCTTGCCCCATGGATGATACATAGCATCACAGAAAACGCATGCTTTAACATTTGAGAGTTGTTTCCCTGCTCCTTGCGGTGGTATATCACCAATACAATAATTTGCAGTTGACTAGAATTTAGATAAAAACCAAAACACTTCTGACTAAAGTCCACATTCAGAAACAGCTAAAAAGAACTGGTATTTACAAAATATGACACGAGAGAATACTGAAAATCCTCCCTGACATCAGAGGTCATTATTGTTGGCATTTCTGCAGTGCCTAGAGACCCCTCAGAGCAAAACACCAGTTTACTTCAGTCTCCATCCACCAAATACTTCCAATCAAAACCAGAGGCAAGACAAAGACAAAGCACCAGTGCAAGCCTCTACCACTCCCCACCATGGAAAACAGCTTGAGAATCTGTCCCGTGGAGAAGTACAGGAACAGCAGCAAATGTGCTGCTGCATTTGTTACTCTCAGACAGCCTGACCTGAACAATCAATTAAACACACAGATACATGCAAGAGACAAAATTTTTTTAGCACATTTATTCCATATCTCAGATTTCTACTGAAACAATAGTTTTAACTGATCCTATTCTTCTATATTTGGGTAAACTGAGTCAGACAGCAAGAGCTTAAATTCTAGAGAGAGGAACAGGCTTCTAAAAGTCCAAGACCAATTAAATGAAGAGGGAAAAAATGAAACACACACACTCCAATAATTTGCTTTTTATCCAAAAGGTAAGACTCCTTCTTTTCAGATTACGCAGTATTTGCTTGCCAGAATATAATTTTGAACATAATTATATATATGTGAGTAGTCTATCCTAATTGTTCCAAGAATGAGTTTTGAAATAAATGCAGCTTCTGAAACAGTCTCCTAATGCAAGGTTTCACCTCCATCATACATGAATAACAATTTCAATATCAAACTGGCTGGTTAGCCAGTAAGGTAGAGGGAAGAACTGAGTTTGAGATCCAAACACCTAAACTCAAGTGTCAAAACAATCCCCAAAATGTAGACAGCTTCAGGTGAGTGGTGCTCACGTCAGACCAAGGCTGATCCCTCTCTGTGCTCCTCTGAGCACGCTGTCTAGATTCCACCAAATGTAAGAGGAGTTTACATACCCAGCTTACACACAGACATGTAATTTAAGTTACCCTCATCAGCAAACTGAACTGTACCCACAGAAACTCAGGGAAAGACCTCCCTCTGCCCCAAGTCACCCTTTTCCAGACTCTTCTAATAAAATTCCTCCCCTTCTTAGCACTGATAACCCAAGAAGCTCCTTTCACACATTATCAAGGCTACTACAGTCCCACACTCGTTTCGTGATTATCACACTTCTCACTCCCAGTTCTCCATAATTACATTATTTTTTGAAATGGAAAGGAAAAAAATTCCCACTTGTAGAGAAAGGTGGAGGTGATTCTACCCCTCTACTCTGCTCTGGTGAGGCCCCACCTGCAGTGCTGCATCCAGCTCTGGGGTCCCCAGCACAAAAGGATATGGACCTGTTGCAGTGAGTCCAGAGGACGTCACCAAGATGATTAGCAGGATGGAGCACCTCTACTGTGAGGGAAGGCTGGGAGAATTGGGATTATTCAGCCTAAAGAAGAGAAGGCTCTGGATGACTTGACTGCAGCCTTCCAGTACCTGAAAGGAGCCTACAAGGAACATGAAGGAGACTTTTTACAAGGACATGTAGTGACAGGACAAGGGAGAATGGCTTCAAACTGAAAGATAATAGGTTTAGATTAGATATTAGAAAAAAAAAAACTATTGTAAGGGTGGTGAAGCACTGGAACAGATTGCCCAGAGAAGCTGTGGATGCCCCATCCCCAGAAGTGTTCAAGGCCAGGCTGGATGGAGCTCTGAGCAATCTGGTCGAGTGAAATGTGTCTGTGCCCATGCCAGGGTGGCTGGAACAAGATGATCTTTATGGTCACTTCCAAAACAAACTGTTCTATGATTCTATAGTGACTTCAGCAACTGCCACAAAATACACGAGGCAGATAATTAAAATAATTTTATTATATTTATGCGTTATAACTCAGGTGAAATACACCATTCACAGATGTGTGGTATCAGCAGTGAAGCATTTTCCATTTTAAAGGCTAAATTGGTTCCATAGTACATTTTGTAATCCGTCTAATCATACTACTATTAATTTCTTGACCAGGGAATCCTATATTTCTTCATCCCATCAAGGCAGCTGTGTCATTAAAATACTGCTTTATTTTTGAAGCCCTTAAAGTAGCTTCAAAGTAGAAGCAGAGGGTTTAGATGGCTTTGTGAAACAGCTTCACAATGAGGCAAGCAGCAGAACTGGCACTGTAAGTACATTATGCATCCACATGCTATATGAAATTGCTTTTTCCTCTAAAAGCCACTCCATCTTTTTATCTACATTTCTTTTTCCCCGAAGTGAAGTTGTTTTCCATAAGGTGTCTGTGTCTACATGTGTGTATGTATTAAGATATCCCAGTTATTTCTAGAGTACTACCACAGTTTTTTGCTGCTTATGTTTGCTAGTATGTACTGTAATTGCTGTTCCTTTTCACACTAGTGTAATGGGAAAAAACAAAAATTTCACATTGATAGTTTTCATAGGACAACAGGAGCCAGATCAGACTACATTTCCCTCCTTATGCTCTCTCAGCTGCCTCTTTGTAACCATCTGCTCAAGGCAGCCCTATACAAGGGCTGTCTCTGCAGCAGAAGCCACCTCACTGCTGTGCATTTGTGCAGCCCCGAGCACACCTCAGGGTCACAGACTGCACTGCTTCCCAGGGGCCAACACCTTGACGTCCTCCACATGCAAGCACTTGCGTGCGTGCATGCAGCTACCACAAATGTTTTCATCCTCGATTTTTTTCTGAAAGTCACAGTCCAACTGTTAATAAATCCAGCTGTAAAAAACCTAGAAAATTCCTCTTTCTAATATCACCTGATGGACTAAAGTCATAAATAAAGCGTGCTTGTACAGGTGAACTTCATAAAGGCCTTTTGTTTGGAAGGTCAATCAAAAGTGTCTTTGTGAATAAACTTCACCTGTTCTACTTATACCATCTAAACAGCTAAGAATTAATCTGAGTTCATTATTTTGATTTCTGTGAAGAGAAAACCAATAGGAAAATAATCCCACTTTGAGATGAGGGGCAAAGGAGAAGGACACAAATGGTCCTTTCCACCTGCCCTTCCTTTCCCTCACTGTCCTGACAGACCACAACACATTAACTTGTCAAGACTGCCCACTTCCAAATGGATGCTGTCAGGGGAGATGACATTTTTCAGAATCCCCAGGCATGCAGTCATTGTGAACAGAATGAATAGTAAAAGCCAGATCTTTTATGCTGAATAGAGAAACCTTGCTGTAAAAATGTGGGCATTCATATTAAACTATTTATAGCAAGAATGGATGATACAGCAATGGCAAAAATCATGCTACAACAAGAACATAATTGGATTTTGAATCAGACATTTGTCCTCCTGTGGTAAACTGGCTTACAGGATCCCGAGAGAGAGATGTTTCTTGTTTTTCTTGGTTGTGAGAGTGTGGATTCTGAACTAAGCAGCTGTATTTTGCACTACAGGGTTACTTCAGCACTTCATTCACTCCCATGAAATCCCAGAATGACAAACAAAACATCACTCTCAGTGGTTTGAAATGCACAGTTACACAGCACTGCTGTTTCACAGCTCAGGATAAGAGGTTTGTTCACGACATGGTTCTGAAACTTCAGGCTTCAGCCAGAGGTCAGAATTGTGAATGACAGGCTGAGAGAGGAAGGGATACATACACATCAAGAATTTCACAAATTTACATGGATACTTACAACTATGCAACACATGAAAAAGTGCATTAAATATGAAGATAGAAGCAGGCACACCAACGACTGTGTACTACTAATAATCCCAGAATGAGACACTAGAAAGGCACATTATCCTGAAGTATAATTATTTCAGCTATGTGATAGTAACATTTACCAAATATTTTTAAACCCACATCAGAAATTCTACACTGAGATTCTGTGCCCATTTTTGTTAGTCATAGAGAAGACCCAATGCAATAAGCAGTGTTTTGTCCCTATCACAGTCAGAATTAGGAGAGGGGAAAGAAAAAAATAAATCACATTCACACCATATCTATTGACTTTCACTGTGGTGACCTGATGTGGACATTGGTAATCTGTTAACTACTTCTCCACAAAAGTAAGCTAAGAAAAGCAAACTATGTATCAGTAAAGTAACATTTCCCCATCCAGGGTCAACACCTCACTCAAACACACAGAGATCTGCAATTCAAACACCCTGACACACAATTTTAAAGCAAAATTTGGAGGAGCTGAACAGCCCAGCTGGGATTTTGCTGATCAGAAATATGTTTTCTGATTTTAATCAGTTCAATCTGGGTTATTTTTCCCATATCCTGTGGCCACCAGAAGTCTCACAAGAGGAAGATAATAGGAAGACAACACAAAATGGTAAAACCTCATTGCCCCAGTTCAGTGGGCACTGGTGTTTCTCAACTGCAAAAAAAGGCTAAAAAAAAAAGTGAGGGTTTGGGGGGGGATGGGTTGGAAGGACCATAGAATGGTTTGAGTTGAAAGGGACCATAATGATCATCTAGCTCCAGCCCCCTGCCATGGGATCAGATTGCTTAGAGCCTCACCCAGACTGGCCAAATACTGTCTTTCTCATCCAACCCATTTGATAAGCTTGACCAAAAAGGATAAACACTGTGAAGCAGAAGCCACTGATTAAAAACTGAATTCTTCTAGAACATTACTTTTCCTAGTCTCTTGTTAGAGAACAGTACCAGGACATTTTTTATTTAAGTAACTGAAAAAATTTTAATATTTCTAGGAATTCTAGAACACTTTTATTACCCAAAAGCCTTACTCTTCTATGCTTGGACTTTTCACCACACGCTTGACACATCCCACCCCTCCCAAATATCTTCTGATCAGAGCAGATCCCTCCTAGGGATGCCAGAGGAGCTGTTTCCACCCCAGTCATTCCTGAACTAAGTCCAGTAAGCTGAGATGAATTCTTGTCCTCTTGGTACTAAATTCAGTCAGCCCTTCAGTGTTGTTCAATATAATTTTGAAAAAAGGGTTTTTTTAAGAAAGCAAAAGCAAACGAAAGAACTAATGAACTACAGTGCAACAAAACAGTCTACTGGTGTCTACATAGCACTTATCAACAGAAGACAAGATAAAAGCTTTTAACTTCTCTTACCAGTTTCTTTTCATAGTTTTCATGAACATTTTAAAGGACTGTTAATTTCTCTCGAGTCAGGTAAAAAAACCTGCAATTGCTAACACAACATAAAAAGCCTATCAGCAGTAGTTGCCATTAAAAAGCTTTTATTATTTGCTTTTGCTGCTACCACATGAGACAAAATGTGTCACCAGATATGCACACCTTACATAGGAAAGAACTCCCTGAATACATAACCTCCTAATGAGCAACAGCCCAGATTTGGGTCTCACTCTCACCATCAACAAGGCTTTGTGAGTGCATCATGTGGGAGGACTTGATAAAAGTCAATACTGCTGTAAGAGATCATTTTCTGAATCCCCTTAGAAAAGCTGCCTTCTGTTAAAGCCTATACTCAGAGAAGTACAGGATTCCAAAAGTACAGCAAAACCTTTGTTAGCTTGTTTTTAACAGAACTCTACTATGTGACTATGGTAATAAAACCAGACAGATCAGACATAAGAGCCAGAAGCAGCATTTCAATGGAAAAAGATAAGAATTCCAGAAAACATACATAACAGTGGTAAAATATAGGTGGTGCTAAAAAAATAATTTATTTTTTTAAATGTACATTAAAAAAAACATCCTTGCTTTCTCTAGTGACTTTTACTGCTCTGTGAAAGTGACTGCTCAACTGCCTGAATTGTTTTTATAAACCAGGAATGCTGAAAAATCAGTTACTGATCAAGAAAATGTGTACATTGATATACATAAATAAAAAATGAAGCATTTTTACAGTTCATATATTTTCCTTAATTGGTATTCTATCCTGTACATTATCAGAGTCTGACTAGATTATGGACATCAGTTTAGCCATGAATAATCTTGATGGTTTTGGCCTTGCTCATATTTTTAACGAGGTGGTTCCTTAGGAAACCAGCTGAGGGAAACTAATATCATAGTTCCATTTTCCATTAAAATTCTACCTCATTCAGCCTATAAATACTAGATTCCATATTCATCAGGAACTTTTAAATGAGTGATTCTTCACTGGAGCTACACTTTCTGTTGTCTGCATCCCAAATATAGAAACAAACACTTGTACTCCCATATTTATGTTACAGTAGCTGCATAAAAAGGAATTTTAAATCTGTGTGTAACCCACAAGTTACTACTGTTCTTTAATCCTATAGCTGAGGACAGAAAAGAAAGGACACACTTCATTAGAAAGGAGATTTTGTTTGTTTCTTTGGACAGCAAAACTAGATGTTTAAAGCGCTGGAAGTGGTCTCGGTGACAAATTAGAAAGCTGAAAGCAGGAACAAAAGTCTAGGAGGCATCTTAAATTCTATTCAAAAAATATAACTACTTTGTGCAACACAGGTCTCGCTACTGTGAATATGAGGTATGTGTTGATATTATTTGAATACCTAGGACTGCAAAGAAATCCTTTTAAAAAACAACTGTGCAATGGAAATATAAAACAAATGGCTCTGCTCACAATGTTATATTTACAAAACTATCCTGAATTCCTGCTCATCTTTCCACTGTACATATATGATTGCATGGATGAAGTTTCCTAATGGCAGCTTAATTCAACTCTTAAAGCTACACAAGCTCAAGTCCAACTCCATATTCACATTTTACAGGACAAAGCAAAACAATACTTAAGTTTAGGGTAGAGCAAGCCAGGAAAGACAGGCCACCTCAGGCTATAAGATATGAATCCAGATGAAAAACATCATTATATTAATACACACATAGAAGACAAAATTACTAACAAGGCAGCAATAAATTTAGAAAAATAGTCCATTCAATTTGCTTGATGCTATTGTGCTAAGCTTATTCAATTAAGCAAAAATTCAGTTTGTTCATTTGTTTTTAAATGTGAAGCATGCCCAGTTTTCTAAATAAAGCTACTGCAATCAGATGTGGGAAACCAGTAGTTGATTTCAGTACTTTGAGAGCACCACACTTCCCCTCTTCCCCAGCTATCTCCAGCAAGGCTAGCCTGTTTTATATCCATCAGTCCAACAATCAAAGCTCAGACAGTGAAAATAGGCTCCCTTACATTAAATCACAGATGTATTTCACTCTGAATTTTCATAAGGATAAGTCCTTTGCAAGCAAAGACAAGTCTGATATGACTGAATTCCATGTCAACTACACGAGCCCATTTTCAATTGGGAGCCCTATTGCACCATTTAGCTTCTTCACTCCCAAGCTTGTAAGATCTCCAGATGTAACACACTTCCTCAACCTTCAATAAGGGGCAGATTTCCATCTGCTGATGTTGAAACATGAGCAGGGTTAGCCTGCCTTTGTGAAAAGCTGATAAAGCCTTATTAACTGAGCTTAAACCCATCCAAAATCTGGTGGTCTCGCTACCAAATGGGTATTTCAAAGCAGTAACCACAAAACTGTTCTCCAAGAGTTCATGACAAATCAGCAAGGTGCTTGATAATTGGCCACCAAACAGATTGCAAGTAGCGGGGGTTTTTTAATTGTTCCAAGCCTGTAATGCAGGATCTAGTTTGACGCATTAAGACAAAATGAAATTAGTTAGATTGTATTAATTTTAAACTAGATATTTTAGATAAAAATTTAAATGGAGAATTCATACCAAGCCTTTATTGTCAAGGCAACTGCTCGAAACATTTAACATTATTTTATTCTAAAAGTGAAATCACATCACAACCATATTATTTTTTAGGTTTATTGTACTGTTGGCAGTAGGAATTACTCCTATTTGTTCAGTCATTGAAATAATTTCTATTGCCTTTTTGAACTGTAAAAAAACCACTCATTTTATTTGCTCTAATAACTCTCAAAGTGTCAGATTCAGTAACAACTCAATTTTCCACTCTGCAGAAATTACCCCCAAACTCCTGGTTTCAGGCCTTTAAGAATCAAAAAGACTGATAAGGCTTTTAAAGAATGTTTCCCAATTATTTTATAACATTCTCTTATCTCTCCTTGGACCCTGAGACGACCTTCCTTGTTTAGAGCCTGGTGCAAGTAATGCCAAGCTTGTGGGTTCAATCCCCATAAGGGCCATTCACTTAGGAGTTGGATTTGATGATCCATGTGGGGTCCCTTCCAACTCAGAATATTCCGTGATTCCAGTTAAAAATATATGAAGTATGACAAATATAAATATGACAAATTACAGGCCTATACCAAAATATCTGGAGTACACACATTCACTTGCACTTGGCAGTCATGTCTGCTTCACTCATACAAGAAGTAGAAACTTATGAGTAAGAACAGACACATTTGCTCTCAGGAGCTCATCTCTGAACTGTTTCCTCACTGTAATATTGGACATGGAAGAACTGGCCTGGTATTTTACCTAAAATGAGTTAACAGATTATTAAAATCAATCACCCATATAAAAATCCACATATTCATATATCCATAGAACTTTTCTCCTCCTTTATCTGCCTCAAGAAAAAATAAATAAGCAAACAGAAAAAAAAACCTCAAGGAAAAAGAACCTCCACAGTGCCTGAAAAAGAGAGATTCCATTATTTTAAGTGTCTTCATTTAGGGAAAAATAGAATAGTGTAATATCCAAGATGTGTGTATGGTACAACTCCACAGCAGTACCTGCTTCTGTAACATCCACTTCCTCCAACTGCTATTTTTACACTTTTATTTGCCTTTAACAGGATGATGCATGCTTTTTAAGCAGAAGCCAGGACTTCCAGAAGCCTGAATTCTTAAAGACTTACCAAAATAAATAGGAAAGTAATCCCACTTACCTTAGATATTTCTGGCTCCACTTGTCTCTTGGGTGTGTCTTTTGACTCAGGCCCTTTTGGAGCACCAGTGCTCTTAACCGTGGGCGAATCAACTCCTTCGCCTTCAAGCTGCAGATTAATACCTTCTGTGGGGACAGGGTGATCAATACCATTTGGATTCAGATTGCAATGGATAGCTGGGAAAAAATATGAGAAACACTGCTTTAGGAAAGAACCCAATGGTTCAAATGTTTAGCACGAACTACTGAGAAGTGTCATGTGGTAACCAGAGCTATGTCAGACCAAAGCAAATGAAACATCTGCACCCTGATGTGGATTCAAGGTGAGATATTTGAGAAACAAAATGAGAGGAATGCAGCATTGTATAAATTTATTTAGTGCAGGCTACCATATGGAACTGTGCTCTGCTGGATTCACTAGAGGGAGCATCCAAGACCCTCAACTTGAAGCTTTTATTAAATGTTCATCATCCAACCATACCTTTTTTTCCCTTCTAGGCAAACAAGTTGAAGATTTTCCATTACATTTTCAATTCCTACAACATTCTAAGTCTTAAAGAATGTGGGATAAGTAAGCCGTGCACAAAAAGAATTCACAAGTCAGTCTCTGCACAGAGTAATGACTTATCCAGATTATTATCTCCCCTTCAGTCCTTTGTACTATTGCAAGTTACCATCTACACCATCCTAACAAGCAAGAGAGATGTACTCCTTAGGAGTATATAATGAGGTAGGGACTAATGACAGCAGAATAAGGAAAGCATCCAGAGAAAAAAATAAAACAAATGCACACCATACAACAGAAATGCCCATTTAGAACTATGGCAGTTGCTTGTTTTCTGCCCAAATTTTCACAGTTTAAGCACTCACAGAGATAGTAGTGATTTTAAAAATGTGTGAATCCTGAGGCAATTTCCCCTTTATATGACTTGACTTTTGCATTTATGTTCCTGGATAACTGGGCTACTTTTAGCGCTGCTTGTAATTAATGGTCCCAACTTCCCCTGTGTACAAAAGAACTTCACTCAGATACTGTGCTGCAATGTTTGTCAGATCTAAATACAAACCTAAACTACAATGTACAGCCAAAATAAAAGCTTCCCTTTTACTCTTGCTTGGCTTAGAAGCAAAGGGTGGGGAGCTGGGGAAGGAATCAGAACTACCAGTTTCTACCAGCTACAGATCAGCCTTGAAAGCCTCTCAGGAAAAACTGGCTCAAGCTGCCAGTGAATGCAAAGGGGTATTTAACCATAGCCTGTTTTGAAAATCTATTCAGCTTAAATCCTAGAGTCTTAATTAAAAACTTTGAGCCTAAGTTACAGCAATTCCTTGGTATAGAATGAAAGCAGAGGCCAAAATGTTGACCATTTTCCCTTGGGACCTTAAAAACATCCAACTATTTCTAAAAGATAAGTGATATCTGCAACCACTACAATACCTACATCTCCAAGCTAAGTTCTCTCTATAGGAACTTAGAAAGAAATTTGATTCTATAGTTTATGTTTATTTACATCAGTGTGCCTCAAGATACCAAAAAAATTCTCTCTCTCCTAGATTATATCCATCTACTATTTTCTAGCTCCTCTAGATCATATTTACCTACTCAAAAGAAACAACTACTAACAACTTCTTTGCCTGTCCTCCAGACCACAGAAAGATAGATGTGATCCACCAAGATTGACTATTTTCACAGCACAGTAAGAATAAAAACCAATCTGTTAGTAACCTAATTAATTCCCCCCGGTACAAAAAATGTATCTTAATCAACCTGTAAAAGTAATCCCAGCACATCCTGCTCCAGCAAGGGCTGATCAGCAGTGAAAAGACACTTGGCACTGAATGCGATCCATGAAAATCCCGCCCACTGTCTTCTGTAAGGATCTTGCCTGGCTGAATAGAAAGACTCCTAGAGACATCTTTGAAACCCTAACACACTAAAGCAACATCCAGAAACAGGCAGTTTTCAGCCATCAGCCCAGTTCCAGTGCTCACCAAAGAGAAATTACACAGCACAGTGGGACTTAAAACTGCCTGGAAAGACACTGCCAGCAGTAAATTACCTGTGAATTGCAACTTCTCCCTTCTCAGTGCCCCCAAACAATAGAGATTAGGGAGAAGAGTGGCATGGGATGAACAAGGAGACCCTTCTGGGTTATGGCACTAATTTACCATGCATTAGAGGGAGCAAATGATACAGGTTTTGATAACATGGCAGCATGATGACTAACCTTATCTCCTTCTATGCATAACCACATGACACACTTGGTGGATGAGGGAAAGGCTGTGGATTTTGTCTACCCAGACTTTAGTAAAGCCTTTGATACTGTCTCCCATTGTTCTCCATTTCTCCTGGAGAAATGGCTTTTCATGGCTTGGATTGGCGTACTGGGTAAAAACCTGGCTGAATGGGCAGGCCCAGAGAGTGGTGGTGAATGGAGTTGTATCAAGCTGCTGACTGGTAACAAGTGATGTTCCCCAGGGCCAGTTCTATTTAATATGTATCAAGTCATATCAATATCTATCAAGTCTGCATGAGGGGATCAAGAGTACCCTCAGAAAGACTGAAGATGACCAAATTGGTTGTGAGTGTGTGATCTGCTGGAAGGTAGGAGGGCTCTACAGAGGAATCTTGATAGTCTGGAGTCATGGCCCAAGACCAGTGATATGAGGTTCAACAAGACCAAGTGCTGGGTCCTGCATTTGCGTCACAACAACCCAGTGCAGTCCTACAGGCTGGGGAACAGTGGATGGCAAGGTGCCCTTGGAAAAGGACCTGGGGGTGCTGGTCAACAGTGACTGAACATGAGCCAGCTGTGCCCAGATGGCCAAGAAGGCCAATGGCATCCTGGCCTGGATCAGAAACAGTGTGCCCAGCAGGACAGGGCAGGGATTGTCCCCCTGGACTCAGCACACACCTCAAATCCTGTGTATAATTCTGGGCCCCTCACTACAAGAAGGACACTGAGGGGCTGGAGTGTGTCCAGAGAAGGGCAACAGAGCTGGGGAAGGGTCTGGAGCACAAGTCTGATGAGGAGCAGCAGAGGGAGCTGGGGGTGTTTAGCCTGGAGAAAAGGAGGCTTGGGGAAGACCTTATCACTCTCTACAACTCCCTGAAAGGAGGCTGGAGCCAGGTGGGGCTTGGTATCTTCCTCCAGGTAACAAGGGACAGGATCAGAGGTAAAGTCCTCAAGGGGTGCTAGGGGAAGTTTCAATTGGATATTAGGAAAAACTTCGACATAGAAAGGATTGTCAGGCATTGAAACAGGCTGCCCAGGGAAGTAGGGGAGTCACTATCCCTGAAAGAATTTAAAAATACATCTAGACATGGCACTTGAGGACATGGTTTAGTGGTGGACTTGTCAGTGCTGGGTTAAGGGTAGAACTTGATTTTAAAGTTTTTTTTCCAGCTTCAATGGTTTTATAAATCTATAAGCACTTGGATGGCTTGAAAATGAAGTAAGTCACTTGGCAAGATGCTGCTTGACTCTTAGGCCATCATGCATTCAAGAGTAATGAATGCTAGTGCTTTTTCAGCAATGCCTTTTACTGGGCTCCTTCAGGATACAGAAGAGAAAAAATGGAAGAGGTTGCTAGCAATTACATGGATATCCACTGCCTTTTAATTGAAAACTGGTGAATGGTTAAAAGAAGCACAGTCTTATGGGACGTTTCCATAGTTGCTAATTTTGAGGGGGAAAAGGGAGGGAAGTGGAGAGAGACAACTTTTTTATTTTCTAGGGGTAATAATCTCCTAAGGAGAATAAGTATCTTAGTCACTTGGTAAAGCTTATCTTTCTTTCTCATGACACATCTTTAGGTAGCCAGCTCTTTTATTTTCTTCTAGTGCTACCTCCAACCCTCAGCTACACAGAGAATAGGAACAAGGAATATGTCCTTGCATGGGTCTGTTATTTCCTGTTACCACACAGAATACATAGATTCACCTTTGTGGCAGAACAGTGGTGGAGCTCTTGCCTCCTTTTAAATGCCAATACAAACCAAAATGGTTCCCTTTCAAGATTTGTTAAAGGCAGTGAAAGAAGTAAATGTTTGGTCAATAATTTATTCTCTTCTTAAATCTACATATTATATAATTTTAGCTAGATAAGGTCAGATCTAAACCCAGGATCAGCTATCAAACCTAATGGGGCTTGGTGGGCTGACAGCACCCAAGGCTAACATCCCATAGAACTGAGTCTAAACAGCACTTAGCAAATAATCACAAATCACTAACTTCACCACAGCCCAAATGCTCTGACACTCTTAACTGACACGTTCTTAAATTTCTTTTAGGACTTAATGGCATTCATCAGGGGAAAAAAATAAAAAAATTTTAAAAAATTTTTAAAAAATTAAAAAAAAAATCTTTCTCCAGACAAAGCAGTTTCTGGCTAAAATATTGTTCAGACCATTACTCCTCCTTACCCTGGTACTGGTTAACACTAGCTCAATCCTGCCCTCTGCATTCAGACCGTTTTCCCACACTACTCCTTTGACAAAATCCCTATTGCGTCAGCATCTCTTCATTCTACCAAACTGCGTCCACCTCATCAGTCCCAAATTTTAACAGTTCAAGACAACAAACACCCTCCAAATCAGCTCACAGTATCAGCCTAATACCACTATCAGCAGGATCATTCAATTTTGAAACAGAACCTCTTCCAATATTCTTCCATACAATCTCAATATTCACATATCATCCACATCTCAGTAATACAACCCTTCATCCAGATTCAGATCACTTATATTCCCCTTTGTCTACTGAAAACCCTACTTCAGTTGATTAATCTCTCTTCATGCTCCCCCAACAATTGTTGTTCACCTTGTATTGAAAGCTTACTGTGGTGGGAACTTGTCTCCTTTTGAGGAAGGAGGGTGGATGTTCTGTAGAGCACTGACTGTACAGCATCAAGCACATAACGAATGGTGCTGGCTGACACAATAACATAGATCCACAGATTACATTTATGAAATAAACTATTATTTAAAACAAAAGTACTTAAGTGCTCTTGTACTCCTAACCTAGTGGCAGAGCTGAATCTAATTAAAAATATCCACTTTTCCAGAATCTAAAAAGTCTGCTGAGAAAACTCTGAAAAACTCTGCCAAGTTATGAGAGTGAAAAGCTCTATGAGAAAAATAGTAAGCAGAGCATCAAAAATGGAAAAATTACCCCATATCTGTCCTAAAAAACTAGGATGCAATATACTGTGTACCTTTTATATATGGTGAAACACAGACTCAAGTCCTTTTCATGTATACAGAGCATGATAATTAGTTGCCCTGCAGAAGATGGCCCATACATGTGAGCCAATTCCATGTCCACACAGATCTTTCAAGGTACATATTCAGTTTCAAAGAAGAGGTGAAGAGCTCACAGGGCATCAAGAATGCTCTGCTCTCCTCAGCTACCTTCCTCCCATACATGCCTTCCTCCCACATGGCAAGCAGCCAAGAGACAGCTTGTCTAAGCATGCTTTATGGCACACAGAAGTCACCAAGAGCCATCGTAAGTTACTGGCATCTGGGGCAAGCCTTGTCTTTTCCTAGAGGGTACTCTGTGAATACTGTCTGGAAAAAAGCCTGAAGGCACTCTTCAAAACACAGCCTTGATATATCCAAAGTTTTGCATGGCCAGATGGAAAGTCTTTGTCTCTCCATCTGTAGGCTCAAGGCTTAGCAGATAAATCTATGCTCAATCGCTACCTCCGTGCACTCAGTGCCTACTGTGTCAAACATTTCATAACTGCATGTTTCAGTGGGAATACTGCTGGTTGCTTAAAACTTTAGGCAGATCAATTATAAGGCTACATTAAAGTGTATCTGGCAAGTACTTGAGTTGCATGCAATAACAATTGTTCTATTCTAAAAAGCGATCAAGTAAAAATAGCATCTTCTTACTCATGTGCCCTGTTCTGTGTGCATCATAGTCATATGCTAGCTTTTGCTATTCAGAGACAAAAAGCAGGCACAGGAGATACCCACCCAACCCCTAACAATCCTTACAAAACTTTCATGTGTCAAATACTGGCAACCTTGCAAGCTCCATTTTATGAATTTATTCCACAGGCTTAGCTGCACAATGCTAAGAGGTAAATCCATACAATCCACTTGCTACTCCCGCCATACAATGCCACAGTGTTGAAAAGGACAGACAGAAGTTCATCCATATGGTTTGAACATTAACAAACTCAGGTTGGACATAGCAGGGACCTTACAAAAAGGGTCCAAATATCTTTTCAGTCATTTCAGTAGTCAGAAAGATTTATCAAGTATTTCTATGGAAAAAAAGACCTTTGGACAGCACTCTCACTAGACTTGTTCCTTCCATCTCTGCCCATTTCTTTGTCAAAAGCAAATCAAACATCCAACCACATCAAATTTTGCAGGCAGCATTTTCAACGAGAGTTCTATACACTTCCAGATGCTGCATTTCAATCCAGAGTAGCCAGACAGAATCCCGAGGCTTTGTGCTTGCCTTTACTCACAACCTGTTTTACCTAGGTTGATCAGAGACACATTCACACTGAAAACACTGAAGTCTTTTTCAGATTGAGATGCCTCCTTACACTGACTAAAAAAGCAAAAGATGGACCTACACTGCAAAGCCCTTTTTGTATTTCAAGAAGCTTATACTTCATTAGTTGCTATGCATATCCCTAAGAAAACATGGGATCATTTCAAAGATATCTGACCTGAGCAGTTAGTACCACTTTTACAATAGTAAAAAACAAGATTAAAAACAGCAAATAAAGATAGCTTTAATTTGTACTATAAAATTTATGACCGTTTTAACTACTTTATCTGGCATAAATTTCTTCCACAGTAATGAGTTTCTTTAATTCCTATCGATGGTCAAGCTGCGTCATCTATCAGCTTCTAGTTTTGAAAAACTGTCTGGCTTTTGCCTACCAGAACTACTTCTCCATACAGTCCTCTCTCCACCTAATGTAAATTTGCACAATTCCCCTAAAACAACACTTGGAACCAGCTGAAAATGCAGTCAAAGTTTCACCTGAATACAATCTGCTGCTTATGTTGCAAGCTAGTAAATACTGCTGGCAACCTGCTGAGCAGGTAAATTCAAGATTTTGCCCGCTCTCTTCCTCAAAGCTGTCTATCCAATGGCCACCGAATCAGCAGCACTCACATAGAGCAAGAAAGCCCAGCAAATCAGTCAGGACCTTTCCTACTTCAGTACAAATCACATGAATTTATCACAAACCTATAAGGCTGAAATTCTAGAGTACTTAACTGAAGTAATATTGGTGTCTAGCTATCTGCTTCTGCTGGTCAGCATCAAAAAGCAGCACTAGGTAATTCCAAACATGCTGTGCCAAAAGGCAGGCCAATATTGAGCTGTGAGTGCACTGTAAGCTGCTGCTATGGATGAGCTGTACCTGTAGCTTAGAGTACAAAGCTCAGACACAGGCAGCAAGGCTTGGCAGACAGACAAACCTGTACCTGCAGGTCCCTCTAGTGAGTTGCTTGTCTTTCTAGCCTCTTATTATAATGACTATTAATCATTAATCAATTAAACAAAAACCCTGCTTCTCACAAGACATGAATTTTACAATCAAGTCTTTATTAAAGCAGTGGGACATGCCCAACAGCTGGGCAGTACCTTGAAGGGCAAGGTAAGTGACAGTTCAGCAGGAAGGAAGTGGACATTTAACCAGGTCAAGAGGGCAGGAAGGGCAGAGCAAAGGGGACACAGGTGTAGGAAGTCGATAGAGGCAGAAGGGGATAAAGTGTCCAGAGGAGGAGCATCCATTTTAATTTGTAACTGTGACCTGTGGGGCTTTTGCCTTTTTTACCTCTTTAGAATTATTATTAGCAAGAAAATTTAAGGTAATAGCATTCCTGAGACAACTATCCCTGAACATCTCTAGCTAGATAATGGGGTAGTCATCCCATGGTATCAAGCCAATTACTACTATACACCATTCACTCTCCCCAGAAAAAAATGAAAAAATACCCAAAACTAAAGCCAAAGAAGAACACAGAAAACGTTATGTTTTCTGAGATGAGCTACTACACTTCACATACATCTCTTTAACAAACTTTAGCTGTAAGAAGGTATAAAGTTTTGTACAGCAACAGAAATATATCAAGAAATCAGAAGGAGTAACTTAGCACTTTCATATCTGGAATCAAACTAATTTGGCTGAAGGCCAAACAAATCTTGAGTGTAGAGAGACCCCTTAGTTCTTTACAGAACAGAAACATTAAGCCCAGAATAAGAAATTCTCTTCTTGTATGGGTTGAGTTTGCCTTCTAAGACCCTCATCCCACCATATCATTAAGTTTCTTCAGCTAAAAAAATTCCTTATGTATTTTTTACAGTTTTCCCACTGGAAATGATGTATTTTATGTTATTTATGGCAATATCCACTTACCATCTCTTATCTCACAGACTTTAGCAAATGCTGTAAACAATTTCTTTTACACCTGCTCTTCAGGAGATAGACTGCATGCCATCACTATGCTAGATAGACCTTGGTGTCTCAGCAATGCAACTTCAGCCTTAGTAACAGCAACAAGATCTCATTATAAAAGGCAGATGCTGTGACTGGACAGCCAAAAATTAATTCTGAAGCATTTTTTCATTCCACTTCAATAAAAGTATGTTTGGTACAAGCAGCTCTTGAATTCATGCTAGCAACACAGGCTCATTGAAAAATTAACCTATTCAGTGAATAAATAAGGCCAGGTTACCACAAATCCTGTACAGGTATAGATGAACAGGAAAATACTGACAACTGAGCTATGCAATTAACTTAGGGTAAAATGGATCTTAGCGAACAAAGTAATAAAGGTCAGTAAGTAACATGCATCACCTGCACACAAGAAAACAATTTAAACAATTGAATAGTTGGTCATTTGTTTTGCAAACTAGTAAGTCAATAAGAAGGCTTGTGCAAGCATCTACAGAGATTCTCTAAAATAGTGAGGAACTCTGGATTTCAAGACTGGGAGTCACACGAAGTTGCACACAAAGAGGGTGCTACAAGAGATAAGAATTATATGTAAAAAAAAAAAAAAAGAAAATCCATTGGTAGATAGTGAGGCAGAGATCTAAAATAATTCTCTCTCACAAGGAAAGGTATTCATCATATATTGCAACTGTTGGTTACAAACCAACTTAGGGAAACTCCAAACTAGGTACCACTGTTGCCCTAAGGATTTCGCAGAGAAAATCAAGAGATAAAAAAGAGTAATAACACACCTGGGTATGAAATGAGTCTTCATTAGTTCCACTGATGTTGGATAGTTGGATAGTCATGCTTCACCACAAGTTATATTGCTGAGAATGCCTCTTCTGAAGTCCTAACAGTACTGCTATTCAATTCTATAATCAGCCAACATTACATCAAAAACCTTTTCTAAACGCTAATGTGCCTATCCATCATACAAAGAACAGCTCAGACACAAACAGGTTAAGTCTTTATTATGGCATCAGAGGTGCACTGTCCCACACATGCATGACAGATCTCTGCCTTTGCCCTACTCACGAAAGCTGGTGTCTGCTGAACACGTGGCATGGAAATGGCTGCAATTCAGCCATGGATTTGGGCTTTGTTTCTTGTCCCATGAATGATGCACAGTCATCAAAATGCAAAAGAAAATATCTTTATTCATTCTCACTAGCATAACTAGTTTGAAATCTGGCAGTTGACTTCTGTTTTCAGTCCTGGCTTTCTCTCAACTGCCTAAAAGCTACCTCCTTTATCACTGTTCAAGGCTACCTCTTCCTTTGTACACTTAACTGAAGAGTCTGGAAATGCCTTCTTTTCCTTCCCCCAGTAAAATTCTCCACCTCCTACTCCTTGTTCATACCACTGTAACCTACTCGCTCTAGTACCCCAGATGATTTGTGTAGCAACAAACCATCAGCCGAGAGCACATAGAGGACAATCTGAAAGCTTCTATTGACGCAAAGTACAATTCCCTTTCTTTATGTTTATGAAACAGCATTATTAAAAGTCTCTTTCTTGCTTTTACTAGGTTATTTGCAGAGAAGAAAATCAACTCAACCAAAATCCCCTCTGGGGGAAGAAAATAATCTGTTTTAAAAAAAGAGCCACAAAGATAGGACAGAGAAGAACAAATGAGTGGGGGAATGGAGGGAAATAACTTGAATGTTCAGCTGAAGAACAGGAGCTAGTACATTATATAGAGATTGATAGAGCTGCACTAAAGACCAGCTAAAATCCATACTGTCTTCAGTATTCACACGCTTATTTTTGTCCATCACATACTGTCTGCAAGCATATTAGATCCTGTAATGGAATGCAGTGTTCACTTCAGCCCAAGTTCAGACCCCTGCACATCTTGCTTCATCCAGGAGGAGCACAAACTGAATTCTTATTGTTTCAAGTAATGAAACTGCTTTTAAATGCCAAGTTTAGCTCACGCTGCACAGAGAACATGCAGCTATTTACAGCAACTGCCTCACTTTCTGTAGTCCTTTTGCAACAGGACGCTTCTGGAGAGAAGGAGGACCTTACACAAAGGTGAGGGAACATAAAACCTACTTAAGGCAGAAGCCACTAAGACTGACATCTGTAGATCTAATCTGCTTCAGGTTTTCCTGAACATCCCTCTCAGACCATACTTAACTCATTTACAGAGGTTAGAACAGGTGTTTCCAATCCTACCTGCTGTGGAGAATCAGCATTTTCCAGGATGGCATTTCTACAGCTACAGCCTAATGTGGGGCCCCTTCTTCTCCAAATCCCATTGACCAGACATAGCACACAGTTCCTCTTACAGAGGAATAGCAGTTCTCATACGCTCGGAAAAAGGAAGCTACATCTTATGCATCGTGACCCTGCCTGTTAATATTTTTATAGCTCAGTGCCTAATTCTCCATCTCCTCTCTGTTTCTGGGTTGTCCTGACCAAATTTCCCTCTCAGCTACTCAGTGCAAATCAAATTCTTGTGGTGAATGAAATTGTTCTGGACACACAGCAGATGAGCTAGACTTTGTCATGAAAGTCATCGAGCTGGGTCAGACTACAAGTCCAGTCCTTTATGCCACTTCTTAAGAAAACCTGAGAGCATGAAAATGCGTGAGAGCAGGGTGTACATGAATTGATCCAGCCTTGGCACATTAGGAATGACCCCCAAGGTTAAAAGTGCACCTGGGGAACTCTTGTGTTATATGAAAAACTATTTATTTTTTAAATTTAAAGCACAAAACCCTACAGCTTCATTGTTTTGCCTTGTGACCTACTTCCTTTTTCCACCTTCTCCATACCATTCATCAAGGCCTAAGGATTCTCTCCGTGGTGATCTCTTTTCCAAGCTAAAGAATAAGAATCTTTGTAACCTGCCCATCTTTCTTTCAAGTTAAAGAATGATAATATCTGTAACCTGTCTTCAGAGAACACACCATATCTCTGACCAGCTGACTCTTATTTCCTGTATTCTTTCCAGTCCTCTCCCTCTTTTAGGGTGTGGCAAGCAAAACCTGCAGGGAGCATTCACAATACAAGAGCAATATGCAATGATACATAAAGATCTCCCTTGCCTTGTTCTGAGCTCTCCTCGTAATTCTTGAAATCTTATTTGCTATTTTGACCAACACCAACCAGACAGTTTCAGAAGACTTTAAAACTACTCCATTTTTTAGCCCTTTTCTCCACCTTTGCCTTTGGCACCTTCCAGAACTACTCCCTCTACATTCATTGCATGTTTTGAGGAGATAATTGGGGGTTGAGCTGTTCAATTGTCAATCTGCAAGGGTAAATACCCGTATCCATCCAAAAGCAACAGCTTTCATAAGAAATAACCCACAACAAGATTGCTTAAACTCTGAGTATCTCTTGTTCACAGAAAGGGACGTTGCATTAGAGATCACACAGTCTGGACAAAAGGAGATATAGTCAAGAGACAAAACAGGGCACAAGAAGGTAAAGCTGTCTCAGCCAGGACAACAGAGAAAATTGGCTCCAAAATCAGGCACAGTATCCTAACAGACCCACAGACCTAATACTCAGTGAACTGAAAAGTAGCCCTTTAACAGCTCTACTACCCCTGCAAACTAGCTGTATTACTTCCAGAGACCAATGGGCAAAACAAGAAGTTACAGCACTCTACAGGCACCTAGTTGTGCACCCACCAGCAAGCCTGCACATAAAAATGTTTTGGACAGAAACCTCTCCATGCTTATCAGATCAACAATCAGCACCAGCCTGCAACTCTGACACCATCTAGCTACAGTGCCTTGCTCTGAGCCTATCACTACTGTTTTCCTGCCACAGCCCTTGCCACAGAGCAATACTGGGAAGCACTAGAGACTGGCTCTAAGCAGCTTATCCATACCTCATACATTCAGCTGTAAACAAGAGGAACAAAGCTGCACAACCTCCCCGGATGTTGCCTGCCATGCTTGGACATAACAGAAGGACAAAAAACGCTCCAAAACCCATCAAGAACAGTTCTATTTTATAGTTTTCATTTAAGCAGTAAACATGAGCTCTTACAGCATCACAACAGGTTTTGTCAATACTTTCCAGTAGTACATTAGGAAATGCATTCAAAGTCTAACTCTTGTCATTTGCTCACTTGCATTCCCTTCTTGGCGGAAAAAGCACACAAACTTTCAAAGCACCACTTCTTCCCTTTGCCCATATATTACACCACCTGGCAAGTTTTAACCTTATGATGGGATTCAATCATACTGAACCAGGAAATTTATATTAATCAGTGTTCTCCTTGAGATTCTAAGTGTTCCAAGTATTTTAAAGGGTAAAGTCAAACACTCAAGGAACTGTATGTAAACTGGTTGACATAAAAGTACTTCTGAGTTTCCAGAAACACTCTTATCCTACAACCAAATTTCATCCAAATGGAACACGGTGTCACACCAAGTCTGTACTTGGTACCTTGATTCCTGCCTAATATGGGTTCATTTGTAAAAGCAGAGGGTAAAATGATCACATAGCTTCCATAATATCCACCCTCCACTCGAGCTGAATACACCCAAAGACACTCCTTTGCAGGGTGATTCTTTGTTACCACTGCTTCATTTTGGGGTCTCCAATTCACACAATGGAGTGCACCTTCTGAACTTCAGCTCACAGTCTCCCTTTCAAATGTAGCAACATAGATTAAAAAGCTCTAAGCAGTTGTTAGCACGCACAACCACCAGGCAGTATGCACAATGTGGGGGTGGGCAGAAGGTTGAGCTGTTGTTGAGCAAGAAGTAAGGGGGCACATGTCACAGCTCATCAAGAAGGCTGGCTCACGAATGTGGATAAGGGAAGATGTATGTTCCAGTCTGGAATCCCACAACTGCTGATGCATTTTTGCAATATATGGTCAGAAAGTAACCGACAGAACACAAGACCAAAGACTGATGTTCAAATCTTATGCCTCACTGTCCAATATACCTCCAGCATTGGTCCTATCCATCTCCTCTGCTGTGACCCAATGTGACTGACCAGAGAGTTGAAATGAGATGTGCCTCTTAGTCCTGCTTCCAACTGGCAGCTATTTCCAAACCACATGTCTGAATCCCTCAAGGTAAGAAGTGGTTAGAAATTACTAAAGAAATCAAAAACATGATGGAAGCATGTGCTATTTTTGAATCATAGGGCTTGTTACTTCTTTGCTCCATAGGCAAGTAAGCATGCTGAAACACCATCCACTGGATCACATTCCCTGGAAAATTAGATATGGAGACATATCCAGGCTGAGCTCAAAGTGGGTGTAGAAATAAGATGAAGTTGAATAACTGAATACCTTGTACTTTTGGGCACACCCTGGAACAGCATGATATGTACCTACACTGAAAGCTGCTTCAAACTCCTCTGGGTGATCCTGAACTTGCTTTGACATTCTTGGCAGAGTTAGCATAGCACATCTATGAGCTCACCATATCTCAACTCTCTGAAGAAACACATGGCAGCATTCAATATCCATGGAGTTGCTAGGCACTGGAGGCATACAATCAAGGTACATCACACAGCTGAAATTCACAGGATCACTCTGATAAAAGTTGGTTACGAGCTGCAAATAACTTCAGTCCTGCAGAAGTTAACCAGGATGGCACTCCACAGAATGCCCTAACCTCCTCTGAGTCTTAGTCTCCTTAAGAATTATCAAGTGGTAAGGCCAATCATTGTCATTTTATGTCAGCAAGGTTCCACTTCTTAGTGAAAAATACTATCCTGTAGGAAGATCCAGGGTCCCAATAGCGTAAGCCCACTACAGAAGAGCCATAGGAGACTGGAAGTTTACATAAACTTCCAGGAGGAGACCTGCAACAAATATATGTGGCACTTCCCAAAGTCACACCAAGAAACTTCATTAAACATTTACCATCAAAGAACTCCATGATATAAATAGCACTTTTCTTTGCAAAGCAATCCCAAAAACACCACAGATCAGAGCTGCAGGGGACCCAACAGAACTGTGTGGGATCACCTGCATGTAGATATCATCTGCTGGGTGCTGTCAGTCTCTCACTTTCCTGCGCAATTAACACTGGAGGTGGGGGGGGGTGAAGAAATCACCATTTCTCTCTCCTTTCCCCTTTACCTCTGCTGCACAAGAGCAAACTGAAAAAAAAAATTGAGAACACTGTTGCAGAGATCAAAAGCCTTTTTCTACTGGCTCTGACCTAGTTCTTTCATTCTTACTAGAAGGAGAAAAAACACTTAAAGGAACATTGTCAAAACTGTTGAGTCTAAAAATAGATTTACCTTGGCAGTGCTGCCATCTCAATGGGCTCATATTAAGAAGTGCAAACTCACTTTCCTCATACACACACACACACACCCCCCAATCCTTTCATCAATCTGGAAGCACCGGCACTATACAGCCCAAAGGACCTCCCAATCCACATAAACTCTTTTGGGACACTAAAGCATGTATTATATATAATTGGCAAAGAACTGTAGTATTTCCAAATTCCCACTTCATATTTTACTGTCAGCTATCCCAGTAAAAATGTTTGGATATTTTCCTTAAGTAAACTGATGGACATTTGTTGCCATAGCTGAACCCCAGCACACTGTTCTAAGACAGCTTTAAAATAATCAGTTTGAGGAAGATTTCAGGATTTTTTTAGATAAAAATAAACAAATTTTTCAAAGATTCTCCAAAAAGTATAAGCTACAAAATATTTTCACCTTAGCCACACACAGCATTTCTGAAAGGAATAACAAAACAAAGACTGTGGGTTCATGGCTAAAGCTGACGAACAGGCAGTTTCCATAGAGCAATAGCCCTGGTGGAGCTGGTGGGGCAGCGGATGTCAGCTCCTCAGGAACTCCCATGCTGCAGAGTCCATGCCTCCCTTGTGCCCCAGGCACCTTTCCACTCCCTGCCAGTTGCATCCCAGAGCCAGACACTTGCAACTCTGCACAAGAAGCTAGTTGGCCCAACCATTCAAAGGCCTTCCATCACTCTATAAAAGAAAGCCTAGGAAGCCCATCCTAGCCAAGCTCCCAGCTGACTACTGCAGAGACCTCAGTTTAAACCTTATTTCCAAGCTTCCAAAATTGTTGTACAGCAGGTTATGCTCTCAAGATCCCAAGCTGCAAACCAGAAAAGCATGTTTCCAAAGAAAACAAACAAATCAAACAAACAGAAAACAAAAAAATCCCAACTGTCTGTTCTTCCTGAGTCCAGGACATTTTTCTACAAAACTATCTATTTAGAAGATTCAATGGCAACTCTACTTCAGACTAAAGCAGGGTATGTACACTGTGATGATTGAAGTCATGAGGAATAAGTAACCTCTCAGCCTTCCAAATAGAAGCCATAATGCCACATGTTCCTTGCCAAAAGTCAGAGTTCAGGAACAGAACACAGCTCACACCCAGGGCTCCAATAAGGCAGAAGATGCATTAAGAGAAAAGCAAGCTTTTAAGCACAGTCACACAAAGAAACATGGTCCCAATAGAAACTGATGGATAATAAAAGGCCTGAAATGTGAATGCACTACAGACACACAAAGCAGTCATGGCCACAAGGCTACTTGTGCTGAAATAGTCATAGTGCTGTGTTAATGTGAGGGCAACAGAATTATGTAAAAGGAAGAAAGTTGAGGGAGAAAAAAAACAAAATGGGAGGAATGTAGAACATACAGACAAGAATGCCTGTTCTGACACACCACAGCAGGATGCATCCTGGGGGAAGGAAATGGATAGAAGGAGTTAAAGAAAAAAATTCCATCTCAGGAGAAGAGAAAGGCACACTGCTTTCCAAAGCTTTAGCAGAGCTTTCCTTCATTAATATTTACAAAGCTTTTAGAGATTCTCAGATGGAGGGCACTGCAGATATGACAGGAATTATTACAGACCTGAAAAGATGTAGCAAACAGACTGAGAAGGACTTCAAGTAAATAAAGGAGGATGATATTAGTGAGCACACTGAAACAGGGGTTGCTGCTGGCATATGAACCATCTGGTGCATGGCAGTCCATTTCATTTACTTACTTACCCACTACCGGGCACGCATGCCCAGTTCATGTCATTATGCTTTTGCCACCAAAGAAGTAATGCTTTTATTCACTACCTTCCTTCTTCGTATCATTCCAGTCCTCAAAACTGTCATTCGGGAAAGCAGCCTGTGCCTAAGAAATGCTTGCCTTATGGAGAGGCTTACACTTAGGATGAACAACTTGGGATGTTGACAGACACCTTTTGACACATAGTGGTCTTGTTTACCTTTATTTGAATTTGCATAGGAAGCTGGTTTTCAGGGATATTAAGCTCCCCACTGCCTCCAGGACTTTTAAGTTTTTGCTGGACTATCATTTGCGCTGTTCACTTGGGTACTCAGGTAAAGACAGCTTCAGCATGATTTTAAGCAATAAAGCAAGTGCAGATTTCAGCATAACTGAGAAACAAAACTCATGGTAGTCACAAGATGAACACATAAAAATACTGACATACACAAAATTAGGCACAGGAGAAGGGGTCAGATGGCTGGTTTATACAGGATTCTTAAATTTTCCCAAGAGCACCAAATAAAGCAAGATGAAGCACAAACCCCAGGACTGTCACTGCCTCAGTCTAAAGCACTAGAAAACCGAGTGAATTTTGGGAGTAGACAGCAGGAAAGCAGATTTGCCTTTTCTCATACACCTCTCCCCTCCAACTTCCCACAAGACCCAATAGAAAGGGAACACACAGTCAATGTTAGACGGTTAAAGGGAACCCAGCATTCACTAGAAGACCTAGCAAAGCATCCACCTGCCCATGGCTTGGTAGCTATCGCCTCAGTCACCGGAGTACTTCCCCAGGAACCGGGCACCTTATGAGCACCTCATATCTCCTGGCTCTCCAGGAGCTGAGCATCTCGGCCCTTCGGCTTCTCCGTCCCTCTGAGGAAAGGAGGGACGCCCGGGGGCTACTGCAGCTCCGTGGGCATCGCGGTCTCGGGGCACTTCGAGGACCTGGGCAGCAGCGAGTGGCGGCGGCGTCCAGGCGCCCGCGGGAGACCGATGGGCGGCGGGGCGGGGGAGACGCCCGGGGCTGAACGCGGGCGCCGGNNNGAGCGGCCCCGCCGGCAACGCTGCTCTCCTGCCGGACCGGGCCGAGCCGGGCCGGCTCCGCCATGGCGCAGGTGAGTGCCCGGGGGAGGAGACAGGGGAGGGACCCCGGGGGCGACGGGCAGGGGACACGAAGCCCTTACCTTCCACCGCCATCCTCCCCGCCTCGCATAGTGCGCCGGCCGCCGACCCGGCGCCCCCCCGCCCGCGCGGGCTCCGCTCATCTGCAGCCGCGGAGATCAACCTGCAGCGCTCGTTGACAGCGGGCGGGGCCGCGCCGCGGATCCCTGGGAAACGTAGTCCCGGGAAACAGGAGCCCGGCCAGGCAGCGGCGTTCCCTGCCGCCGGCGGGGCCGCGGGGCGCCTCGGCGTGTCCCCGGCGGGCAGGGAGAGCAGCACAGGGCCGGCCGTGGGCCGTGACAGGCGGCAGGGCTGCGGGCCCCCACGAGGCGGGTGTGGGACAGGGACTGCACGGGCACCCTGCCCCGGGAAGCTTCGTTTCACAGCTCTGGGATGTTTCTCTCCAGGATTTCAGTATCTCAGACATGCAGGCTGACGGCTCCAGGATAAGCCCGTCCTGTCCCCATCCCACTCCACCGCAATCCCTGGCCGGCCGGAGAAGTCAGTTCGCAGGGAAAGAAAAAGGCACACACAGCACCGGGACCTAGCAGTCAGCACCTCACCCCGAGCGAGGCCCTCAGTTTCTGTTCATCTTACCCATTCTGACACGTCCTACAATTGATCCTGACAACGAAGGAGATCAGGGACACAGTAGCAGAGCCATTGCTTCAGGTCCCCAGAAATCTTTCACAAAACAGCCTGCCATCCTCATCTATCCTGGAAAGTATCTGTGGGCTTGTGCACTTTCCAGTTTTGAGATATCAGAAAGGTTTTGAAGAAGCTTTTTTTTTCCACTTCAGAAGTAGACATTTTTTTTTTCATTTTAAATGTATCAGTAAATATTAACTACCCAGAAAGAGTCTATGGTTACTCTACTCACCAAAGTTATGTTATTATTAAAATCAAAAGGACAACAGCACAAGGACTGAGTATACAAGGGCAAACACACAAAGGGCATGAAAACAGTGCCACATGTTGTTTTTGTTAGCAGTGGCTATTGTGGCTAATAAGGTTATTTTTGTAAAACAAACCTCAAATTAGAGTACAAGAACATACAATATACAAGTGAATATGGTCTTCACAAACCCCAGGAATTTTTACATCCTTGAAATATCTAAATTAATTAAAAATTTGGTCTTCATTTTTTATTTTATGAAGGAAGCTCAGAGCCTATAAGAAATGTTTTGAAGCCCTACTCTTTCCTTAAACCTTCTAATAACCATCTTTGCCCTGAAGACCTGACTCATTATTTGCTCTCATAAGCACTTTAACTGTTAGACTCATGTTGTACATGAGTCCAGATACAAGTTTCCTGGAACAGCAGCCCTGTAGTTCATGTGTTTTCAAAGTGGTAGGCATACTCAGTAAGTGCTGTAAGTACACTATACACTATAAGTAAAAAAAATTGAGAGGGTATGCTGGTCCTCCCAAGTGCAATACAGTCACACACCTGATCCCATATGCTGGCAGAATGGACATGTTCACATGCTTTCTTTGGAGAAAATACGATGTTCATAGATATCACAGTTTTCAAATATATATAATACACACATACAACCTTCAATATGTAATAAGCTTCTGTGATTTTGATGACATTTTATATTAAGCTTATGTATTCAAATATTAATAATTTATTTGACTGTGACAATATTTGGAGATATGTTGGTGTAATTACCTGACTAATGCATGTGTGAAGCAGTGCTTTCTTGTTTGGAATGAGTTGGGAGCCATGGAGGGAATAAATCAAGGCTCAGAGACGAAGTGGCATGGACATGGAGAGCTGGAGTCCTACCCCCATTAGTATGCTGAATTTCTGACTAGTAACTACATTTCAGCTCTGGATCCTGAGGACATCCCTGGTGAGTACAGTTTTACTGAGCCCTTTAAATAGCCCTGTAGTTTTTAATTACAACTTCATGCCTGCTGAAGAACAGCAAAATTATGGCTGTGACTAGATAGCAAATAGGGCATGACAGATGTTAAAAGGTGTAGTGTGTGATACCTAATAGCTAGTGAAACCAAATATTTAACTGTATCTAAAACCATCAGAAACTTAACAAATTCTGGTCAAAACTGGACAAATTGTAATTTAGTGTATGTTGTTCATCAGAGAAAAGAGGCTGTGAATTGATTCAAGGGGTTGTGTGAATTGATTCAATCTATGGTAAAGTACAATCTGTTTTGAGAAGAGCTTTCAGAGGTGAGAGTGAGCTAGCTTTCTTAAAACACCCTGCTAAATTATAATGCACAAAAAGACCGTCTTTCTCTGCTCAGAAAGAGCTATTTCTTGTTTTCTCTGGCTTGCTTTCTTGCTTCTCCTTTTACCTTGTCTCACTTACAGAGGTTTCTTCTAAACTTTCTCTTAAAAGTGTAGCAACTTCCTTTAAACAGACTTAGTTTGTCACAGCCACAGTCAGTTTGCTGTGTGCTGTGCCCTAGGTCACCAGATAAAAAGGCAATACTGACCAGAGGCTCCTTAGCCATTCTAATTATTTCTGAATAGGATTTCTGCCAGCTAACATCAGATGAAAGTACAGTTGATTAATGTCCATCAACAGCATTGCTCTACTGCAAGAGTTCTGAAGTCTAAACAAGATGTTAGACTTGTATACTTCACAACACTGTTATCTATCATCATTTTTCTCTTTTTATTCCCCTTTCACCTTACAGAAATTCAACAGTCATTAAACTAAGCAACCCCTTGTGCTTCTAAGTCTTTTCTGTAAAACAGTGAAATTCTCACTCATCTTCATCTGATGATCTTGTTAGCAAGATACTTCTGCCATGTCATTGTGACCCAAGGTTTTCAAACATTATTTTTTTCTTTTGGGTGCCCAAACCACATGCACAGGAGCAGTTTTCAGGAATAGTTGAAGAAACATCTGAAAATTGTTGACCTCAAGTCAGGCACCACGTGTCTCTGGCAGTGAACAGCAGCACAGCCGTGTCTGAATATTTTTGGCTGTGATTTGCTTAGCTGAGTGGGCCTAAACTGTGATGGTGAGATTGAAACCATTCAAAGTTTGTCGTCAAACTCAAGTATGACAGAAACAGGACCATACCATCTGCCTAAAATTTTGGTATCTGGACTCTTACATTGCCTTGCATATTCCTGGGAAAGAATACGTGGAAATGGGTGTGTATTTCAAAGGTAAGTGATGATAAGTACATTGAGATTGGGAAAAAGTGTGGCAGGAACATGTTATGTGGAAGACCCTACAGATTTGATACTGATGAAGAAGGAGAAGTGGAGGTTTCCACTACAGTGCCTCTACCAGTAGGGAGGGCTGGAAGAAGGAAGAGGGAAGGGCTGTAGGTGGCTCATGCACATGCTCAGCCTAAACTCTAGGCCAGTAATTGCACTTGTTTGCTCATGAAAAACAAGTTTCATGGACACTGCACTGAAGGAGGTAGGTGGAAATTCAGGTGTCAAAGCAGTGAGTGGAAAATTCCCTTCCAATCTCCCTCCCTTTGTCAGAGTCAGCCACATAGCTGAAAAAACAGCTTAAGGAATAGTGGGTGCCAGATCTGGAGTGAGAGGAGGAGGGTGTGGAGTTTCTCTGCATTCTCTTTTTCTCAAGGAAGTGGCATTTCCTAAGAAACATGCTGAGACTCATGCAAATACATGAAAGGCACACAGAGTAAGTGGAAAATGCTGGGTGCATAGCTGCTGCTTTTTTTTTTTTTTTAAATTTAATTTTTAACCCATGTAAGCATATACTGAGAAAAGGTGAGAAACAGACTTGGTATATGCTCTGATTCATGGAAACAGATTCTTATGCTAGTGTGGATCCAGTCTTACTACCACAAAATGACCCAAGGTATGGTATGTGTCAAAGTGTAAGCACTGATGTTCAGAAGCAGTGTTCTAGGGTCTGAGAATGACTTCAGAAGAGCTATTAGGCAAGGAAAATACAGATAAACATGTTTAAAATACATGTAATATGATTTTAAGTGTTGTTAAGGCAATGAAGTCTGGATTTTACTAGCTTAATAGTCTAATTATATAATTAATTGTCTTTGTATATACTGTTGCTGAAATATACTTTAAGTATTGTTTATATTACACTCCTTCATTTCCTAATTTTCAAAATATTTTGCATGATAATCCATAATACTACGGAAAATGCATTTAGAGATTTATAGGAGACTCAAAAACAATCACAAGATGTCTGGAAGGTGTATTTTATCATTATCTGGTGTTTTCTCTTTTTTTTCCAGTTATTTAATTATTTTTTAAAATAAATTAAAATATTCTTTAAAAATAATGATCCCTGCTCTCAATTTCAAGGAAAAAATGGTATGTGAGTGTTAAAATACCCAGAAGATTAATAGAATTTTTTGTGTTTTACTTCATTTGATAGAAGATCAAGGAAAGGAAGTGGGTGGGTGGGTTAACATGATCTGTACATGTCTGAGACAGACAGCACTATATAAAAATGTCAGTCCTGTTATGAGTGTGAGGTTAATTCCACTTTCCAGTAATACTTACGTCTTACACACAAAGAATGGTACTGACTTTCGCCATCATCAAATGTTTTGATGGGTTATTTCATTCATTGCCTTATGGTAAACTACAGATAATTTTTATACAAATGTGGAAATATGCCACAGATTTTCCTCCCAAATCAAGTTTGTAACAACTCCCCCAGCAATACAATCCAAAATCAGCAGTAGGGATGCAGGCAGAGACCACAGCTGTGACTGCTTCGCATGGCAGTTTTTTGAGTCAGGCTTTTCCACTCGTGTATGGGACAAGGCTGGGAGAAACTGGGCATGGACTGAAAAAAGAGAGGTTCAGGCTGTGTATAAGGAAACCCTTTTTCTGTGGACTGTCATTTATAGGAGCAGGTTGGTGCTCAGAGAAGTTTTGCAGCCACCATCCTTGGTGATTCCCAAACCCCCACTTTCCTACAGAAAGCCTTAAGAAACCTGCTCGGATCTTGCACCTGATCCTGCTTGGAGCAGGAGACTGGGCTACAGACCTCTTGTGGTTCCTTTTACCCTGAATCATCCTGTGATCTCATGAATGCCTTTAGCTGCCCTGGACTAGCACTTCTTTCTAAAGTGGTGGATTACCTTCCTGCTATCATAAACCTCAAACAGCCTTCCTGTCTTCTGAAATCTAGTACAAAGCCTGTTGAGTGTTACACCCATGAGTTACCTGCAGTCATTCACTAGTGACTGCCCAGTTTGGTAGCACAAGGAATTGGGTGGTGTGAAGTGGGAACAAGTGAGGGTAGTGTCACTGATGCAAAATCTGGCTGTTTCAGTGATAGGCTCAGATTCATTCATTTGTACTGGAGATATGAGAGCAGTAAATGAGATTTTTGCTCTCCTGAAAAGTGTTCGTGTCTCTTTCCTGCAGAGAAAAGTAACACATTGAAAAGTAACACATAAGCCCTCCTTGCTCATGATTGGAGAGTGAATCACTGATCCCTGCCACATAAGCATTCCTCATAAAAAATGGAAGAACCATACCTAATAGGGGATGTGTATTTAAACAGAGCTAGAGAAGTAGTCTACTATAAGTAGCATGTCCATGTGATCAGTTGGCAAACAATTGAGTAACTTGTTTAAACAATCCTGACTAATGCTGTTGTTTGCTGAACTGCAACTTGATGTGGACTGGAACAATTAGGTGCTGTAAGTAACCTGCAAGTACTGAATTGCAGAGCCATTGGGGGTGGGAGGCAGCTCTAGGGATCATCTAGTTTAAACCTATGCTCAGAGCAGGTTGCTCAGAGTCATTTCTGTTTTGGTTTGAATATTGCCAGGGGTGGATACTGCACAGCCTTTCTGGGCAACTTGCTCCAGTGTTTGATCTCTCCTCAGTTTCTTTTCCGATTTAAATGGAGTTTTCTGTATTTCAGTTTGTGGTGATTGCCTTGTTTCTGAAGACACTGGTAAGAGGAATCTGTCTCCACATTCTTTACTCCCCACCATCGGGTATTTATATATATTGATGAGATGACCCCAGAGACTTTTCTTCTATGAGCTGAACAGGCTCATCTCTCTTAGCCTCATCTTGAATAAGACATACTCCTGAAGATGGTACCACTTAATTATCTTCATGGTAATCAGTGGACACACTCCAGCATGTCCAGGCTTCTCTGAATGGCAGCATAACCATCCTGTGTATCAGCCACACTTAAAATTTTGAGATTATAAACACACTTGGTGAAGGTGCCCACTGTTCTGTCCTCCCAATTCATTAATGACAGAACTGTATTGCCCCCAGCATGAACCCCTGAAGTAGACCATTAATGTCTGGCTTCCAAATGGACTTTGTGCTGCTGATCACAATCCTTTGAGCTCAGTGTATCAGTTAGTTTTGAACCACCTCACCAACCACTTACCTAGCCAGCACTTTATCAGTTTTCTAAGACAGTGTTATTGGACACAGAATTGAAAGCCAGTCATTTCATCATAGGAGGCTGTCAGGTCAGGTATGTCAAGTCAGGTTTGATTTCCCCAGTGCAAATCCATTTTTAACCATGGATTCCAATATAGTGGTAGTCCTATCCTAAATACAGGAAATGGTTTCCCAGATTAGTTTCTCCATCACCTTCACAGGGATCAAAGCGAGGCAAACTGACATGTAGTTGTCCAGATTTGCTCTTTTCCTCATCCTCTGGTCATCAGGAATCTTCCCAAATTGCTATGAGCTTTCAAAGGTAGTTGAGAGTCATCTTGCACTTGTGTTTGCCCACTTCCTCTGCACCTGACAGGTGCAAACCATCAAGTCCTGTGAGTTTATATATATCCAGTATGTTTAAATGTTCCCTGACTTAATCCTCATCCACCCCAGGGTTTGTGTTCCTTGTGCTAGTTCTCACTGCTAGGGGACTATGATTCCTGAAGGCTGGTCCTACAAGTAAAGATGAAGTGAAGAAGGCGTAGAGTACATTGGCTTTTTTGATGTACTTGGTCACTACAGCAGTAGCATGTCCATATTTTTCCCCAGTCTTCCTCTTGACATAGATGTATAGCTTCTCTTGTTGTCCTTTATGCAGATACATACCCACATGGGCTTTGGCATTCTAACACCACCTCTACATTCTTGGACATTGTCTCCTGCTGGTTATAACAATTTTTTTCTCTGTTGTTTTGAGGAACCTGGACCAGGTCTGCAGTGGAGCTACTATACTTTTTTTTACTAGTTGAGCATTCAAACCACTTGTGCTACACTCACACATTAGACACTGGCTGGTGTGTGCACTGATATTTGTGCTCAGTGTACTCAGATTTGGGTAACACATGCATCTTTTCTTGATTACCAGCTGCAAACTTTTATGCTTATGCAACATAGATTTTAAATTCATACTCGGAGCTTTTGTTACACGTGTAAATAACTTCTGAGAAATAAAGCTTTAGGTAGCACTGTAGCTCTTACAAGCTCCCTGGCAAGAAATACATGAACCTGTGCAGTGTGGGACTTGTGCATCCGTACAGAGCCTGCCTAAAACATCATCTGTGCATGCCCAATGGGGCTGCCACATCCCGAGCATAGTGCACTTGCAACCAGAACATAATAATTTGTATAACCACAGTGCTCCTTTCACACTTGGGCAGAATTATTATTATTATTGGGCAGATAGAAGAGGGATATATCTGGATAATTCCTGATGTACAGAAGCTCCAGTCATGAGAAATCTGAAATACAGAGCTTGGGATCTGACCTTTAACAACAGTAATGTTTGTCACTTACCTTGATGCCAATAGGAAGAAGCTGTAAGTAATAGCCAATACTGTGTTGATTTCGATGTAATATACCTACTGTGATCCTCTGAATGTCAGAGCTGTCATGGTTGAAGCTGAAACCAGGACAGAGCTAAAAAAAATTACATTGCCTGTTAAGGTCTTTTATGTGCTGGATTTGGAGGGAAGTAGTTGTGTTATTGCAGAAAATAATAACTTGATAATGATTAGACTTGATAAGGTCTGAGCACAATGACCTTTACCTGCTTATGAATGACTCAGAACAGCGTTGAAAAATTGAAGTGGTTAGCAGTGATTTGTGAGCGCTTATTAAGGCAAATCAGATAATTGCATTTAACATCACAGATGGCTTGTATTTTCTAAAGTGCTTTTACTTCAGTGCAATAAGATGACTCAGAAGCTCAGTAGGATATTATGGCCTTGATTTTTCATTGCCTCACACCTCATATAGAGAAATTCCCAGTGCAGAGGAGGTGTAGGGCCAGTATTGCAGGATTTTATGCTTTTACTGTGCAAAAATCAACTGCTGGGAGCAGTGCAAAGCCTCACAGCCCTATCCTCTTTCTTATTGTACTTCTACTTATCAATTTTATATTTTGAGAGTATTACTTTATGTTTTCCCTTTGTACATTACATGCTTTTACTACCTGTAGGGACAAGGGAATTTATAACAATCTAACAGAACATTAAATTGTCTCTGGCATCCTGGAAAAAACACCTCTTTCATATTCCTAAAAATCTTTCAATTATTTCTGAACAGGTTATTTTGGTTTCCTTTTTCATAGAAAGGGAATTCCACAATAATCCAGAGCGCTGCTCCATATGGGGAAACATAACGTCTGCTATTTCTTGGCAGAGGAGAAGCAGCATAGGTCTGTTTCCTCTTGGCAGAGAGCAGGAAGGGTAGGATTCATCTCACTGAACTTTATCTACCAAAGTATCAAGCACTCAATAAGGCTGCATTTCCTAAAAGTCACCAAAGGAAGGAAAAGCAGCATTTTTTGAATACTGCCTTTTGAATTTGCTTGCCTTTAGCAGCCCAGGTGACCAATGAGCTTAAAGATGTAGCTCACAGGGGACTAGGTTCACAGAGAGAAATCTTACTTTCACTTCCTACTCACTTTATTTTAATTTGTCCTTGAACAGAAATGATCACAAATAGAATGTGAGCACATACTTCTCTGGAGCCCCAGACTTAAAACTAGGGTTATTTCCTAGGAAGCTTTTTTTGCCATAATTGGAACACAGGAGAGCTTCAGAGATAGTGAAAGCTGCTGCTATTTGTAACAGCATCAAAAAACTATAGTATTCTGCAATGAGGCATTTTTGCATGCCAAGAAACATCACTCCAGAAACAGCATTACCCAGAGAATCTGAAATAGGTCTCTGCTGGAGTGATGACAAAGAACCAATAGTTTCTCTTGCTGACATTTTCAGCACCATGCAATGATCCCAGTCCAGACTAACACTGGAGTTTGCAGCTGGTATGGACCTCTGACATGTAAGCTGAGGGACCAGAAGCACTGGCTGCAGGCAAGGCTGTGAATTACAAATCGTTGAGGAAAAGCATGCACAGGTTTTGTCTATGCAAATGCATAGCTCGAGCCTCTGGTGCTGTGGGGATACATCAGCTGGAGCTACAATAAGTAATTAACAGTCTGTCCAGCCAGTCTGCTAATCTAATCACTCAGCACTGCTAATCAAATCACTCCAGTAGCTGGAGTGGTGCTTCCTGAATGCCAGTGCTCCCTAAAGCTAGGCTAAGTACAAATGAAGTAATTCAGGTGTATTAAGTTAAACTAATAATTGCAAATGAAGACAAGCTTTGGGACTGCCAAGTCCCCAATTCCTACTTTCTTGCACCCACAAAGTATCATCCCAGGAAAGTAGATGGAGTTGATTTAGATTAGGTTGGCATAGAAGGTAGAGGAGGATTCAAGTGCAGTATCTACCACAGGTTATTTGACCCACAGCTCAGGAGAACAGAAATCTCTGTTCACACTGGCTGAATTGGCTGTGCATGGGTCTTGGTGTTAGTTCCAAGGATAGGTCACAGACTGTTGGGGTGATGTAAATAACCCAAATAATGTCCTGTGATACTTGTTTTCCTGTTCTAGCAGGAGAAGAGACTGGCTTGTGGAAAAGCACACAGCCATTTGACCAGCTTAGGCACTGCTGCTGCCTGAGCATGAATTGGGATGTGAGAGTTGTTGGTTTCTGGTGAGGAAGTGCACCTTTCCCATTATTGCCCAGCAGCAGAAGCAACAAGTCCAGCTCAGCAAAGCCCTTTGGAGTTGTCCCTCTAGCTCTCTGGCCCCTTTTCAAGATTCCCTGCACCCAAAGATGCCTGCTGTCTCTCTCTGTCCCCAGAGTTATGTAGAGGTCTATTTGGGGACAGGGGATGAGGTTCCTTCAGTGTTGGTAGAACATGAAGTTCTTCCATTTCCATCTGTATGACTGTGAAACCTCCTGCAATCCCCTGACATTTTACTTCCTTAGCCCAGTATTTTATGGTAACTCCAAAGCTCCATTCTATTGTAAAGTTAGATTTTGCCATCCTAAAGATAAGCACAAAATAATTTGTAAGTTATTTTGTGCCCATCTTGGCAAGTGGCTTTGTGTGAGCTGCTGAAAAGCCCTGGGGGGAGAGGACTGGGGAGGGGACTTCATGGAAGACAGCAGTGCCAAGCAGCATTGCAGGCTGAGTACATTATTTAAGCGCCCTTGCAGACATTATCCAGCTGTACCAAAGCTGATGAAGGTGTCCCCAAGTGCCCTTCTCTGACACATTGCTATGGAGAAGCTCTGAAACATGCAGTAAGCCCACAAATGCAAGTGGTGTTTGTGATTGTGATTTTGTTGGTGTGTAGGGGTTCCAGGACCAATTCAGCTGTCTAAACACAAGTGTTTGGTGTCCTTTGAGATTCTTTCAGTGACATCTATGACAGCCCTTGTGACAGACTTTTCCATCTCAGTCCAGTGTCCTACTGAGCAGCAGAAGCTGTGTGACTGTCCTCTTAGGCCCTGGGGGGAGGCTATGCCCAGCAGTTCTGTACTTACCGTTTGTTGTCCCAGCTGCACAGAAATGCCTGCCAGGAACAACAGAGAGCTGGGAACTGCTCAGTTCTCTCCTCCTCGAGGAAGATGCTGGTAGCCTTCAGAAGCTGCACATGTGTGCATGCCCCCTCAGTGTGGGGCTGCAGCCTGACCCCTGCAGGTCATGGTGCACAGGGACACAGTTCTGACCCATGCTCAGCCCTGATGAACACATTTGGTGTGTAAACCAGGAAGGAACTGCAGTCATCCATGTGGATGCTCTTGGTTCAACTCACGTAGCTGAAGGAACAGTAGCCTGAGCTGATGTTACATTACTGATATGATTTTTGAGGATAGTAAGCAGCCATGCTCTGAGCCTAATAGCTTTCACAGCATTATTTGTTGAGGATAATAGGCAAAAGGAGTCTTTAACTTTACGTCTTACAGGTGACAAATCTGTGTTTTCTCCCCAAGATTGTTACTGCAGGTTATTTTTAGGAATGTCAGTTATAATTACTTCATTATTTTTAACACACAGGAAGAAAGCATAGAACAATCTTTTAGTTATGCTTTTCTTTTTCCACTTTATTGCCTTTTTTCTACTAGTTTGAACACATCTGTTTTGCAAGTCTATAGCAGCAGAAATCTGAATTATGTGACAGAACTACAGATTCCACATATAACTTTTTCGCTCTTTTCCCAAATAAAAGTGAAAACAAAATATTTTATAATATAACCACCTTTTAAGGAGTTTAATGCTTCTTTTTTCTTTCTACTGCTCCAAAAGATGTTTTCAAAGAGTTTTCTTTTAACTGAGTCTGGAAACCATCCACTTTTAATGAGAACTTACTGACACCTAATTGCCATCTGCCTCCTTGAGTTTCTCATAAGACTGCTTCATTTTTTCTTTGTGCTCTGAACTGCTCCTCTGTTGCTGCTGTGGTTTATACTCCAAGTGAATTCTTAAGTCTTTGTAATTTAAGTTTTAAGGCATTTATTCTGTATTTCACCTACACCAGAACTACACCAAAAAGCCTTTAGAGCTAGATACCTGTTAGCTGCAGAATGTAGATGCACGATTCCTACCACAACATGGGTGGTGCTAGCTGGTGTATCTGTTTTACAAGTCTCTTTTCTTATCTGATGACACTGTATCAGAAAGACAGTGCAGTATATGGTGTGAGAAAAGTACTGCAGTTCTCTCCAATTAGGAGATACGTGGTATCTTCCACAAAATTAAAACTACCCTTTTGTTGTGCAAGCCATTCCATTAATAAGGCCTCTAAAAAAGCTATCAGTGCTACCTCGTGGTGACCTTCAAACCCATGGTGAGTTCACCCCATGTCAGAAGCAAGGGCTCTTTCACTGACTGAGAGCTGAATAGGTCTTTCAGAAATGTTTGGCAAGCCACATCTTGACATACCTCTTATCATTATGCCATAAAAAGCTTTTAGAAAGGTTCCAGTGAAGCCCTTCCTGCTTTCCTGAAAATAATTTATTTCAAAATTCTACTGACATTTTCAGGTTCTCTGTTTTCCTAAGGTAAGCTTCCAATGGTGCCCCTGCATTGTGCTTTTCTTCCTTAAGAAGAAATTCACATCCTAAGATGGTAACTTGTGATCCTTGGTCGGATGTTGATTCTCTGAGATTTTCTTCCTGGCTGAAAACAGCAGAAAGAAAAGTGAGCTATAGTAGCAGGTGCATCTTCTGACCTTAGAGCTATTTCTAGTCATTTCCTACCCAGAGGAGACCAGAACAGCATTTGAGGGGTGCATCAGCTTGTACGCCCATCATGTCAACCATGCCTTGATGAACATTTTAAGTCAGTCTGGCCATAAGAGGGGCATATTGATCACTGTTGGCTTCTTAGGAACTCTGTAAGTAATTAAATATTTCATATTAATTCAAATGGAGCATCCAATACACACTCCACTGTCAGGTTTTCCTTCTGAAAATGAGTTGAGGTGTAGTATGAGCCAATTGTAGATATTCTGTGTATCAATTTAATGAAATAACAGGATAGTGAGTAACACTGCACAACTGCATTTGGGGCAAATCCATTTGCAATCTTAAATTAAGGTGTTTTGGGTTGTTAAACCATCTTACTGCCAGGAAGCCACTTAACTTCTGTGTAACAGATGTGATAAGGATTCTCTTTCAAATAATTGCAGTAGCAATTCCAGTACTGTCAACAATTAGCTTTCATTGTTCAGACACCTAGTGAAAATAAAGATGGGTGAAACATCTGTCCTGTGTTTAGTTTCTGAAGGGCTTTTTATATCAGTGAAGAACTGAATTTATGCCTGTAAATTCGAGTTATCTCACTGACTGATGAAATTAGCTATTTTATATCTCTGTTCATTTGAATCCCTCTATTGTTCACAGAAGAAAATAATCTGTATGCTGTTTGCATCTATGGCTTGAGGGGTAGTTTCTCCGTTTTTATGTACTTGAATCTTTGAAGAGCAATATAGTCTCTCTTGGCTTTAAGTGTTCTTGCATCAAATATAGTGGCCTTACTACTATCCCAAAGGCTTAAGTAAGCAGAGCTCTGACTTCATTGTGTGAGGCATCAGGAATCAGAGCTGCAGTAGCACAAAATGAAATAAGGTAAGTGTTGTGCTACTTATGATCCAGGATTTCACTGTTTCTGTGTGTCTGCCCAAGGCAGGCTTGAAATTCTCTGAAGTGGTTCTACACCTCAAGCAGAGTTAAGAATAAAGTTTCTTTAACCACATGCAAGAAATAAGCCTTAAAAACAGTTTGCCTGCTATTTTTCAGGCAGTTCTAAGTTATGATATCTGCAAACTGTTTGTAATGTCAAGGTTAGATTCTTATCCTGCTGAAAAAATTACATTCCTAGAAAAAGATGACTCTCTCCATCTGAAGTGTTATCTGGAAAAGTTTGATTTCTGTAATGCTGAGTTGGTGCAGAATAAAATGATTGGTGTCTCTACTGCTTGTTCTTCTGTATTCCTTCTGAGTAAATTAAAGAAATAAAATAAAATAAAATTAAATTAAAATTTCATCTAAGCAGTACTGGATTTTAGACAATTTAATTAAAAACATAGACATCATTTCTGAGAAGCATTCAAACAATTGTCCCAGAAGGTCCGAGAAGGCTGTGCAATTAGTTAAATTTAAATGCTTGCCTATGGACAAAGAGGAAACACACCTTTTATGTAAAATCAGGAATTTATGTTTTTACAATAGAAATCTTAATAGATTCATTTAAGAATCACTATTGGCCCAGATTTAAGTTGCAGAAAAAGAAAGAACTACTAAAAAATTTGTATTTTACACGGAAAAGAATTGTCAGTAGTGGTAATGGTGATAATAGTAATAAAAATGAAGATGATGAAGATGATGATTTTATACAGTTTAAATTGTTATGTAAACATTTTCCAGTTCTTACTCCTTTTCTTGGTGTTACCCTTCCACTGTCTCTCAAAACCCCAGATGCTTGCAAGAGTGTATGGTAAAATAGCAGCGTCTGGAGTCCTTTGCCATGAACACCATTATATCTTGGTTTTACTAATTCAATCTGAAATATATTTTTGTACTGTAGAGTTTCCCAAATAACCCTCCCAGTCCTGCTAGCTCTACAGACCAGAACCCTGTTGGTCACTGAGGCCTCATCTGCGGCTCTATGATTTTGTTGTCATTGCAGATCATATTTTGTCATTCACTAGACTCAATTTCTCCTAAAACATACGTTTTTCTGATGGATCATCTCTTGTTGTAACCTATTGTTAAAGTAACTTCTGTCATATGGGATCTGATACGGCTGAATTTTATGTCTGTGAACAAATCCTTCAGCAGAATTTCCTTCATCTGTGACTCATAATAAATAACTGGGCTCTGCATTGCATTAACATCTCATGGTAAAGAAGTGCAGTTCCCATTACATGTTTACATATTTATTGTGGTAGTCCTGGACCTATGAGCTTTTCTAGTAGAGAATTCATCAGGCACACAAATCACACCTACCAGCACATCTACATGCAAACAACCACACTCAGGAATTTCATCTTCAGGTAGCAAACTACACATAAACTGGGAAAGTCTTAAATATTCCAAGTAAACAGTTTCATGTTACAGGAAGTAAATAATCAACATCCAATGTTAATTAAATAGACTTCTTGTCTTCCTGATGACACAACAGGAATGTCAACATGGTGCTGTGTCTTCATTGCATTTGAGTTTGCTTCTGTGCTAATGCCAAACATTAATTGATGTGGTGCCACTCAAGCATGTCAGTACAGGTTTTTTGCAGTGTTCCCATCAAATTTTCTTCACAAGAATGTGAAGTCATATAAAGAAGATTTTCTGAGATGCTGGCAGCACTCTGATTCCTACTGTGCCTCTGTTTTTCCCAGAGCTTAGGGGTTGTGTCTGCAGTATTGTGATTTCTCTTGGCCATGCTGTAAGCCATGTATGTACTGCTCTTACAGCTTGAACAGCGTGAGCTGTGAATCACCTGCCCACTTAGTTGTGCTGTCATCAGTTTGCTCTGGATGGCAATGACTATACTCTTCTTTCATGTCACATCTTGTTCAGGCAGTATGAGCTCTCTGCAGCAAAGTTGAGATGGTCTTCTGCAAACAGGTCTTTCATGTGCCACATTTGCAAGCTCACCTGTAATCACCAATTGCCATAAAAGCAGCAATGCATGAGCAGGTTCTCTAACAGTCCCAATGGCATATCACATTTATCACCAAGAAAAGGGATTGAAGCCTCTTTCCTGAATTCCAGCTTAATGCACAAAGAGCATGTGTCTTTTTCTCTGTTGAAAGATTAATTATATGTAAGTATCTATTTTTCAAATGTTCACAAATTCAAGATTTTCTCAGACTTTGGAGAAATGGTGCATGGGCACTGATGTTCTTTTTTCTAAATCATTGGCCATCTTGACTGAAAGTAAATCCAGGTTTTACAGGGTTTCTTCTAAATGTATAAAAGTACAGATGTGACATTGTCACAACAATTGCATGACAGAAAGAGTCCAACAATAAGCACACAGAAACGGCAGTCAGGAGAAAGGGTCTGTCCTTCCCCTGCTGCCCACAGGTGCCTGATCAATGCCCATCACAAGGGGAACACAAACTGCATCTTTTTTTGGTAGATGAGTATTTTCTACCACACTGAATTGGAACTGCTGGGCTATCTTCTCTTCCTAGATTATTTGATTAATATGTCTGATGGCAGCTATTAGAAGGCTACAGTAAAACACAGAGTAACATAGGCTTTGATCCTCCTGCAAGAGGATGTTTGGCTCTCTACAAGAAGCTGAATGAGCCTAGACAACATTTACTTCCATCCTTTTGATCTGAAGGATGCTGCTTGTTAGTGAAGGCAGCTGATTCTAATCACAGTGGAGGGCTCTCATTTGCTGTTCTTTCACACTCATACTCTTCCTCTAAAAAGGAGAAGAGGATGGAAATACTGGGAGTGTAGAACCACACAGCGCTTGCTGGGATGCAGTATCTGTGAGAGTCATTTGCCAGTACAGGTGATGAAGTGCTTTTCATCTTGTTCCCTGGAGAATGAGGAAGAAGTGGAAAGGGGGAAGGAATTCTGTGGGTTTCACTGAAAAATTGTGCAGGTGGTTGCAGATAGTGCTTACTCATTACTTAGCAATGAAATGACAATGGTCGGGAAATGCAGAATTTGAGAGCAGGTGGTTGACGGGACAAGATTGGCTGGGAAACAAGAAAATAGAAATCCCATTTGACCTCTGCCAAATCTTTTAGCTAAAGTCTATATTCTGCTGGATTGTTGCCAGTTCTTCAGTGAGTTGACACGAGGAGCTCTGTGACATCACTTTGCATCAATATACTGTATTTTTAGTACATTTGGATATAGTTCACTTTTTCAGCTATACATCAAAAATCTAAACCTGTTGGCCTTATCTAGAAATGACAGAGTTGGCTTTTTTATTTTGTTTTGTAGAGACAGCCATCTGTCTATCTCAAGCTCATTCAGAGTTCCCACAGGCAAAGTATTTTTAAGTATATCAATTATAGTTGTATCAACTGTTTTGTAATTGTTGCCTTGTAGCTCTTCCCTGCTGTATCAATATCTCCTTTTTTAGTCTCTTTTTAGAGAAATCATGATCTTGTTCCTGTCACCCGGAGGAAGAATTTTCAATGTATTATTTGCGGAGGAGCAAGTGTTTATAAAGCTATATTTTCATGTGGTGCTTCTATCTACTGCTGTCTAAATATCCTGTCCAAGTAAAAGGTATATGCACATTTCTTCCTCAGCAAACTCTTTTGTTATAACAGTGTTAAAACAGCATATGTTTTATATTCACAGTCCCTATGAATCTCTTTAATTCATTCTCATCCTCTCTGAATATTTAAATTAAGAAAATAAAATGTAAATGAATGAGGGATAAATAAAATAACCTGCTGCTGCTGGCCCTGATTCCACATCATAAAGTATTCTCAGTTAGGTAAGTAATCTGAGGATTTTCCTTAGCAGACATCACTTTTAATGCCTAGATTCCTTCATTTCGTAGACAATGTTTTCCACATATGTTTAATAACTTCCTTAAATACCATATAATTGTACTCTGAAGACACATGGGATCCTCTCTTATCTCTGCATCAGCAAATACATTTTCCTGCCAAGATCATGTAAATGTGAAGACTGAAAGTCATCTGACACAATCTAGCATCTACTTCCCATTTGTATTTCACTCAAGCCAAGGCATACACTATTTTATTCAAGATATCACAGTTTTCAGGAAGGCTAATATCTCTGTCTCTGACTCTGAATACAAATTACATTGGGAATACTCCATGGCAACATTTGTAATGAGGAGTGAATTTTTGGAGTAGAAATAATTTTAATTACATTTGGTTTTCTTCAGAGACTCAGATTGTCCTGTCTTTGAAATAATCTAATATATATTGCATCACAGGGCTCTGAATATATTTTGCTATGTTATTAAGTCCATTATTTAGTTTAATACTGCAGTAACTATGAGCTGCATTTCCTGCAGAAGCTAATAAAGTACAGAACCCGGCAAGTATTGCAAAGTTGCTTTCACAGAGTCCTCTGTAAATCTCCCCCTTTAGGCTTTTGGATTTACATGAATATGGGATTGGCAGAGTAAATTGCCTCCTGCTGACAAAAAGAATGTAAGATTCAGAAGAACTATGCTTCTGAGTTTTCCAGCAAAAATCTGCATGGATTCTTAGAGAAACACAAAGTTCACCTCCTTCTCCTGTGGGTAGAAGATGACTTATTCTATAAAATAGAAGTTTGTAAAACCCAATCATTTTTTTACTGAAACAAATATTTAGGAGTATAAAATATGATAGGAGGGCAAAGATACTGAATTTTGTCCAGCTGGCTGGTCCTGAAATACTGCCAATACATATTAACAGTTTCTAAGATGAGTAGGACTGGGACATCTGTCCTCTCAATTGTCCACTTCAATAATAATTCCATGAGCATCATGACCAGTTTTGTTAACCTTTCTACTATTGTTTCTCTCACTAATCACAGCAACAAATGTCTGCATGGATATAGCCTACAGTAGTAATTAAAGCTGTGAAGAGACTTGGCATGCAACTAGCCTAAATGGTACCCATCTCACCACACCCATGTGGCATGTGGCTGTGGGTTTCATACTAAGAGCATTGATGATTACAGGTTTGGGGGCAAAGAACAACTGGAGTCTATATCTGAAAATGCAGAAAGGAAAGTGCTTAGTGAGGCAAGCTATCCAGGTCTCAGCTGGGATAGATATAATTTTTTTGTAGTAGCTGGTACATGGTTGTGTTTTGGATTCAGTGTCAGAGTAATGTTGATAACACATGGATGTTTTGGTTGTTGCTAAACTGGAGGACTTTTCAGTGTCTCATGCACTGCCTGTGAGGAACTGCACCAGAAGCTGGGAGGGAGCATGGCCAGAACTGCTGACCTGAACTGGCTAAAGGGATATTCCACATCTCAGAGTGGTTTGCCCAGTATATAAACTGGGGGAATTGCCTGGAAGGGTCAATAGCTGATCGGGGACAGGCTGGGCATCAGGTGAGGGCAGGAGTGAGAAACCATACTGTGCATCACTTAGATTTCTTGGGGTTTCTCTCCCTATCTCCAACTCCTTTTAATCACAATTATTATTAGTAGTATTATCATTACTACCAGTATTATTACTATCATCCTTATTATTATCATCTTCTACTTTGTTTCAATTGTAATCAGTGGCGCAGGGGGTATACTTGGAAGCCTCTCACTAGTGGTTTCCCCCAAAGTTCAATACTGGGCCTAGTATCCTTTAACTTATTTATCAATTACTTTGTTGAAGGGGCAGATGTTTCCTCAGCAAGTTCACTGATGACACAAAGCTAGGAGGAGTGGCAATACTCCAGAGTGCTGTGAACCCTTGACAGGCTGGGGAGATGGGCAGCGAAGAACTGTCTGAAATTCAACAAACACAACTGCAGAGTGCTGCCCCTGGGAGGAATAACTCCAGGCACCAGTACAGCCCAAAGGCTGTTCTGCTGGAAAGCAGCTCTGAGGAGAAGGACTTGGGGGTCCTGGTGGACAACAAGCTGTCCATGGGCTTTCCGATGATATGCTGGGATGTATTAGGAAGAGCATTGCCAGCCGCTCAGGCTCAGGGAAAGCAGTCCTGCCCTTCTACTCAGCCCTGGGGAGGCACATCTAGAGAGCTGTATCCAATTCTGGTCTCCTCAGGACTTGAGTGACACAGAGCTCTTGGAGCAAGTCCAGCAGAGGTGATTAATCCATCTAGCTGTTCCCCTTACTACTGACTGAACATCTGTCCAATTACAGAAGTGTGGGGCAAAAAACCAATAATAATAATAGAATTAATAATAATAATAATAGAAAACAACCCACAGGAGTCACTCAGTTCTGTTTTGTCCATTTGGGAAAACCAGCTGTTAATTTGTGAAATTCCTTATCTGTATCAGGCTATAGCCTAAAGTATAAGAATGCATCCCAGCATCTTAAACTTCAAGCCTATATTAGATAAAGAATGAATTCCTTTATAATGGATCATAAGAAAAAGGGAAGAATTCCAAGAACTCATCAGTGTCCTGGAAGGCAAATATATAAAACTCTTACATTATACTAGGAAGTGGCCTACTACCATATGTTGCAGAGTAGACAAAAGAAAAGAGCAATACTTCGATTTCCCCAGACCACCAGCATGACTCCAGATCTGATGTTTGTTTTACCACTGAGGATTAGAACACGATATATCAATCAATCATCTAAGAATTTAATGACACTAGAACTACCACTGTCTTCCATTTACATTCTCTTAAGTTGTTCAACATCCAGAGTTTCTTGATAACATGAAATAATCCCCCTTCATATTCATTCTACTGTAGAAGCTAGATGATATTTATAAAGGATAACGACATTTTCCTTTCTTCTGCTAAAAATGACCCTCATAAATAAAGCTAAATATGAAAAAATCTAAATCTAAATTTAAATAACCTAAATCTAAATATAGAATGACACGTATGTCATGTCGATACAGTGTAAATATTATGCAAACAACCAGCAAGCCATCCTTCAGTCTACTGAAGATCCCAAAATACCAAGTAGCAAAGACTAATATATATGTATGTATATATATATAAATCAAAGACTTCAGTTTTCAGTGAGGCATCTTATGTTGCCAAACAGCAGTTCCATTAATTTGCCAGGTTCCATCTTAAAATAAATTCAGACTCTGGTTCTCACTACCTTTTTTTTGAAAGCTCCTCATGAATTTAATTTTTGAGATGTTTAAAAGTCATCTTCTAAATTTCTAGTTTAATAAATACTCATGATTGTTTTATAGCATTTGATATTAGATCAGCATTTTTAATTCACGTAAGCAATTCTTCTCCCTTTTAACAATTTCCCCTGAATATAAGGAAGTGTCAATCTTCTTCAAACTTTCATTTGCCTAAACTAAATAAACCCTAATCTTTTCATTTTTCCCTATAAAATGAAAACTCCATTTTCCAAAGCTTTCTGTGTTCTTATTCCAATTTAATTTTGTTTTGTTTGGCTTTGCTTTTCTTCAACATATGTCAGAATAGAACTCTATATTCCGAAGTATTTCAGTGTCTTCTGCAGAAAGGTTTTCTTGTGTGACTCTCTACTTTCTTGCTGTTCATAATATCTCCCAACCTTGTGTCATCTGTAAATTCCATTAGCAAATAACTTGATTCTGTCTCTTTGGTCACTAATTTGAAGAGCATAGGTTCCCAATACTGAGCATTCATGTAGTAACCACTTTCAGCCTAATAACTCTTTCCAAAATATGATTTAGGGTGATTTTTTCCCCTTAAACAGCTCCTTATCCATTTCACATTAATCCCTCATATTTCCAACTTAAATGCTAATTTCCTATAAAGTGTTGTAAGAAACCCTTAAACCTGGATTATATCTGCTGTATACTTCTATGTAGTAACTCACTGATTTGACATTAAATGAAAAAAAGATTAGTCTGTGTTGCGTTATCTTTAACAAAATCATGCTGCAATTTAGTCTACTTTGTATTGCCTATCTGCTCTTACTTATGCATTCCTCCAAAATCTTTTCTAAAATTTTTCACAGTAAAAGTTCCATTGAGAGGCTTGATGTTGCTCAGAATCATGTTTTCATCCTTCTCTGAAGATACATACTGCATTTGCAGCCTTTAAGACAACATTTATGGTTTCATCAAGTGCCTTCTACTGGAGTTGTCAGTTCATATTCCCGTTCTTTTAATGGTATGGAAGAGGAATTTCCTACAGGCTAAATTTTATTACATCATATGGTCTAAGATGTTTTGTTTTTTTTCCATTAGAAACCCTAGTTCTCTAATTTAGTTATGGATTTGCACTTGTTCATATTGCAATTTAACATGAAGAACTCAGCCTATCCATAGTTATTTTTACAGCTGCATTTTCTATACGAGCTTAACACCCACTGAAATAGAGTCCAAATCACCACTGCTTCCTGGTCCTTCATCAAACATTTATTAAAGAAATCACTATTCTACCCTGTTCTAACCTTTGCTGCTGGCAGTTTCCAATCAACTGATGTTGTGAAATACAGTAATTTTATACAATTTGCATTATTTGTTATTTTACTTGTTATTTTGTAAATAACTTAATTGATACTGTGGTTTAAAGATGCCTTTTCAAAGGAAATCCCTGATCCTTTCTTATCCTATATTTTTACTGCTTCCTCTACCATAGAGATTTTCCCATAGATATTCTGGCTTAACCATAGCCTTGCATTGTTGTCTTTATACAGTCAAAATATCACTAATTTTAGAGAATTTTTCTAACCCTGCTGCTGCTATAAGCCTGTTTTAGTTTGTTGTACATGGTCAGTGTTTAATTTTGTAGCACGTATGACAAAAGGGCTTACTAACTCAGGCTTTAACATAACTCTTGTTTTTTATTTGGTATAAAATGCTATCATCTATGATTTTTATTATAAAATACTGTGCATTTTCTATTAGAATTTTTCTGTAAGTTTTATAAACCCTATTCCTTATTCATTCTCACAGTATTTTTTCATTTCAGGATAGATGGCTTTCTCTAGTAACAAATGGTTTCAGAGGGAGTAGCCATTTTACTTCATAGTCATGTCGCTCTAAGCAAATCAAATGATCAAACTTTTTAAATGGTTTTTGTGATATAGATACCAATCTATTAAAAAATTGCCGAAACCCTTCTCACGTGTTGTCAGAGAGTCCTTATGTGGGAAGGATGTTTAGCCATTTTCTCATATATCACAGACTTAGGTGTAAAATTGTGATTTGAAAGGAAAACTTTATTTCAAGCACCCAACGAAGTGACTTGATTTTCACAAGGGCTCCACTTTGGCAGCTCACCAAAGGGCCAGCATGAGTGCAGCAGGGACGGTCTTTACCCACGAACTGTGCCTTTGCCAGTCTTCATTTCTGGTGTTCAGTAGTTTTCATTGTGGGCCTAAATTGCATTTAATAAAACCCTAAAGATAGAAATGGTGATTTATTCCCTCCTTGTGGTCAGAGTCAGTTCATTTCAATTCCTGATACACAGAAGAAATATACTTAATATTGATGTCTCTCTGATGTCTCCATATTTTGTACTCCTGCTGTCTGAACTGTGCTTGTTACTGAATATTTCCAGGGAAGAGTGGGAAGCACAATTTCAAGTACAACTCAGCTTTCTGACAGCAGTTCATCCAGCCCTAAGTTTTTCACCTTTGATATCTCTTTGCCTACATGAGTGCTGAAGTGTGCATCATGTCCTGTCACCCACATGCAAAACACCAGCACTTTTCAGCATCTCAGACACATACCTGGCATGTGTCCCTCAAGGAAACAATGTTCCTCAATGACACTATTGATTTTGAGAAGCATGCAAATTGCACAAATGTTGGAACTGTTGATCACAGGATTAGCAGTATCCTAAAACGACATCATCCTGAGCAGTTGGGATTCTCAAAGCTGCCTCGTGGTGTGATCATCTGCAACACTCCCAGATTCCTGCAACTGTATTGATCACTCATCAAAATAAACCAACATTTAATTAGCACTTACCAGGTAAAGATTTTTCTCCAAATAAAAATATTGATCTTGAAAAAAAAAATCAAATTTCAACTCTAAATTTTTAAAAGAAAAAAAAAGAGTGTGGACATTAAAACAGAATGATCCAGTGTTCTAGATTCTAGATATTCTCTTTCTGCTGCTTCTCTATGATCCAGACCCCTTGACTGAACCGTGTCCCTCCAGCACTGATCTCCAACCCACTGCTTCCACAAGGGGAGAGTGGCAGGATAAGTGCTCAGCCTGGGGTGGCCTAGGGTGACCCCAAGCTGCTCAGGCTGTCTCCAGGGACAACTCCAAATACAGCTGGATTGCTGGGTCACAAACCAAAACCTTTTCAGTCCTTAGAGATAAGGATACAGAAGAAGGTGTTTATGTGTGAAATAGGTTGTTTTGTTGTTTGCTCATTAGTTTTCATCTGAGAATTAAAAATACATAAGATTATTTTGTCTATGATTAGAACAAGATTGAAATTAGTTCTCATTATTAGACAAATTGCTGGATGTCCACTAGAATCCTATATTGTCTATCTTTCCTACATAAATAATAATAGCTATTTTCTCTGGCTATGAATATTACATATCAAAGTTAATCTTCAATTCCCTTTCCTTATTTTTTCAGTGTTTTTTGCCGCTCCTTTAAAATAATATAGAAACGGTTTTCTGCATGCTAAGTGTCTACCACCTCTTGCAGACAGAGTTAATGTCTCCTTGGAGCTTCCCATTTATTCCACAGTAGAAGAGTTTCATTCCTTCATTTGTAAAATTTTCTTTCTTTCTGCATGACTATGTGCACAGTCTGCACTTCAAATCATTATTTCTAGATTATGTGTCTTCTGCTGAAAGAAATTATCTTCTGCAAGTGTTTTCCTAGTGGTGCTTTGTACAAAAAGATTTCCTAGCTTTCTCCTCTTGTTCCTCCTACATACCATCCTTGATCAGAAATACCTCAGGAAGGTGGAAGGATATTAGTCAAAGGAAAAACTTGTCTTATCATTACCCCTGATAGCTCCATGGCAGAGATTCAGCAACAGGAATTTGGCTTTTGAGGTGCGGGCTTGTAATGAAGAGCATCACACAAGCAACTCTGCAGGTGCACATTGCTCTTGTTGGCAGCACTTGTAAGAGCCAGAACACTTTGACCACAGCTCTGCAATGTGCACACCCCTCAAAGTAGGGAGCTTCACCCTAACCTTCTGGTTTGTCAAAAAAGAAACACTTTCTTCAACAGCAGTGGTCTAGCTAGAATCAAGAACCCATTAGTACTCTCCCAAACTGACCTGTCTTAACAAAAAAAAGTGTTAAGAAAGCAAGTCAAAAAGAAACAACAAATTAAAATTATTTTACCTTGAGAGTGTAAACAATTTGAAAATATCTTGAGGCTATTTTGATGGGCATACAGTGCCAGTGTGACTGGATGAATCAACACGTACCGATAACCAGGCTGACCACCAAACCACAGCTGAGATGCAAAGATTGGGGTGTTTTCATTACCTGGCTAACAGTGTTGGACAGCAGAAACATGGGGGGACACAGGCTCCCTTAGGCTCAGTTCATCCTTGCACAGTGCAGTGGGGTAGGCACTCCTGCTCCAAAGGGCTTCTCACACATGCAATTTATCACAAAGTTGTGCCTTTAGGATGCCTCTCTCTTTCTTTCTCTCTCTCTCTCTCTGCCCCAGCAGGAAGCTCAAGTATATTTCTGAGAGTTATCTCCACACAGGAATTACACCTCTCAAAAGGCAGAGGAAAAACAATACTAGCCATAAAACATAGTTTTCCTACACTGACATTCTTAGCATTCCCAGCTGCAAGGTCAGTTTGAGAGAAGCTATTCCATCCTCTTTGCCAAACCTTTTGATTTTAACCCTTTGCTCCCAACGGTGACATATACACTGAGCTGGTGACAAGTCACATAATCAGAGTACAGCTGCTTTAGGCACCATGAGAGAAGAGCAGAGGATGCCCACATGTTTTCCCATGCCATGTTGTAGTTGTGATCAGAGCTCAGTGACATTTTTTGATCAGCAGGAATCGGGAGGGGGAAGGAAGGTCTTATTGACTTATCAGAACCATTAAGAAAATTGGATCAGTGGAACCAGTGTCTCAGAGCAAAATGGTACACTACTGTATGACTCCTGAAATTGCACAGCAGTTCATTTATTTAAGATGCAGCACTCCTGCTACAGCCTGTGAACCACTTGCTAGCACTGTCCATTTCAGGAAAATCATTGTTAAATTCCTTCATTCTCATTCTGTTCTCTTCTGTTAATGAAGATCTTGTGTGTTTTTACAGCTGGGATTCCTAATTGATCAAACACTTAAACTAACTAGGGGCAAATTATCTTCTTTGAGAGGGGAAGATGTAATGAAAGACAAAAAGGTCCAATCATTTTGGCTATCTTTTTCTTTAAGTGTTACAGAAAAGAAAACAGAGTATAAATTGAATGCGATTTTGCTTTAATTAAGGAAAATGAAAATAATTGTATATTCTACTTCCACTTGTGACACTGTTGTATGCTTGAAGTAAAATTAAATTGCAGTCTGACAATTTCAGAAGCTAAATTCTTGGTGCATCTGCTGATGATAAAACATCTGTCTATAATAACAATCTTCTGAGATTATTTGATTTATGATCTTTGCATCCTATGCTTCTTAAATTTTTTTTGGCTTGAATTTTTACATATTTATCCCATTTTGAATCCTTAATATTCACCTAGTTCTCTTTTTTCTTCTTAATTTTGCCTTGCTTTCTATAGACACTTTTCCTACTTTGCCTATTTCACCTCTCTTTTTACCTGCCTCACATGCACCTGTGAAAGGCCACTGGGGAGATCTTGTGAATAATCAGATCTGATCTGATTTTCCTAAAATTATTTGGATGCATTGTTAGGTGGTGCTGAATAATGATTTCAGCCCTTTTGCACAGCCTTTGAAAGAGATCAGGCAATGCAAAGGATTTGACCTTGACCTTCCTACCTGAATGGCAGTGATTACATACAGATATTGCTTGTTCCAAGAATCATGCAAAATAGATGTGCCAGACTGTGTTCTCACTCACTGTTCAGTAGCTGTTTGGGGATAATTTATTCTTGAGATGACAGAATGCAGTTTACAAATTGTATCCTGTATACCTAATGAGACAATTATTTCAGGAGAGTCTGAGCTATCCAGCAAAATAGACACAGAGCAAATGGAAAGCCTGTGCTGGAAAGGATGAGCATGTTTGTTTAACTTGACAGGGTCCTGGTTAGGCCATCATTTGCTTGCATGTAACTTTCACTGGTGGAAAATGAGGTCTCACAAATTTCCCCCAAAAAAATTATTCGAGCCAGTTTTCCCAAGTCTGTCTACAAAATATTTGGACTTTCAGAAGATGTTGCTCTTCTCTGAATATAAAGTTTGAAAGTAAGGGTGAGTAAACTGAAAATGAGTGGGGGAAAGGGACAGATCTTTCCTGCCAATGGCATAGTAAGAATGCTGTCTCCCAAAGAAAGGAGACGGGCAAGAGCTGAAATTCAAGTTGTAAGCAGAAATGGCTTCCAGAACAGTGTAATAAAGTGCATATATTTAACTCATTATTTTTAGTTTACAAATGTTGACAGGAGTGACAAATATAATGTGCGTATGAGACAGAGGAGCAGGAATGAAACATTCTGTCTCCACTTGAAATAGTCTCCTTGTAATCCAAACAAACACACACACCTGCAAATTCCTCACAAGCCATCCAGCTGAAGCTCAGAGATGACTCATATTGTGCTTGACTGGAACCCTTGCTAAGGTAAGCCTGTGTGGACTCGGCGTTTCGTGCCGTGGGATGTTTAATAGCTGAGAGTAGCGATGTTGCAATGCAGCAATTTTAAGCAAAGACTTTCTTCATTCCAAGCAACTGAAAAAAATCTACCAGCAGAGTTATTTAAAAGAACAAAAAAGCATAAATACAGTTCAAGATGAGCTGGGAAGGAGGGAGAACCTAAACACCGCTGCAGGTCTGGATGTGATCTATACTGCATCAGCTGATCTTCTCAGGATGTCCTCCATAATGCCATTGATGGGGCAGCCCTTAATTAGGAAATGTTCCTGGATGAGGTCAGCACTGGCTTTGACCATAAACCACAGACATCATACATAAATAATATCAAACAACATATATTAGTCTTTAAACAGCCAGCTTCCAAGATGTGCCTGGCTGACACTTTTGCATGGAAGTGGGACTGGAGAAGAAACCATGATACCATATGATACCATAAGATGCTATTGGGTACAGAACCCAGTGCATGTGGAAATGTATAGCTCAAAAACATAGCAGTAAAAAATAAGAAGGGACTCACAGCTTTATATCTTTGCCCTTTTTTTGCTATAACTCAATGTAACTCAGTTTCAAAGGATAGTAATAGTGTGTAATTACTCTTTAAAATGACATCTATTTTTAGTAGGTTTGAATTATTGGGAACACCAGAATGGTTTGAGGACACGTTGTTCAGTGAGTGGGACATGTCAGTGCTGTGTGTCTGGGTGAGAGTGGGGTGGGTGGTGCCTTTGCTATCACTGTGCAAGATGCAGAGCTGAATCAGGACAGGTGGGCACATTATTGACAGAGCAAGAACCAACATCAGTATGTCACTGATGTTGGCCGTGGAACCCTGACCATCATGAGTTCTGTCCTCTGACTAACAGTTCTGGCTGGCTGACCAGTAGTCATGAAGTACTTATGTCAAGTGTCAGTGTTGAAGAGAGTGTTCAAACTGCATTTCACATGAAAAGAAAAATAATTAAATCAGTGCTAATTTTTGCATTGTCTCAATGAAGACTGGGATATTACCATGCTTTTTATCAGAATGACACAATGCAGACCAGGACATTGCCATTATTTTCTTAAATAATGTCCTTTGTTTTCTTTGGTGATTTAATGTTCATTAAAGAAAGTGAGGAAGGAAGATGGTTGTCTGTAGTGCTTTTTGCTAGAAATGAGCTCAAACCTAGAATGAAGTTTGGAGTTGGTGCTCTACTTAGTCATTGTTTTTCTTTGGAAGCATAGAGTAGAGTAGAAAATGGTTTTTCCTTTGCTTTTCTGATGTTTAATTTTGATTCCATAGGGACAGATACTTTGCAAATATCTTAAGGAGATGTTCTGTGATGTGAGGAGAAATCCAGAGAGACCTGGGCAGCCTTGAGAGGTGGGCCTGTGTGAACCTCATGAAGTTCAACAAGTCCAAGTACAAGGTCCTATACCTGGGTCAGGGCAATCTCAAGCACAAACACAGGCTGAGAAGAGACTGTATTGAGAGCATCCCTTAAGAGAAGGACTTGGGAATGTTGGTGAATAAGTTTATTGTGATGTGCACTTGCAGCCTGGAAAGCCAGTTGTGTCCCTGGCTGCATCAAAAGCAGTGTGACCAGCAGGACCAGGAAGGGGATTCTGCCCCTCGATTCTACTCTGGTAACTCCCCATCTGGAGTACTCATCCAATTCCAGGGCCCCCAACATAAGAAGGACTTGTACCTGTTGGAATAAATCCAGAGGAGGGCTATAAGGATGATCAAAGGGCTGGAGCACCTTTCCTGTAAAGGCAGGCTCATAAAATTTGGGCTATTCAGCCTGGAGAAGAGAAGGTTCTGCGAGAACTTACAGCATCTTCCAGTGCTTCTAGTACATCAAGAGGCTAAAAAGAAAGCTGGAGAGGGACTTTTTATGAGGACATGTAGTGATTGAACAGGGGGAATCGCTTTAAACTGAAGGAGGATAGATTTAGTTTGGAAATAAAGAAGAAATTATTTCCTGTCAGGATGGTGAGACACTGGAACAAGTTGTCCAGAGAAGTGGTGAATGCTCCATCCCTTGAAATGTTCAAGGCCAGGTTGGATGGGGCTCTGAGTAATTTGATCTAGTGGAAGGTACATCTGCCCATGTCAGGCACATTGGAAGTAGATGATCTTTAAGGTTCCTTCCAACTCAAACCATCCTATGAGTCTATTCCATAAATCCTTTCAACACAGAGAAGATTCAGAAAGGAGTCCTGCTCTTTTTGTCCCTTCTGCACCCACAAAACATATATCTCAGAAATTGATTCCAAGATTTTAAAGAATGTATGCACAACAATCTTAATTGCATTTTCTATGTCATCTTCTCTGGATGGTGGGAAAAAAAAGTAATCAAAGACAAACAAAAAAAGATAACATGCTAGCAAAAAAAAAAAAAAAAGGAGTAACCTAGTCTCATTTCCCTAAATGGAATCATATTATATCTGTATTTTGAAACTGAAATAAAAATGTTATCATCCACTTCTGTTTATGCAACGAGGTTGCTCAAGATATGGGGGCAAAAAGCAGATTCGCTCCAGTTGCTTAATTGGACAGAAGTAGTTGCTGAATGCCAGCCTGCCCTGAATGGAACTGAATGAAGGATTTTCACCAACCTTTCATCCTTTTGTATTTTCTAAGGTTAATCTTCCTTCCTTTTTGATTCCTTCACTAGGCTGCAGCTGGGAGAACAAGAGGTACAGCTGAAGTCAGAGCATCTTTCCATGCCTAGCTGATAAGAAAGTGGTTTGCTTGAGGCAAGAGCTAAATGACCTGTTCATAATCAATGTTTTTCAATTAATTTAATCTTTTCTCTTGCACATCAGTTTGTCATGAAGAGACCAGATTATATAAATACACTCCTCATCTAACGTTATTTGATGAATGCTTCAAGAGAAAATAAAGTAACTGCCTTTGTATTGATAAAAACTGTCACTTCCAGACTATTTGCCATTCATTATGGCATCTCTGCTGCAAGTACAACTAAGCAGATGTGGCTTGTCAGGACCACTCTGAAGGTGTCCCCTGGACAGGACAAAGCAACAGGTAGCATCTATGTTGGAAGTAAGCTTTTCAGTTTCAGTCACTGCTAACTGGCTAAATTGGTTCAAATTATCTCTACAATTCCAAACTAGAGATGGAGGATGCACGCCAACCTGTTGCATTTTTCACGTATATGGTAGCAGAAAATATGGCTAGAGCAGAAGTTAGAGCAGAGCTGCATTTTGCCTCTCCCTTTGCCCTGAGATGGCCATCCTTTCCCCTTTTCCTAATAAAGCACCAAAGTAGAGATGTTGAAGGTGTAAGTTGGGGAGATAAAAGGCTAGATTATATCCAGCCCACCAGTACAATGAAGTCTGCTGCAGAGGCATATTGTCAGGAGACAAGGGATCTCAGGATCCCCAACCCTCATGCAAGAGTTGTATGGTATATGAAGCTTAGATGGAGGGGGCTGCAGCTTTCACAAAATATTCAGATTATCATTGAGCAGCAGTTTTGATTTGTGTGCTATAGATTATTTTATACTAGTCAAGCAGATGTAATAGCAAATAGCATCAGGAAAGCAGAATGCCTGAAAACACAATGCAGCCACTGCTGGTTTGCTGTGCTGCTCCACAGATTTCCTGTTACCTGCTGAGCTGTGCAGGTGAGCGGTTTAGCTGCTTCTTCCCAGTGGCCACTCAGATTAAAACCCTGAGCTCTTTGACATATGGCTGCTCCAGTTGCAGTGGATCTCTCAGCTTGCTCCCAACATGCTATAACTTCAATTTACCAGAATGGCACTTATAGATGTCCAATTAAAATGTCCCATTTTATTGGGAAAAATGCTTTCCCAATGGTGCTGTGTGCCATTGAATGGAATTCAAAAATCACTTTGCCTTTTATGACTTGTATTTTCATAAAGAATGCAAACATGAAATACTTAATGTGATGTCCTAATTAATGGAAATATGCCAAACCCCTTTATTTTCCAGAGAAAATTATATTACACTGTTACATTTCCCCATTTCATGGCTGCATATTTTATATATTGTAACCATGGTTACTGTGTCATTAAAGTCTTTTCAGAGGGACTTGGGCATAGCATCAAGCTATTGCAGAGAATGATTGCTTTTGTAAATTTAAAAGAAGCTCTGCAGCTAATTACTGTGAGTTTGTGTAAATTGGACCAATGGAGAGCATGAAATTTGGAACAAATTATTGTAGAATCTGAAGCAAATGAAGAATATTTTTATTTGATTTAGGAACTTGCCTTCTGAATCACAAACCTCTTAAACTTTTAATTGTGTAAAGCTCAAGCTATACACTGGCACATTGCTGATACAGGAACACAGACAGCCCTGGTTGAACTGGGATGTGGATGGTCTTAAATAGAAATTACTGGCAGTGGGCAGAAAGCTGGGGAAAGGATAGAGCATGCCTAAGCTGTGCTGATTTTGCATTGTTTGGAAATTTTAGAAGGAAATTCAGCTACTTGGAAATCTTTTGAGTCGTCTCTTATCTGCCAAGTAAGTATATCTTTCCTCCACGTGGTGCATTATGTATTTGGGTAGAGTGGGGCTCTCTCCTCTCCTTAGCTGCCCAGAACTGTAGTAGCAGTAGTAAAGTAGGATCTTGCAATCACATTTCCTTAATCTTTCTTCAAATACTGATATCCTTATCAGAAAACAACATATCCATGCCACACAGATGCCTGGCAGCCTTTGAACCATATGGAAAGCTAAATTTAATAGTTAAATATCCTTGTACTCTGTATGCTACTAATCACTTTTACAGTTTGCCTCCCCAATTTTTCAATAGTTGCATGATTTGTGGTATCCTGATATGTTAGTAAGAATTTTCCATTCCTCCCTGTACCTCTGTTCTTGTCAAATACTTGGGATTTTTCTGTTCCACTAGCCTTTGAAATATTTGCATGGGATACTGCCACAGTGAGTGCAGTAAGTGACTGCACAGCAGTGAGGGTATGTGGGGTGAAGGCTCTCATCAGCACAGTGGCTGATGGCTTATCCTTGTCCTGTCTCTGTCCCTCCACACACCCTCCATCTGCCAACAGCCAGGGGCAATGAATTTTCTGAGCTCCATCTCTTATAATATTTTGCAGATACGATAATTAAGCTTAGTGCTCTTAATGGACTCAGGGAACCTCCTAGTGTCCTGATCCAAGCTGATGTTTACTTTGTATCGTGTTGCTTGTGTAACACTGCGTTACAGCAGACATTTTTCCTTCTCACAGATCTCAGCAAATAAGCAGAAAATCAACAGCACCTTCTCCAGATGACAGCAAGCTCAAATTGTGTAAGGCTTCATAAAAACCTCCTGTCCCAATCACTTATCTTCCCCATACTTTGAATTCTAACTCAGGAGCTGTGGAAGGAATCACATGGTCTCCATTAGCTTTGTGGAACACACCTCCACAGATGAGTGGGGAAAAAACCTAATATAAATCTTGAGCAGTCACCAACAATCCCTGTCTATTCACCATTATCCAATTTTATCCCTAAAACCGGCTCTGCACAGCCTGGCTACCAGCATGACAGACTTGGCCAGAAAAGATGCAAAATCTGGGTTTCCCATTGACCAGTGCCAGTGCAGCCACAGGCTGGTGCAAGCAGTCCTCAGACAAACAGCTGATAAAGTAGGGGTGAAAAAATTCAACCAGTGCTGAAAAAAACACTGAGTCTCGCATAGCCTTTTTGTAACAAATAATTAGGCTGTTAGATTTCAGTACTGTTAATTGAATAAATAAGATCAATAATATGACTTATGTGTGTGAGTCCATTCTCCCTAACCTGATCACCAGCAGAGTTGCAATTTTGAGGCTCAGGCTCTCTGCCAACCTTTTCTCCACTAAGTGGTCCTTCAGTCTTTCCTTCTTTTTTTTTCCCCTGCATCTGCTCACTTATCAAATTTATCAGCAGGATGCCTGAGCCCTTACCTAGGATAATACCCTGTCAGGAGGTAGATAATGGCATGGTATGGTATAACATTGGTATGCAGCTATGAGGCAATGAAATATCCAGGGGGTATGTCAAAAACATTGTATTTATCTTTCTGTGGTATTTTTACATCATTTTGGAAAAGGCCAAGTATGCCTGTGATGATGTAGTGTTATCAGCGAACATTTCAAAACCTATTTTGCACTCAGAGGGTTAACAATGGGAGAGACAAGCACTTCAACATCACCAGCAGCAGGTGATTCTGCACCTCCTTATTTGCAATAGTTCAGCAAAACCAGCCTCCAACCCTGTTTGGAAAATGTGGGCATCACCAGTATGCTCAGAACTCTGATTTCCTCTCTTGTAGAGTATAAACTACTCACTGGTAATGCAGGGTGGAAACACACTCCATCTCACTTAAAAGCCTTAGAAACATACATGAGACACACATTTGTGTGGGGACACACAGAAAAACTGCCCTCCTGGCAAATGTGGTAAGCACATAATCCTGCATGTGACAGGGGCTTGCAGCAAGTACAATGCAACAGAACTCCAGAGCACTCCACTTGATACCTTAGTCTGCTGGCTTTTCATGGCTTCTGCTAAACCCACATGACATTTCCCATTAAGTTAGTAAATTCTCATTTCAGAGAAACCCTGTCGCTTTTTTTTAACATTTCCAAAAATAAAGCATAACCAGAGGGTTCCCGTTATGTAACATAAATATTTTATTATCTTCCACATTATTCACTTGCAGAAAAATGACCTAGACACAGTTTTGGCCTCTTTCATTATATAGCCTTGAAAAATATGATGCCACATTGCACAGGTTGTCCTTCTACATATTATTACATAATATTGCATTATATATACATAACCCTTTCCCAAGTTGATTCTTGAAAAGACAGGAAAAATGAGAGTCTACTTCTTATGCTAACTCCTATTTCTTTTTATCCAAAAATAACTGTACCTTACAATGTATTCTTTCTGCTTAATGGATTTTTTTTTTATTTTTCTACAATACAAAATTGTAATTTCTGTTAGATTCATCATTGCATACCACAGAACTGTAAAAATTAAATTAAAGATCCTGCAAGTCTTGGTCTTCCCAGGCTAAGTGCTGTGCCATGGAGAACTCTGCTGGGGTTTTCCAGGTTGCTGCACAGATGTAGCTGCTTGTGTGTTGGAGCATAGGCAATGAGCCACAGTGCCACAATCTCTGTGCTTACTAACAAAGGGGCACCTCCATGCTTTCATTAGTTTGAGGGTTCTCATTTCCAAACTGTTCTGGTTTTAGCAGGGATAGAATTGATTTTCTTCATAGTAGCTGGTATGAGGCTATGCTTTGGATTTGTGCTGAAAACAGTGCTGATAGTTCTGGGATAGTTCAGTGTTTGTTCCTGCTGAGCAGGGCTTACACAGCATAAGCCCTCATCCCACCCCACCAGTGAGGAGGCTGAGGGTGCAGAAGGAGTTGGGAGAGGAAAGAGCCAAGACAACTGATCCCAACTGACTGAAGGGACATTCCAAGTCATATGGCAACTTGCTCAGCATCTGAAGCTGGGGGAAGGAGGAAGGGGAAGATGTTCAGAGCTGCTTGTCTTCCCAAATCACCGTTACACGTGATGGAGCCTCATTCCTGAGGATGGCCAAACATGCTTGTCAATAGGAAGTGGTGGATCACCCCCTTGTATTGCTTTGCTTGTGCACATGGCTTTGGCTTTACTAAATTGTACTATCTTTATCTCAACCCACAAGTTTTCTCCTTTTACCCTTCTGGAGGGCTGAGGGAAGGAGAAGGATGAGGAACCTTAGAACACACAGTACCTTAGCATGGACTCAAACCCTTGTTCATGTAGTTAAGGCAGATTTGCTGCTGATGAGGAAATGCACATCACAACCCAGGCTGCCAGCAACCATCAGATTTCCTGTTCTTCCTTCCCACTGACAGGGATCTTTGAGAAGCAACCTTCAAGCAGTGTTTTGCAGCTTGTTCTTAAGTTCACACTAGAGAAATGACGTGTGCATTAATGGGCCTTCTGCCATCTTGGCAAACATAACAGGCTTAATCAATACAAGTAAAGGTAACAAGCACAACATCCTTACTTGGCTGCAAGAGACATGTTTTCCAGGAATCAGGAATGGATAAGGCTACTGGGCAGTCAGCCTCCTCCAGAATCATCTTTCTCAATTCTTCTCCACACATAATTTGGAAACTGCTCTATTTCTACAGGATTTCCAATTGAAATTCTTCCCTGAATGTTTGGGTCTCTTCCCACGCATTAAGCAGTTGCACAAAGTGCTCATAGAAAGGCTGGACATGTCCACCAAGGGCCACTGCACATCCAGAAATCCTCAATGCATTCCCAGCATCAGCATTCAGTGCATGTGCTGCTGTGCTGACCTTCTCTGAAGGGCACATGTGCTTTTTAGTCTTATGCAAAAGGCTCAAGATGTCTCAAACATCAAGGACCAGACAGAGGGAAATCTAACTAAGCTATGCATCAGTCCAGCCTTGCTGCAGAAGGAGCCAGAGGGGAAGGGGTTATCACTGCAGAGCCAGCCACATCAAAGGCAAGATATCAAGTTGTCTAAGAAAACATGCCTCATTAAACACTTCATGCACCTACCAGGAATCACCCAACACAGTCCTTATTATTCAATCACTACTTGAGGCCATGTCAGCCTGGCATAATGAAACTCTCCATTTAGTAGATATCAGGACTATTTAAGGGTTGTTAACATTTACAGTTGACTTCATTTTTATTTGAATTACATGCCAGAGATACCAGTTATATTTTGGTATTCTTGCCAAAGAAAACTTTTAATATTTACAAACTTTGAACATGCCAGCTGGCTGATGCTAAGAGTTTGAGTTCTCTTCAAAACAAAATTATTGGAGCCATTTACATAAGTCTCACAGACAGTTTACTTTAGCTTTCATTTCCAAGATGTCAACATTAGCATCTACGGTTTATTTTGCAGTCTTCTGTTGAGAAAAGGAAAGCCCTCACCTTTATATTCATATTAACATTTATATAATCAGCCAGTAATCACTTGGACCTAAGAGCTCCGTGTCGTGTTTTAAACAAGATGCAGTTGAGCTCCCAGGCACAAAGTCAGTAGATTGGGCCATCCAGGAAATGTACATGATATGCCACCAACTGCAAGCCAATGCTCCAAAAAGTTTTGGTCCATGGATTAGGCAATGCCATGAAATATTCTCATTGGCAAATTTGATGTTAGAACCCTGCTCCTTTTCCCAAAAGGGTTAAATGAAGCAGCATAACGTGTCTTCTTATGCTCCATTTTTTGCTAGCTTTTAGCCCCAAATCTTGGTCCTTCTTTAGGCTTTTCCGAAACCCAAGCATTTAACCCTGACTCTGTGCCTGGACTTTCTCGTGTATAGTGTATCACTTTGAGCTTTTTTACTCCGAGTCCTCACTTTACTCAGATGTTTCTATTTCAGGATCTCCAACGCACATATTCCTATTTTGAGTGTCCCTCAGTTTTGAATGGTGGCATAAGCTTGTGCTGATGCTGGTTAAAAGCACCTGTCCATTATTTGAGATAATTCTGAGAGGAAGCTGCTGGTTTGCTTTACCTGCAGTACTGTCATGTTCAACACACTTGTCAGAGATTACAATGAAAGAATGATTTGATTTATTTGCTTGCAAACTACTGTGTATGATACTGCTTTCAGAAGGGACTCATGGGCAGGCAGGAGGAAGGTGGCTGTTCTTGGTGCATGACAGCTGTCCAGAGGAGAAACCAACCCTCTGTGATGAGGATATGGTCCTTCCACAGGGAATGATAAATATGGCCCAGTGGGAGGAGCCTCCACATCACATGGGATTTTGGTGTATTTCTTCCTCTGGATCTTCATAGTGCTCTAGAGGACAACTTCCTGCTGCAATCCAGCAGCAGGACTGTATGGTTTTCTCAGCAAATATAGTGCCATGAGGCCCAGCTGGCTCTACAGCAGGTTGTCCAAACAATCCCTCCCTGTCAGGGCCCCATTCACGCTGTCAGCTTTCAGCGGAGCACAAACAGCCACCACCAAGAACAGCACAGTGATATAATATAGGCGGGTTCAGCTTTCCTGAGTGTTGTGAGGAGACCAGTACTGGTTACACTAGCCCAGAAGCAACACTAAGTCAACCTTTTCCAGGGTACCATATAACCAGGTTACATTTGCACTACAGCCTGCTCTGGAGCAGCCAGCTTTCCTTGGGTTCTTGTGAGGGTGGGTCTCATCTAGCAGACCTTCAGTCTCCAGAATGGGGACAAATCTCTCAATCACCACAATTGAGAGACACTTGTATCTTTAGTGATGGGAAGAGCATTGTTGGACATAGTAGTACAAGGAGAAGGGAACAGCTGCACCAAGCATGTCCACAGAGAGTGGCAGAACAAGTCTTAGGAGAGCTTCACATCTCAGAGCCTACAGCCTACCCAGCTCCACTGGTGACCACCTCCAATGGGTACAGGACAGTCTCAGATCTGGTATCAAAAGCAGATTATTTGGTCCCCCTGATGCTTGTAGACAGTTTTGAGCAACAGCTATTTTCTGGACAGCCATACCACAGTGGAGTTCTAGATGACATTTTCCTTCCTTATCTTCCTCAAAAAACAAAGTAAGTCTCAAGATCCTTTATATTCCTACATAGATAGCTATGAGTGCTGTTGAAATTCTGATGACAATTTTAGGACCTTTCCTACAAAGACAACTTTTTATCTATCTTGCTGAAATTTCCGCACACTATATACTTCAGTAGCAATGCCGCAAGATCAGACCTCTTCAAATATCAAGGCATTAAATTATATTTCTTTATTCTAGTTTGTGCTGTCGACTCCTAAAAATAAAAAAGCTGGTTGAATCCTGACTTAGTAGGTGAAGAAAAATAGTTGTATTCCTGTAGCATCAAAAAATCTTTTGAATATATGTCTAGAATGGCTTGTAAAAACTCTGAATAGGGTTTCTTTGCCATGTAGTAATTACTATTGCCAATGTCTTGGGGAAATATCTGGAAATCATATTAAATGAAGTAAAGAAAAGGTGGAGGAGGAAGCTGTTTGTGGAAACATTCTTTCCCTGATCCATATCTGAATGTTCCCAGTCAACAAGCTCTCATCTTCACTTGAACTGTGCATCAAAAGAAGCAGCCAATGTGTATTCTCTTGTCAAACTCATTTCAAACTGATGCATAACAGCTGTGTACTAGTCAAGGTCATTTCAAAGGTGTTTACTTCGACTACTCAAACTCAATCTGTCTCTCTTCACTTAGATATAAAGTCAGTGATATTTGTAAACCAAACATTGTAAGGCAAAGGTCTGACTTGAAGCTGATGCTCACACTGGAGCTGGGAGCATGAAACAACTGTATAACAGTGGTATTTCCCTGGAAATGCTGATATAACTATACAATGGAGACCAATTCATAGGCAAGGCCTTGGGAAATGCCTCTGGGGCTAGCTAATGATACCTCTCAGGGCAATTCTAGAGCCTCTTCGAGGGCTGTCCTGCCTCCCATGGGTGGCACTCAGTGCCTGGCCTGATACCTTCACCCATTTCTTCTGGCCTGGCTTCATGTCACTGCCCATCAGCAGACACAACAATGGCCCCCTCCTAGAAGAGAGAGCCCTGCCACACTCTGCTACCAAGACAAATGAGATCTGAAGCAGTCTGAAAACAGTCTTGAGCATATACTTTCTTAAGCTGGACCTGAGATTGCCTTCAGCTTTGGCAGCCCCTGGAAGCAGCCAGTTTCAGGTACAGCAGGTCTCATCTGGAGCACCTCACAATCTCAGGAGGTGCAGACTTGTGTCTGACACAGCGTTTGCAAAAGATGTCTCACAAACCATGGCAGCTATTAGGTGGCCAAAGGATATGTACTATGTCCCTACAAGACTCTGTGCAGACACTGGCACAGGCAGCTCTCTGGACAGGCCAGCTTCTGCCAGCACCAGTGCATCTCAAACAACTAATCAGGGGCAAACACAACACTGCTGTTTTTTCTGAACCTGACTTGCTTCCATGTATTTGGTTTATTTTCTTTTGCTCTTGTGTGCCAGATAATATGAATTTTATTTTGTTCAACCGTCTGGAATTTTTAGCATACATTTACAGTGTTACCAGGATGGTTTGCATGGCTCTTTTGGCTGGCAAATATTTTTCCAAATTGTTTGAACTTTCATTTGCTATTTCTGTACTGATAGTGATAATGAATTAACAACAGAATGTACTCCCTGTGTAAATAGGGATAGTCATCTTCAAATCATCCCGTGTGTTCCACTTTATGACATTTTTATGTTGTGCAACATGAAAACAAAACAGTACCAGATTTACTTTAATGCTGCTAATGGAAGACAAAGTGAGTTCTTTGTAGATAACTACTAGGTTCTTGACATTTCTGACTAAGTACAATATAGGGCTACATTTCCACTGTGGTACTGCAGCTGCAAGCATTCGCCTGTCTCTAATCAAGCAAGAAGTTAACCTTGAATACCAAACACAAAATCTATAAACTAAAAGCTAGAACTAACTTGATTCCCTGAAGGTCACAGAATTTAAATAGAATGGAACAAATCCATCTGAAAATGAAACATTCTACATTATTCCACATGTATAGCTTTATGTCTTTGATATGGGATTTTCAGACTGCTTATTAACTCTTTAAAAAAGTTTTTAAGTAATAGTAGTTTGAGTCAGATCTGTCCACACTTATTCAGGGTTTACTCAAGCCAATACAGCACCCCAGGGCAAGGATGTCATTGGACCTGTGCAGCCAGGAAGAAGTGAGTCTTTCCTTCTCCCTTGTATGAGCACAGAGGTTAATATAATCCAATTCCTTGTGCTCCATTAACTGGTGAAGCAGATGCAGAAAAAGTTTGGCTCTGCAGCATGGGAAGGTGAGAGCAGATTCCCCTTGACCAAAGGGGGCACGGAGACAGATTATTGCATGGATGGAATGTCACGCTCTCTGGGTCTGCTCCATGCCTATGGGAAGAGATCACCTTCCCACTCTGCCCACAATGGCACAGCACACAGCCACAGTACATCATCCCATGAACAGCAGAGGAAATTCTGACTGAGAAAACACTGCCATCTCAGGTCTTCTGAGATTCACAGGATAAGATTCAAAGGATATATTTAGCAGTACTGTAATTTCTTTTTCCAGAACCTCATTTACAGACCAAATATTTACAGTTCCTCTTCACAAAAATGTGAGGACATTTGAGATCCTGCACTCTGGTTTGCAAGGATTTGCTATGTTACCATCATATATCCTCTAATCACTGAGCAGTTAACACTCAGCCACAGATAACACATTACAGGCTCCACTTGCATCTCTAGACAATGACATTTGCCTCAAAATTTAGGTGTCTGGGCTCCTGTTTCAGTCAATGGAGCTCAAGGCTCAGTCTGGGTGCCTGAACATCAGGCATCCCATTTTGAGAGGTCTTAAATGATGTACCTGAGATATCTGCATGGAGCTGGTGGATGTGACCCAAATCCTGCACACCCTGAAGAGGCAGACATGTTTCCTTTGAACATGGGACTGGATGGTGCTGGACACTGCAGCAAGCCCACACTCCCTGCCCTCCACCTTTCTCATGGGCAGTGCTGAAGGCTTCAGAGAAAAGCAGTCTTTGGTAAGCTGCTGCTTTATTCTTCCACCTTGGCTGTGCTGAATGGGGGAATTTCTCTCTTAACCCACTTAGCAACCAATTTAACACCCTCACATATAATGAGCTGTGGCCCACTGGATGTGTCCTCTGAGCTGTAGCTGCTAGCCTTGCTTTTATTCTCATGTGGAATGTCTCATCCTTCAATGAAATTTTCTGCACTACTTGTCACAGTTTCATCTCCCAGGCAGCTCCATAGTGAGCCTTTTGCTAAAACTGCAATCGCTGGGATTTATTATAATTCTGTTTTCATAGGAGAAATATGAAAGTGAAGTGTTAGTAAATTAGAGGCATGATAGGATCCTGGGCATCAAGGAGGAGTTGCAGTCATGTGAGAAGTCAATAGATCAAGAGTAACAAATGAGACCGGGTCTCTGACTGATTGGATGCCTCCTGCTCAGCATGTTCTTTTGTTTGTAGTCTTCATTACTAGTCCCCCTACCTGGGAGCATAACTGTGCACAGAGCTAAAGGAAATATTTCACTGGAACTTCCCATTTTAAATTTTGTTTCATTTTTTTATGCCTGAGTAAATTATGTTTTGGTCACCTATTTTGGTTTCCAGAAGAAGATGCTTTAAATGAAAGCACAGTTTTATGTATTGTCACTGTTCTATCCTTCCTCGGTCATTCTTTGTTGGAGTCCACCTTTGCACAATGCTTTCTGTATATAAAATTTCACAGATAATTGCTTTAATATTTGTTCCCATAGAAAGAATGTTTTATGACAATCTGAAGCAGGACATTGCCTTTTCAGATGACCTCAAATTTCTTCTGGGTGACAGTGGAAGAAGCTAAAGAACTATTTGTCTGTGCGTGTGTCACTTCAGAGACCTGACTACTCTGTCTCTCTTTCTGTGCTAGCCCCCTTGTACAGGCAAGATCCCTTGCACTGTTTATCCCATCCCCTATCAGTGGCTACCCATCTTGGCCCTTTTTAGAATAAAATGTCAAATTTTCAGACAAAACAGGCAATAAAAGAACTGAAGGTAATTTCCTGGTCATGCTTGAGACACTGTTCTTCTCTTGAAGTCACAGTAATTTTGATGGGTCCTTCTTTAGGTGAAGTCCTCTCAAGTACATGGGGACCTGGGCATGCTGGTTTGCTGGTGTGATCATTGTCTCAGGGAGTTTGTTCCTGGCAGAGGGAGAGGGCATCAGGAATCTCCATGGTAAACACTTACAGGATAACCTACCAAGAGAAATATTTGTCTTATTATTAATTAGGAGATGTCTGTGCCTGCAGCAGGGAGGTTGTGTACTACCTGCATTTTTTCCACTCCATTTGATTTAGTATTATCCTTGTAAGATATAATCTTTCTTTTATTGCTGTTAAACTCTGGACCTGAATATTTTGTAAAAATGAGTGTCACAGTTTAATTATACATTGTGAAAGATAAGATATTAATTATTAATCCTTTTGTTTTGGTTAAGATATTCCTTGCTGGCCACAGTGTGCACAAACATTAGAAAATAATCTCTTGTGCAACTTTTTCTCAAAAGATATGCCAACACTTGTTACTTGATATCCTCCAAATTTTACCTGTATGTTCATTAGGAAGTGTTCAGACACTGTAATATTGCAACAAAGATATTGTACCACCTCCCCATGTAGCATCACTTTGCACCTGCTAAGATTTTTGAAATTGTATCTTTGCCCAACCACAACTGAAGTGTTAATTGCTCAGACCCTGACCTCCTCAAATATAGTTAAACTTATTCTTCCTCTAATCTTCGCACAGCTATTGTAATTTAGTCAAAAATATAATATAATAATATAATATAATATAATATTATTGTATTGTATTGTATTTAGTCAAATATTTTAAAATATGTTAGAGAAAAGATAAGAGAATAAACCAATCCAAAATAATAAAATTGACAAATTGGTCGTCAGTGACACTTTCTACCCTTCACCATCCAAGTTGCCTGTGGTTTGTGGTACAAACAAATTTTAATTGAGTGACAGATTGTTATTTTCATACTGAAAAATCCTCTCATGATTTGGGAGAGCAAATGCTCTGATAATTCTTATTAAAATCAGTCTACAAATCATCAAGGCCAGAGGCTTTTTTTGATTGCATTTTTACAATAGCCATCTGGACTTCCTCTGGAGACCTGTGCTTGAGTCTGGTCTCTATTTTTTATAGTTCCTTTGCAGAAGCTTACCCTGTCCAGAAAATCCAAGACCTCAGGTGCAGCTGAACTAATGAATTACAAGTGATGTGCTTTGAGGGGTCTCTTAGGAAATCCTTGTTAAAATTCTACCACCAACCCAGAGGCAGGAGGGATAATATTTCTTCTCTACTGAGGTCCACCAGATTCCTGCTAAATCAGCAGTGCCAGACTTGACTTATCCTTTGTGATCTTAAAAACATCTAAAAGCGAAATTGTTTTCCTCTGTAATTACTTGCTGTACTTAGACTGGAGCTTACAACAGGTACATATACTTTATTTTGTGATAAGTCTGTTATTGACCTGTATTGACAGCACAGTGCTGACAGAGTGCAAGTGTGTGAAAGTCATTTAGTGATATCAATCGCCTTAGCACTGGAAGCAGTCTCCCATCCCAGTGATCTCACATGTGCAATAAGAAGATATTAAGTATTTTGGCAAGGGGATAATTAGACAGAAAGTGGCCTCTTTAGTTATAACAGGACTGGTCCTGAGGACCAGTCACATGAAGAAAAAAGTTCCCATTGAGTCTAGAAGGCATAGACAAGGTGCCTGTAGACTCTCTGAAACACATCCATGAAAATAGTAAATCATGGGTGATGTACTCCGTGTCATCCTCATCACAGCAGCTGTGTGTGCATTTTAACCCACCACAAATCCATAGCCCCTGGAATTAGGTCAGGCTCGGTGCAGAGGGTTAAACTAGATTAAATTTTACACATTTGCTGCAGGCTGAAAATTCTTGTGCTGACAGTAGTTGTGTATATGAAATTATTTTGGCAACAGTGAATTTATATGATCACAGAAAGACTATCAGAAATCTCTGATGTTTTCCTAAGACTGGGACTCTCCAGCTAATTAAAGGGGTGTACATCCTAAAGACCAATGGGCCTCTCAGTAGAAAGTGCCTTGTCATTTTGGAAATTGGAAGGTTAAAGCTGCATTTTTATTTTTTTTTTTACTTTAGATTTTCATGCCATGGTTTCAAAGTCAGTTTGAAACTGATTATTCTCTCACTACTGTTTTCCCATCTTTTTCTCCTCTGTATTTTCAAGAGATATTTTGTTCTCCAGCTTTTCCCCTTCCTGCTGTCAACTCTCCCTTTAAGAGTCTTCTGTCCTGTAAGTTCTGACAGACTGAATCCCAGCTTCAGTTACTCAGGATGAGTATTGCCAGCCAGACTGCCTTCAGTGTGTAGTGATGACCTGGAAGACAGCATGGGCATACACGGGATGAAGCTCTCCAATGGCACAAAGATGGGTGCAGGATTAGTCAATAGAATGAGAAAATAACCATGCCCAGAAGGCACTGAATAGAGCACCAGCCAAGGAAAGAGGAGAAGTGCAAGCAGGAAATTGAGCAAGAGAAAAAATGTTAGATTAAAACCTGGGGTAAGTAAACAGAATGGAAAGATCAGGGGGTTTGGATGCAAACTAGCAAGGAAAGCCCTATTCACTGGGAGGAATTCAGAAACCCAAGGGCGTTGCTTGAGCACTTGGGCTGGGAAGAGCCCAAAATCCCAGAATAGGATTGACAGCATGGGACAGAGGAGGAAGGAGGTGGATACACCACAAACTGGACAACAGGAACAACAATGAGAACATCATGTTCAATACTGTGCTTCCTCTGTGGAATTAAACACCTCCCTTCTGCTCTGGGACAGAGCTCTGGAATCCATGACCAGAACTGCTGCTTACACGTCGGCAGCTGTGAGTCCTGGGCATGGATGCTGGAACATGCTGTTGGTTAACAAAACAATTTTATCCAAGCAAACCTGAAACCAAATACTTCATTTTCATTTTTGCTCAGTAGAAAAACAATTCTATTTTTTCATGAAGTTGTTATTTTTACCATAAAATGCTTTGATTTTGCCAAGAAAATATTTGTTACTAAATAGTTTCAACTGGAAGTTGCCACTCTGCTAGGGCTGAAATTGTTATTACAGACTTCTATCTGGCAAGTTATAGGTTTTTTAGGTCACAGCTACAAATATTTACAGACTTCAAATCTGTATTTTTCTTGAGAATCAAATCTCCTAACATAATTCTTTCTTGCAATGTTTCACAATGCATGATTTTCAGGCAGAAGATGAGAACGAGTATTAACTCTTGCTTGTATGACAGATACTTAATTTTGAGAATCTAGGTTAACCCAGGTTAGGCCAGACACCAAAGTACAACATATATTACTATAACCTGGTTGGTTTTGCATTCTTGAGTGTCCAAGTGTGTTATCTCTTGAGACACACTAGGATTTTCCCAGTCTCTATTACTGGGTTCTTCCCTGTGTTAAATCCATCTTGAGTTAAAGCATATCCAAGCTGGGGTCAGTAGGTTTTGTATGCTTGACTGGAGAAAATTAATGGCTAAGACCAACAGAGGTGAGAGCCTGGATTCAGTGGGCAGTGAAGGGTGGGCATGAGGAGCAGACTCATGGGTGTCAGGCATGTTTCAAGAAATCTATATCCCAATTTTCATAACACTAAAGGAACATTTTTTGTAGTCGCATGAGTCTTTGCATTAAAATGTTGCAAATAATCTGCAGGTCTCCATTATTTTCCAAGTCTGTAGAATAATATTGCGTTGTACAACTTTTGGAGGTCTGTGCACTTTACAGTCCATCCAGTTTCCTGGGACTTAGTTGCTGCTGGTTTTAATCAGTACCTCCAATTCTTGGCTGTCACACTCTATAAATACTGATTTAAAGCTATGTCATATCAAATAAAGTAAAAATAACTTGTTCAAGATCATATTTAATCAAACGAAAGAAATTAGCTATAGGTTGGCTATTTTAGAAAGTAATAATATCACAGATTTTTTTTCCTTCACCATGGACATTAAAAGAAATGCTATTTTTAAAGACTTTCCTCAAAACTGCTGCATTCATTATTGATTTTCTTTCTACAGTTGTTTAAACGTCAATATCTAACCAACCACTTAATGAAAATGCAATTTACTAGAAATTATTTTTATCTCACTATTCTTAAGTAATTTATTTTATATCTCAGTTGTATAGAAAGGTAAGAGTTCAGGGAGCTAAAAAAAAGTAAATTTCTGTGGTTTTGAATGCCTAATCTTTAGCATTAGAATTAGTCAAAATGTCTTTTACCTTCGTCTTTTGCTTTCCCTTCTCCATTGATACAAACAACAGAGACTCAGATGTACTGCAGGATATTTTGAAATGAACAAATAACAAGTGTTTATTCAAGAAGAGGCAAGGTCCAAAATCCATTCTGCAACAGATAAATGTTACCAAATATATTTTAAAAATGTTTGTTTCCTGCCTTTCCACTGGCTTCGGACTAAGCTTTTACATAAATGTTTTGCTGCATGTTGTTCTGTACAGGAAAGAAATCGTTCCTGGAGAGCTTTTTCCTCTGTACCTTGCAGTTACATATTGGCATTTAGACTTACAAGTCCTAATTAGCACAACTGATTTTTCTCTGACAGTTAATATAAATTATAGCAGGAAGAAAAAGTACTGCTGCATTTCAGCATTGTACTCACTCTATCACAGACCTATCTTAGTAAATCCTTTAATTATGGACAAGCTGTCAGGTTGCTTAATGCTTCCAAGTAGTCAAAAATGCAGAGCATTCAGCATCAGGATGGCTCCTTCCTCCCAGATCACTCCTTGCCCTGGTAGGAGTTATCACCCAAAGTCACACCTGTCATCTCCAGGCATGGTTTACAATAGCTTGTGGTCTTTTTTTATCAAAAAATGTTGAAAGATGCACTACATACAGTTTAGACTAAAGTCTTTGGGTCAATATATGTCCCGTGTGCATACAGGGAGTCCTGGGCACCAGGATTAAGACAATTGGAAAAGTTCCTTGAACGCTACTATTTATAGCAATTCACAATAAACTTGGTAGATTACCTCAACACACACACAAAAGGGAAGAAAAGGGAAGAGAAGGAAGAGAGAGATAAATTATTTCTTGAGGAAAAATGCAACCAGGATGTAGAGCAGAAGTATCCTTCTCCCCACAGCACAATATTAACATTTTTTCAGCAATGAAGAAATTTGAATTAGTTGATTGCACCAATGTTTAGGAGACGTAGTTTCATAGAGATTAGTGGCAGTTTTTTTACTTTCCTGAGTAGGGTTTTATCTTCAAAGCTGGCCTTACAAGTAGCTGTAGAGAGTCTCCTTGTACCTAGTTAGGAGGTCAGAGTGTACTTAAACAGAATCAAGCAGTGCATTGCTGCTCCTACACACACCTATGCCCATAGCCTTGGGCTAAAAAGTTGATAAAACCATCAAAACTGGACAAATATAAGGAAACATTCTATCCCTAACAAGAAATAATTGGTCTGGTTGTCTCCAAGGACAACGTCTAGGTTAATTCACTCTGTTTATCATTTGGATAATGCCTTCCATGTAAGATTTCAGAAGGACATGTTTTGAAAGAGAAGAATAACCTTTTAGTTTCAATCTTTTTTACATCCATTTGAAAGATTTCCCACTTTCATATTTCTAGGTGTGCAGATTCACTGAAGGTGGCGGTGTTACTGATAGGACCCAGAGTGCAGGCAGTTCAAACTGCATTACTGAAGTTGGAAATGGGCAGACCCAGAGCAAGCAGTGAGTAACAGTTGTCATACTCTGCCAACCCTAACCCCTTACCGTGTTAGCTGCAGCAATAATGGCTACTTTGTTATTTAAAACAAAACAAAAAGCAGAGCAAAACACAAAAAGGCAAGCTTTTACATGCCAGCTTTAATTTCTATTACTGGGAAGGAATGTCCCACGAAGGTGAGCGCCAGTTTTTATCCTTTGCCTTAAGCCTTTGCCTTAAGCTCTCAGTTTCACCTCCACTGTCTTATTTTATTTACAAGCGATTTGCAACACTGGGAACTCTGCTGAAGAGCAAGATCATTACAAAGGATCTGAAACCAACATTCATATATTTTCCAAAAGGTGCTTCAAGGAACATGAATAAAAGAGGACTGCAAGTAGAGGTTTGGGTACTCATCTTATGTATAGGGAAGGATCTGAAGGGTAAGGTTTCAGAACTGAGCAGTTAAATGGTTTTAAGAAAGCAGTTAATCATTGGTAAGAGACTTTAAAATCTCAGTGGGATATTTTAGCACTTGCCAACTTTTTTTTTTTTTTTTGTGCAGCTTTAATTTAGTCTGAAATCAACTTAGTGTAAATCCCAGGACTGTGGACTATTATTTCAATAAAGTGAATCTCCTCTGCTGGCATAAGGCAGTTTTCTATACCCCTCTTGAAAACAGTTAAACTTTTCCACAAATATTATGTGTAAATAACTGAAGAACACTGGCAGGAAAAGCAGAAAGAACCTTTGTGGATAGCTTAGATCTGAAGAGGGAGATCCCTGACCACAATACAGATATTGCCTCTGCTGAGATAACAGAAATGATGGGCAGACTTGACAAAAAAAATGTCCAAAGAGACAGATGTAAACAATTAACTTATTTTGGAATGCAGATGTGGATGTTTTTCAAATTTTTTTTTAAATACATTTTCTCTATATTTTTTGATAACTACTGTACTATTAGGTTATTTCACATTAGTGTTTGCAGAGAAAATACAGTCCTGGAGATGTGCTAATGGAAGAACTTCTGAGATCCTATCCCTAACTCAGGACTTAGATAAGTAGGTGACTTCTCACAGATCAAGGAATTGCAGGAGGAAATCCCAGTAGTTTAGAAGTACACATACAAAGTGATGTGCATGTCTTCTACTGAGTCTTTACTTCATGTTTGTAATGGTTGAAGGGCATGCATACAGCTTTTCATCAAAACCCATAATACCATTAATTGTTAGACCAGTTCTGTGCCTCAGCCTCTAACAATGAGGACAGAAACTATGCTCATGCCTACCTGAAATGTGCACATATTGACTCCATGTACTACCACAACAAAACTCATAAAGTAGCTGTCACTGCAAATTATCATCAAATGGGGTCTGTCTTGTGGTAAAAAGTAATGCTTATAGAACAACAAAAAAAAAAGATAATTTCTTAAGCCATGCCTTTTCAAATCAACTGACTTTTATTAAAATCAAGTGAAAGTAGAGTGTCAAGAAATAAAAATGTAGGCAATGGTTGGAGAAAAACCAGCAAGAGCGCTAGAAAGCAGAAGAGAGAAGCTTTCAGTGTGAATCCTTAATAAAAGAGCTTATATGGTCATAGATACGTCTAGATATGTCAACACAAGATCCATGGGAATTGGGATTTTCTTCTGTCCATGGTCTTCCTGACAAATCAGGACTTCACTTTTCAGAGTGGATATTGAAGAATTGGAGGAAATACTATAAAGAATAAAAATTGCCAAAGCTCCAGAGATATTACTTACAATAGTAACTGTAATAGGCCTAGCCAGTTTAGCTAATAAAAAAACCTGCCAAACAACTGATAAAATATGGGATTGCATTTCTACCAACTATTAGAAATAGAGGGGGGAGGGGGAAAAGGCAGAACTGCAGATAAAACCAGAGAGAAATTAGTAATTAAAATTTAACTGAGAAGGCAGTTAGTCCTTGGATCAGATTGCCAAGGGAAGCTATGGATTCTTCACCTCTTGATCTATCTTGAAGGGTGTCTTTTTCTCAGAGAACTCAGCATAAAAATAATGGTGAAATCCATCAGAAAATTATCTGAATCTTTTTCCCCTAAAACTTTATGAATATGTGGTAGGCAAGAGTTGAAAGTGTGAGCCAAAGACAAGCATTTGCAGCAAAGCAGGTCACACCAGGCCACTGGCAATTAAATGGCAATATTATTTCTCCAACAATGCGAACAAACAGCTGAGATCATCTCATTTTCTCCATTCCCTCAGACAATGCACTCTCACCTTGGCCAGCCACTCAAGTGAGTACCAGATGCTGATTACTGCAGAAGGGAATATTTATGCCCCTCAGAGACAGCTTGGTGGGGCTAGCAGGCTGTGTGTTCTCAGCAGGATGCATGTTCAAGGATTGCTGAAGGATTGTTTTGGGAAGATGAGCCCTCTCACTGCTGATGGAAAGGAGGCTTAGGCATTTGGAAGAGCTCATTTTCCTGCCAAAGCTAGACCCATCACAGAGCAAGGGATGCTTTCCACAGGGAGAAGCTCAATGCAATTCACTGTGGACATCTTGGCCAAGTCTAAAGTACTGGAGCTAAAGATGCTGCAGGTTTGGAGGCAGAGCTCTGGAATCAATTTAAAGCCACCTGCAAGAGATAACAAGAGCCTAGAGCTGAGTAGCACAAACCCCTGGCACACCAGTAGGTATGAAGATGCCACTGAGCACAGCCTGAGAGCACTGGCAGAGGGATCAGGGTGAAGTGCATCAGGAAAGGCTCCTGGCCCTCTTCTTCAGTACCCACTTATCTCAGAACCTCTCGGGGACTGGAGTCAGGATGCTGGATGTTTGGATGTTGGCTGTGCTGGCACCATGAGCAAGGTGAGATCTCCACTGTCATTGAACCTCTGGATGATGTGCCATTCCCATGCTTTGTGCACAGGGACAGAGGTCTGTCACCCACAGACCATGCTGATCACAGCCAGCCACCCACACAACTGGGTAGGGTGGATCTGCTGTCCATGCACCCTGCAGCAGGCACGGGGCAATGGCAGGCTGTGGTGGGTGCTGGCAGCTGGCAGCAGGCCAGATACACGTGGTAGTGGGTGGTACTGGGTATATGTTACAGGGCAGTGGCAGCTATATGTTACAGGGCAGTATTGGGTATATGTTACAGGGCAATGTTGGGTATATGTTACAGGGCAGTGTCAGGCTGTGGCAGAAGGGGTCGGGCACATGTTATGGGGCGGTGCTAGGAGGTGTCAGGCACATGTTATAGGGCCATGTCAGGCACACGTTATGGGCCGGTGTTGGGCACATGTTACGGGCCGGTTTTGGGCACATGTTACGGGCCGGTGTCAGGCCATGTTAGTGTCGGTTTTGGGCACATGTTACGGGCCGGTTTTGCGCACTTGTTACGGGCCGGTGGCAGCGCGGAGCCCCCGCGCACTGCCACCGCCCAGCAGATGGCGCTCGCGCCGCGCGCTTCCGCCTCAACCGCGGTCCCTCAGGATCCTCCCCGCGCTCCCCTCGGTCCCGTCCCGCAGGATTTTCCCCGCACTCCCCTCGGCTTCCCCATCGCTGCCTGCCGGTGTCCGGGCTGCTCCCGTTGGCCCGAGGGCCGCGGCCGCTCGCAGACCCCACACGGCGTCTCTGGCGGTCAAACATCCGCGCCCGGACTCTGGCCCCCGGGCTCCGCGACAGCCCCGCTGAACGCCATCGCTTAGGATGGTGGAAAGTTTCAGGCTTCGGAGTCAAGCTAATAAGGTCACTTCTATCTCAAAAACTCTAATTAGAGCTACAGATGGGCTTTATTTTATTCCAGCCAATCTCCCTTGAGGGACAAAGGAATAGGATCTTCAGGATCCTTCCAATGCACACAAGAATGAAGCAGACAGTTCTCTCACAAGAAGGTGAAAGGAAAGAGAAATAATAGTCCTTAAGTCGTACAGTTCCCTGTAGTCACAGGGATGCTCACATGGGGAAATCCCAATAATTAGGATGACTCCTTGGGTGTCATCCCTGATTAGCTTGTTTTCCAGTCTCCTGTCCCTCCACCTACTGGCCCTTTCTTACTACTGGATGTCATTGTCCCACGGGTCCACAACACTGATTACTTTCACTTAAAATTCCTCTATGCTTTTTCCTATCCTGACCCCATGCCTCTGTAAGTAACTGCAGAACTACCTCGTTGTCCTCTGATCAAGCCTCACTTTCTTTAAAGGCTCTTATTTTTTTCCAAATTCCTATGATAAGTGGGCAATATGCAGACAGATGGTACCTTAGGATGATTTGCCAGTCATGCTGAATAGGATTTTCATATTGTTTTCCTGCACTCTCCATATCTCTGGATCTATTTGTGTACTGTTTTCTAAAATTTGGGTTATAAACTATTTGAAACACAGTATTGCAGACACATCCCTGTTCCATGTTTGGCATGAATTTTACACGGTGGAGCTGTGGTCCTTGAGCAGCGTTTTTGGGGCTACAGTAGTAAAAATCGTTGTTATCCATACTATGCTACCCAATACTGCAAATTTGTTCAATGCTTTTAATTATAAATTCCTATTCTGGTTATTTATAACTTTGTAGTTTTTTATGCTGGGTGTCTGCCTATGTTTCGATTTTTTTTGGAAAGTTGCAGCAAAAATGGTTATACTATTTCCCAGAAAAAAGATTATGAAAAAAGACATTGTTTTGCCAATGTTAATGAATTGGTTGTAAGAATTCTTTTTTGGAAACACTAGCTACTCCATGCTTTGACTTGGAGGTTGGCAGGCTGGAGGCCTCCTGGTGCCAGACACATAAGCATTTGCCCATATTTGGCTGAGTTTTAAACCCAGTTCTTTAGTATATAGTAGAGTTCGGCAGATAAATTGCTCAAAATTTCTGTCTGTCCTGAGGATGTGCTACCTTTTGCAGGCCAACTGCATTATCTCCACAGAGTAATTTATGCTTCCTGTATTCTTACCAACCCAGGACTTCTTGAAGATGCTTTTAAAAGTTGCAGCAAGATGGCTTGGTGCCTCCTGTGCCCACACATTGGCAGGTCCACAGAGAGCAAGAAGCCATCTCTCTTCAGCCCAGGTGAGAAATGACCAAGATCTCAGATATATGTCCAGGGAGGACCAAGACCTTAATCTGGAAAAGCATGGGAACTGGTGGGTTTTGTTAAAAAGAAAATAAAAGGATAAACTTGTTGGATAAGGAGACCATAATCTAAAATCAGTAAGAAAGAATGGTCTATATGAAAAACTGGTAAGACTGGCAATATCAGAACAGAATAGAGACAGGGATGAAGAAACATCTGCTAGCCACCTTCAAAGCCGTAAAGGATGAGTGCAAGGACATAGGTCCCCTTTAGACACTGTAGGAATGAAGGGCCAGTTACAAAAGAAAGCAGAGCAGATGAAAAGTCAGTCTGGATGAAGAGAGACTTAGGGAGAGATGAATGGGCAGCCTAAGGAGAGGATTAGGAATGGCAGTTTGTGAGAACTGGTTGGAGGAAAGGAAAGATTGAAACAAGAACCCCATGTGATGAAAAAGTGGGTGGAAAGTAGATTCACTAGATACAGAACTAATTTGGAGAGGCTGGTTGTAGAGCCAGGATCATGCACACAGAAGAAAAGAATAATGAAATTGGAAGAAAAAGCAGAAATGGGACACTGTGGATGGGAACAGAAAGTTTAGTGTTATGCTGAATAATATTTGAGTATAGAACTTGCCATGCAGACAGACAGGAAAAAGAAGCTTTGTGATAAGAAAGGAGATTAGAGGGTATAAAGCAAAAAAGGTCATGAATGTGTCAAGAGAGAAAAGAAAAACAAGAAAGGAAAGCTTTGTAAATTGGTACACATGATCTGTGACCAGGAAGACTTGAAATTACACCCAGTTGCTGAGACTTGCTCTGTCTTCACATAAAAAGCATCTGTGAAGTTCACTTTCAGACTGCCTCTCATGCTCCCTTAGAAAGCTGGCCCACCCAGAAGGTGACTATCTGGTCTTACTTCTCTGGGTAGAAATTTCAGCCCTGCCAATGGTCCATCTATGCTTCAATAAGATTCCACATAGTGGAATAGAGGAGAAAATTTTGCTGGCTTTCCAAATAACCTTAAAAATTGCAAACAACACTCCCCCTGTCTTCATATAAAGAAACCTTGCTGCAAGACAGCCTATTTTAGATGCTAAGAAGCATCAAATTTACAGCTACCAACTGTAATCTTAATTTAATGTGCTTCTGTGTAGGTGCATGCAGAATGGCTCTACTTGGAATTCACTTCCCTGCTTTCATTTCCTACACTTCCAACTAGATATAGATATCTACACAGAAGTCATAAGGAACTTTGCACTGCAGATAATTAAAAAGGGAATAAGCAAAGAATCATAGAATATATGCTAAGTTGGAAGAGACCCATTAGGATCATTGAGTTCAACTCCTGGTCCTGCACAGAACACCCCAAGAATTCACTTCTTGACATCTGGCAGGCTCAATGCTGTGTCCACTTACCTGGGACGCCTGTTTCAGTGCTCAACCACTCTCTCGATGAAAAAACTTCTCCTAATATCTAACTTAAACCTCCCTAAGATACAACTTCATGCCATTCCCTTGGGTCCTGTCACTGGTCACGAGAGTGAAGACATCAGTACTTGACCTTCACCTGGTGAGGATGTTGAAGATCACAATGAGGTCTCCTCTCAGCTTCCTCTTCTCCAGGCTGAACAAAGTGACCTCAGCTGTCCCTGATAAGGCTTCCCTCAGGACCCTTCACCACCCTTGTGGCCTTTCTCAGAATGCTCTACAATAGTTCAATGTCTTTCTAATAATGTGGTGCCCAAAACTGCATCAATGCAGAGCAGAGCAGGACCATCCCTCCCTTGCCCAGCTGGACACAGCCCAGATGCTGTGTCTGATGGCAGAACAATCTTACTAAGCACTAGTTTATACTCTCCATTATAGTGTGTGGCATTGTACCTGTATTTGGAAGCTCATATAGAGTTACTGTGACTATCTGTAAACATAAGGAAATCTTAGGAAAGTACCTGTGATAATGGTCTGCAGCTCCAATCTTTCCTTTAGAAGAAATTAACTGGGACCTATTAATTTGTATTCCCCAATTACCTTACATTCCCTTGTATCTGGCTTAGCGTTTGTATGAAGACATTTGTATGAAAGATTAGGAAGGAATGTTGACTTTGGTGTATCCAATTTATTGATGACTTTCAGTTCCTACATCACTGTCATTTCTGACATGGATGATGAGTGATAAACCACTTTGAGGAGCTTAAGCCTTGGCTGAAATCTCACTCCTCATGCCAGATACGAGGAATTGAATAGGGAAGGCAGTCAGAAGAGTTGGCAGAATTCACACCAGCACTCCTCCTTGAGAAAGCATAACTGACTCTTGTAGCGTGGTGAAATACAGCATTCAACATATTCCAGCTGCATACCTAGACTCTCCAGGAGCAATTCGGTCCAGAACCAGTTTTTATGGTCATGTCAAGGCACATATAATTTTTTTCTGCCAGATGCAAACCTGTAACAATCATCAACATTTTGGCCACCCAAAAGGCGGTTGCTATAATATTCCTCTGATGAGGAGTCGTAAATATACTGAAGACTCTGAAGACTGCTGAGGCTTGAAAGGAGCTATATATTAAAGGCTTATGAACTAACTGCTGAGCCAGAGTGTAGGTCCACTCTTAACTGTGTTTCTCTATACTCAGCAGTTTTCTTGCTTTTTCTTTGTACTTCTTCCATTTACAAACTTTTTGCATGATGCTCCCAAGCCAAGGGACTCTACAGATTCCTGGCTGAGGGAGCAGGACATGCAAATGGATCTGCTTGCTTCTGAGATTAAAGAATATAGAATTTTTTAATATTCTGAGATATTTCGTTCATGCCTTATAGACACATATATTTACCTGCTGTTTGTAGATTAAAGATCCCAAAAGAGAGATTTTTGAATGGGAAAAAAAAGAAGGATCTAGCCCAGGCCTTTCCATTAGCAAAGATACTACATTTTTCATAACAGTGTAGGACAAAATGCATCTGGCCTCTTACTGGTTGTGAAAGCAAAACACAGTCTTATCTTGCTATGACTGACCTTCCTGAAAGATCTGATGATTCCTGGCCTAAAAGAGGCAGGAATTACCTGTCTTGTAGGTAGATAAGCTTTGTGAGCAACTGTGTGACAGAAGGGAAATTTAAGAAGCCTGTAACTGTAATGTAGGAAAGTGTTGGCTCTGCAGACTAAGGGTTTTAAGCGCTGTATGGAAATATGAATTGCAGACTCAGTTTGCTCAGCAAAAACTGAGTTTGCTTTTGCTTTGCCATATGGACCAGGTTAGATGGCTATTAGATCTTCAGCAAATCTCCCTGGTTTCTTGTCTTTAAGTATTCACAAGTATTCCGCAGGCTGGATACAGGGGATACCACCAAAACATGGGCTCCATTCATGTCACAGCAAGGATAATGGCAGGAACCTGGTAGAAATGTTCAGAACAGTAGGCTCAAAGACACTGGAGATGGGTGGCACTGCCACCACCTCAGTGCTCCCTACATGCCTCCACATGCCGCTCAGTGGGATACAGGACCCTTGATCAACAGTGGTTGCTGACAACTGGAAGAGGCTGCAGCTCCTTATCTCAGGAAAAAATTATTCACTAAAAGAGTGATTGGGCATTGGAATCGTCAGCCCAGGGAGGTGGTGGAGTCACTGTTGCTGGACATGTTTAAAAAAAAAGACTGGGCATGGCACTCACTGCCATGGTTTAGTTGATGAGGAGGTAGTAGGTTGTTTGAGTTAGTAAGTTAGGAGGTTTTTTGAATTTCTTAGAGAGACATTAGAGTGTAGGGATTGAAGTTTTTAGATGGAACAAGTAAGTGAGTAGATGGAATGAGTGAGCAGATAGAGCGAGTAAGTAAGTAGAATAAGTTTTAAGTGTTTTTAATGAGTAAAGGTTTTAGATGCCAGAAAAGTAGTACATGTTCTAGTGAAGGTTGAAAAACATAGTCTTAGGTGTTAGTGTTTTCTTAGAAGCTCTAAGAACTTAACTTTACACATATTAGAGTTATAGTTAAGAATATTGCTTATATTTCTCAGTTAGAACAAGATAGGCTATGTACATAGTTTATACGTAGCCTGGCATGTTAAGAAACAAAAATTTTAGCAAGTTAAGAAGTAGTAGTCTAATTTTGCATCTTAGCTTGTTAGAAAGTTTTTATAAAAGAACTCTATGCCATGGCTTTATGCCAGTGCATTTTGCCACCTGCATTTTGCCATTGCTTTGCTTTGTTTTTGCCTTTGAGACTGGTGTGCTTCTGTAGTAAATAACTCTATAGCAACTATTAGCTGCTTAGCTTTTTGAAGAACGTAACCTGACAGTTAAGTGCCTAAGAGCACCCAGAGGTTCAAAACCTCACATTTTGTCATAGGTTGAATTTGATGATTTCAAAGCTATTTTCCAGACTAGTTTATTCTGTGATTCTGTGATCTGTCTGCTGCATCTACAGCAGCACACGAGGCTGACTTTGCATCTTAGCCTGGAGTCAATTTTCAAATGCAATCCAGTGACAAATTCATTATTTTGGTCTCAGAATGAAAACCTTTCAGGAGTATGTAGGCAAAAGAACTAATATTACTCAAAGTGTTTTACAACATAGAAGTAAAATTAAAATTTGGTATTTTTGGTGGTGCAACAAGAAGTTACAAACAGAATAGTGATAGGAGGTGTAGCTGAGGTTCCTGTCCTTTTTGACTTGCTTGAGATGTGGTGATTGCTTGGATCCCAGCCACCATAAGTTATATGGCAGCAACCTCATCCTCACTAGCATTTTTTTATTCCACCAGAAAACGATGATTGATTGTTCTCTTTACATGTGGAACTTATAATAATGATATGTCTTTTTCCTCAGCAAGCTGAATTATTGGCCTGAGATTTTTCTGTGAATTCTTTAGGACCACATTGAAACACCCATATACTTCTCTGAGAGATCATGGGATATCTTAGCAGTTGCAGCATAAGGCAGAGAAGGGTCCTTAAGACTGCAATGGGTATGGGAGAAGAACCAGAAACATCTGGGCAGTTTTGGACACTCAGAAATTAAAACAAATATTAAAAGGTGGTTTAGCTAGTGAAAACTTACCCTGTCACAAAATCTTTTTTCCTGTATTTGAGTGACAAGTAATATCATCAGATCACAGGAAATCAGACGATTTAAAATGAAAGAGTAAAAGCCAGATACAATGGACAAAAGGCTCATGTTTACATGGTACAAGACAATGCACCATGGATATTGAGATAACTCTGTTAAAAATGCAGTAGGCCAGGGGACCTGTGTTATTTTATGGGAGGGTTCAGACCTACTTGTTATGCAACTTAGACCTAGGAAGTGGTATGGTTGGTTTTGGCTTCTTTGACATGGTTTTGGATAAGAATTTGGTATGTGGACTTAAAGAGAGCTCATATTGCAAACTTCAAGAATTCATAATTTTTAGTGGCTTGCAAAAGTGGTCCAAAACCGAGATCCTGTGGGAGAACTGATGTTTGAAGAAACGTCACAATTAAAAATGAAATAGGGAACATGAAGTAGCTATTGGAAAATGTGGTTCATTTTATAATGTGATTGAATAATAGAACAAACACTTATGAATCCGCAACTAAGCCTGAAAGTGTGGGACCGGGTTTTAGATAGAAATAAAATGCAGCCAACTATTTCAGAAATAAATGAAATGCTGTAATCGGTGAGGTCCTGAAATGCATGTGCTGCCAGTTTTTAGATGCACTACACAAACTTGAATTTGTATTTGTTTTGACTCAGTCCCCTGAAATAAATTTGGATCACATATTTAAAATCTAATTATGCTATCTACCATATTTCAAATGCTAAAATAACCCCCCCAAAAGGAAATAAGTTCTCCTTACTACTTTCAAGTGGGTATTAGTGCTGGAAACAACTGAAGAACACTGTCATCTTGGTATCCTCTTGGTTAACACGATGGTTTCATTTCACATTTGACTCCCACTAAGGCAATGGTATATTGGAAAAAAAACACAGGAACTTCTTTCTCCCCACACTATGCTCATTAAAACTCAAACAGGTTTCCAGGGTACCCACATGCCTTATGGTTTGTGTTATGTTTTCTGAGTGAAAACTTCTCAAGCATTTGAAATTGAAAAAACAAATTCCAATATGTTTTAATTTTTTGCTAGTGGAACTCAAGAAACACCAAATAATTGGGACAAATTTTTCACAGTAATCCCATTGTCCCCTAGCTTCAAGTAGAACAAAATTCATAATTTACATTACTTCTTTGAAACAAATGATTCTCACATATTTTGAGATTATTGGAAATAGAAAAACACAGAAAAACAAAAGGCAGTGTTTAATGCCTTTCCTCTTTTTGCTTTGTTCTCAGTGGAATTCAGTGATGGTCTTTAGGAGCTTTTGACTGTAGGTGTGAAAGGGACAATAAGGAATGCGTTCTAAAACCTGCCAAATAGACAGCAAAGTGCAACGGTCAGAGAAAAATCACATCTACTGCACTCTGCTGGCATGGCAAGGAGGCCTGGAAGGGCTCTGGGAGCTCAGACAATAAGTGGTTCTGTTTAGCCTTCCTAGTGTAGTTGGGAGTGTTTTGCTGTCATGTGAACATTTATCTCGTGCAAATCTTATATGAAAAACCATTTTCCTTGTAATTTAAAAAATACTGATGGCTATACAGTATATGAATTGTAGAGCTTTCATTCACACTAAGAGGAACTCTTGATATTGTACTGCATTGGATTGACTACTTCAGTTTTCCCTGATTTCTCTACTGTGAGTGGAAGAAAGGATTTTTAAAAATTTTAATTGCTATTTTTCTTTAATTTAGGCTCAGTAAGAGTTTCATGTCATAGCAGCAGTTTGCCTCTTCTCACAATCATCTCTGTAATAGCTTTGTTGAAAGTCCAAAAAATGTGGGGTATCTCCGGATTTAAGCAATTTTATCAAATTTGGACCTGTCTGGCCTCAGTTTGGCTGCTTTCACCACTCGACTTTGTGGCAATCTTTCTGTGGATGGAGCCCCAGGCTGAAAGCACCCTGCTTGGTTGAAGTCCTACCCCACCCTCTAGGTAAATAATAATCTCATCGCAAAGTCTCCTATGATTTATTTGGCGGGGTGAAATTCTCCCACCTTTTTTTGACTAACAGCCTGAAATGTTTTCTTTCATGTATCCCTTTGCACTGACAAATTCCTACATCCTACTCCCGCATCCTACCTGCTCCAATCTGGCCTGTGTCCACTAGCCATTCTCTGTGTCTGGGTTCAGACATTTCTTTCCTTTCCTGGTATTTCTAATAAGGCACTTCCTCAGCTCCAAGAAATCCACTCACTGTGTCCCAGGCTTGAAGAGACCCATGGCATCACCTTCCCTTTGCCTATCAATCTTGCTGCTGCAACTCTCTACTTTTCTTTCTTTTTTGTTCCTATAACCTGTGGGGCTTTTAAGGGGTCGGGGGTCTTAAAGGTCAATCAAGAGAGCACTGATAGTATTATTTTAGACCTAAACATCATCGTACTTTTTATTTGCCCTGCTCTGGATACTGTGGGCTGTAGTGTAGAGAGCAAATACTTTTCTTAGTGTATTTCTAAAGGCTGAAATAATCAATGAAAACAAGATTAGAAATGTTGTCACTGTCTTCCAGAATATCCACTCTAGAATGATTATTTTTTTCCTTATGTTTGTTCCATAAGAAATCTTGGCTCAGATTTTTTTGCAACCTTCTTCCAACATCTTGCAATCAAATTCTTGAATATTTGTCACCTAAGATCTGAGCCACTCACTTCTCTGTCCCAGCTACCCCTAATACTGCTTTCATGTCATCTCCATTCTTATACCAGCATTTTTTCTCCTAAAGAAATTAATCTTTAAATTCAGTGTTAGTTCCCCTGAAAGCCAGTGATTCCAGAACTACGTTTATTTGAACTTTTGTACATGCATAAGGACCAACCTTATGGAAATTTAACTATATTTTTACGGATAGATACGCAATAAAAACACTAATGTTGGTAACCTGTAATCCCAGATAGTCCCCTTTATGTTACCACATAGGAAGGAAGGAAGGAAGCAAGGAAGGAAGGAAGGAAGGAAGGAAGGTTGATCAAATTGTACATTAACATAATGCAAACAATAATTCTTTAGGATACTGATCCATTTCTGACAATTTTTACTAAGCAACAGTCAGAGCCAGTTAGGTGGCTACTACACTCAGATATTTTGAAGTGATATTTAATCTCTTATGTGTTAAAACCTTTTATGAATGGTGAAGAATTGTCTGCACTGACTTGACCAGGGTTATCTACCTGAATGGTTGAGTGAACATGCCTGATTTTAAAGGAAGGGAGAAGTACCTATGCCATACACATGTATTTCATACCTCCTTATTTTTTAAACTTACTTTACTTCACTTCAAATTTACTAGAAGTATCAATTCCCATATTCCCAAACTTATTATAATATTGATACTATTTTTACCCAAATAAAAATAAAAGCCTTTTCTGATCATTAAGAGGAATAAAAAATATTGGCACACATATAAAGCCCCAGGAGCTTTCAAGTAGCATTAAATCATACCTTTAAGAAACTTGTGATTTCTCCCAACTGACTTCATTATCTGAAGACTGCCTTACCTGAGCAACTAACCAGAAGCATTATTTTAAGAATCAGAGTTTCTGTACTTCTTGCTTAACTTTTTCTGGAGTTCATAGGATATGCCAAAACTGTGAACTTTCACAACTTTATCACATCATCACCTGGGTGTCTTACTACATCCATCTCACATAAAGGCACTGACATGGACAAAATACAAGTGACTTGCCTGGTAACAGTGAATTTTTTTTTGGCGGGGGGTGGGGGGTGTTGGTATGAGTACAATTAATTCAGTCCACTGTCAGTAATAGAATTTTAATCACATTCTTTACCTAAAGTCATTGCTGATTTAAAGGACTATTTTTACCTTTGCAATTTAATAGCTACCTGAGTTAGCAAGATCAGATTTCCACACTCTAAATCCCTTAGGAGAAGGTCCTATAGTGTTCCTACTTTGCACATGCTTGGCTTGGCAGAAATCATAACTGAGCTCCAGCCAAAGGCTCGTGACTTCCCATTCTTGGCTGTGTGTTTTGGTCTCACACACAGCCAAAAATTCATGGCCTTTCCACAGAGGCCATGAATGCTATGGGAGTGAGCATGCTGTCGGGAATGCTGCATGTCGTAAACATGGCCAGTGCTCCAGCAGGGCTTGTGGCCCTCATTCTAGGGATTGAAACAAAATATTTCTTCATCACTTCTGAATTTTAGAGCAAATACAGAACAAGCCCATGGTCTCTCCAAACCTCAAGCAATTTACTTTGGCTACCAATACACCCACAGAAGGAGTTTTGTGATTTATATATTTATCCTTTCCTTACTTAGTATTGATTCTAAATAAAGAAGAAACCATGCTTGACGGGAAATCTATGAATAAGGACATATGAATTAAAGAGTTTGTTTTATCTACCCACTTTCCTTCTATTGTTGCCAAAGAAAGTTTTCTTCTTTGTAGTAAAAGTAATGGTGCTCTGCATAATCAGTATGATATAGAACAAGTAGAAGCTTCTTTTTCAGATACTGAGTACTGAGAAACTATCAAATTATTATTCTACTCCATTATTCACATTTCATTAATCTTAGGAAATCTACCCAACAAGGAACATGTACTGACAAGCATTCAAAAAATTTACCTTTCTTATTTGCCTATCACTATAATCCATCATTTTATACATCTAATTTATTTATTTTTAGTTTGACAGATCTTATGTCTTCAGCAGAAATGAAAAGGAGATAGTTCTGTGACAGCAAGTGCCATAGAGAAAATTAATCTGAATAGACAACATTGTTATGTTTCTAAAGTACCAATGATTTTATTTTGCATTCATAGGCTTCTATCAGTGGTAAAATGCAGCCATTTTTCCTCAATGGATAAGTTTAAAATAATATTTTTGTTATGTCTGTGGAGAACTATAATAACCTTGAACCAGCACTCCAGATGCAGGTTGCACTATATAATTAGGTACCCTAGATAAACATTACTGTAGAAGTTAGAACTGAATGAACTTTTAAGGAATGGAAAGAAAGGGAATTATGATCCAGTGGTAAGAATACACTTTGGGCAATGGTCATGTAACAGTGTTTTCCTGATGATAGTTTTATCCATTTGTTTTAGTAAATAAGCAAATGGGCTTGGAAAAATAATTAGGTTTTCTTTTATTTTTTTTAAATGTATGCTGACTCCTTGTATTTGAATTTCAGTGGGATACATATTACTTCATGATGGGATAGAAAAGCCCCTAAGCACTTGCATACACACACTTCTTAGCTTCCTTTGAAATTGCAGTTTAGTTTCATTGACATAATTCCAACATTCGCCACTACTGCATTTCATAGAAATGGCCATGAGGCACATGTTGGATCCAGTGATATGGCTAATGGCAAGAAAAATAAAAATATTCCATAGAGAAAACAAATCACCAGAGGAAGATACTTGTGGGATGCAGAACCAACGATACTTTTTAAACATGCCAGGCTCTCTCTTCTCTGTCCAGTAGGATTCTCTGCTGCTCTAGCTTTGGAGTCCAGGTGATGAACTCATTGAGGCAACAGAGACTAATATCATGTGATGTAATAAAATGAGCACACTTGAGGCCAAAAACAGTGCTAAAGTCAGTTCCACAAATTTCCAGATGTTTTGGAGGAAGCCTAAAAATTAAACAGTGCTCTGTGAGAGACCTGTACTACCCAGATAAATGGTCCTTCCGTGTTTCTGGCCCAAATGAAGAGGCAATTTTTAAACTCCATGTGTTAGTCTATAAAGTTGAAATTCAGTTTAAGAACTGATTGATTATTTCCTCCTATGCCAAAATAAAGCTGTCTTAATGGTAGCTCTGAATTGGATTGTCATGGTGATAATAAAGGCTTCACTTGTAGTAATGGAGAGCATCTACTCCTCACCACTGCTAACACTCTGCATGCCATTTTCCTTACTCATGCCTTCATTTTAGTTCTGGGAAAGTGGCCCATACCTAAATTGAACTTGAAGGAAATGGGTGCTGGCAACCAAAATAAGACTGTAAAAGGAGAGAAACTTGAAAGTAAAAAAAAAAAGAAAGGGAGAGAGAGAGAAGGACAATGGTTAGAGAGGGTCAGAAGTATTCTTACTAAACTTGAGCAGCACATATAAGAGGATTTGTAAAGCATATATGAAACTACCAGCTTAACTTCTGTGAATGTCTTGGAAGAGCTGCTCTGTGGCAAAAATCTAGGAGGGACAGATACTCAGTTCAGTTTTGGTGGGTGTTTAAGGATGGATGTTTTAATCAGCTGACTTTAGTGTTGCAACATGTACTAGCTTAACCAAGACATGGAACGGTCTATAACCTACTTCAGATCCTTAAAATAATTAAAAAAAAGCTGTGTGTTTATGGTTGAGTGTCATTTAATGATCTTTTCCCAGAAAAGCATTGAAGTTAAGGGCATAGCACACAGCTGGGAGTGATCACGTGCCTTTCATAAAAACTTGAATAACCTACCCAGCCAGTATCAGATACACACACACAAAAACACGTACTTCAGCTATAGAAATGATTACAGACTCACCAAAGCGAAGTTTTTGCCTTCACTTTTATGTACAGGAAGTAGGGTGATCTAACATCTTCCAGGTACTACACAGTGCTGGCTTTCTTATTTCCTTTTTTCCCTTTTTTTTTTGTCTTAGTCGGAATACTTGGAAGTGGACCCCTGAACCCTGATGTATGTGGTCCTTGCTTGATGCTATATAAAGGCTTTCTGAAATAATTTCTGTTTTTTCTCTTGGAGCTGCAATTCTCATCCATCAGAGCCCAAATTTGCTTTCAATCCTATCACGCTACTGCCAGGAGAAACAGCAAAAAATTTAATAGGTTTCCAGTGTCTTGTTGTAGTGACAAGAGCCTTTAATGTTCATTCCACCCTTAGCCCTGTGCCTCTCTGCATCATGATTCCTTTTAAAGGAGGTGATAAAAAGAAAAGTATAGAAATTGCCTTTAGATCAAAAAATAACCTCAAAATCTTTGTTTCTGCTCTGGGAAATTCCTTATTTTTAAGACAGGCTTAGCTGTCTAAATAAACTATGGAGATATTTAAATACTCTTCCTTAGTAATTATGTTTCGCTTTGCAGTTTTGTAATTAGTTGTTATTTCTAATACACAGTGGCTGCAAAACTCTACAGGCTCATAACTTACACCTGAGTTCTTGAAACAAGATATTTCTTCATGTGGAGAGGAATCAGAACTGCTTCCCTCTTTCTAAATCACAGGTTTGGTGAGGGGAGAATCAGCAATTTGTCAGTGACTGAAATAGTACAGCCTGAAGGCAAGTCGCAGAAAAGTTGATCTGGAAAATACAATTTACATTAGTGTTCAATAAAGACCCCTCATAAATTTTTTATAGACACTCCAAATATCTACAGTAGTATAAGTAACCACAGGGCAAGAAACCCTTGGCAAAGGCTTGGAAATGGTTAAACAGTCAGAGCCTAGTCTTGGCTCAGAAAAGAAATGAATCGCGGTATAAAGCCAGGGATTGTTCCTGGGACTGGGGGTATCTCAGGCGTGGATGACCTGCAGGAGGAGGCAGGCAGCCAGCTAATTAAAGTCTGCAGATGACGAAGTTGTTTTCAGTAATAAAAACTACAGAGGCTTGTGAGATGCTAAATGATTTGTACACACTGGAAATTTCCCTCATGATTAGCTTGCTGTCAATGTACTTTAAACAGAAAAACTTTCTTCTGTATATATAGGACCCAGAAACTGCCAAAAAATTTTATGGAAAAGCTCAAGGACATGGTGAGATCCTCTTTGATTATCTGACGAGGAGACCTGTGTCTTTGCAGCTGCTGATCGAAAACCAGGACAAGTGTCTGAAAGACCAGGATCACACCTGGGTCTCTTGCACAAGAGTACGTCCCAGCCACAGAGCTGGAAGGAAATGCCTGGTGTAGCAGAGGGATACCCTGTGCTGCTGTCATGCACAGTACCACCCAGGCTTACCCACGGCATCCCTGCAGTGGCACCAAAAGTGTAAACGTTGTGGCAAACAGAGAAACCCAGAGAGCCACAGTGTTTGACTGCAACTCCACTGTGCAAGTTGTGACGCCACAGAAAGGTCAAGCACACTGGATGTCAATTTGGCTGGCTGCCTACTGACTCAGGTAGAGACCCCTCAGCCTCAGACTTCAATGCCACATTTAGCTAGTGTCAACAGGAAACAGCCTGTGATGGTGAGGTGTCATTGCAGAAGGAGGCTATATATAGGTGAATACTCAGAAATGGTGTGTACTTTCAGAGGCTGAGTTCAAGGAACCGGGATAAAAGTTTCCATCAAGCTGGGAGGAAATGGGGAAGCCTTCAAACTAGTCTGAGTCAAGCCTTCAGGGAAACCTCGGGGAAGCAGCCTGTCTGGATTCTCACCTTACTTTCCTCACTCCTTTGATATTGTCAGAAGAAGGTTTTTCTGTTTAAGGGGTGGCCTCGCAGCAGACAGCTCTGCCCTAGCTCTGGCAGGGCCACTGAGGCAGCAGGTCCCAGGGCAGCCACAGGATCTGCTGCCCATGGTGTCCTGCAACACATCCTGCTCCCAGTGCCCCTCCTTTCCCCAAAGCCTTTTGACTACCAACACTTTTGGTGTGACCACCCATCTCCTTTTCACCACTTGATGATCTATTTCACAGGAGTTTCCATTTCACAGATTCCCATTTTGTATTGTGTTGCTCATCCCTGGAGTTTCACTCAACTGGCAGGTCAGGCCACTTATTAAAGAAATCTTTTCTAACTCCTTCCCTGCCATTCATATGAAAAATAGCAGAATGTGAAATATAAACCCCTGTTTAGGCTTCATAATATAAGGTTTAAGCAGTAATAAAATGTCAAGAACATCTGAAATCACTGAAGAAGCTAAAGAAAACCGACAGGACTTGTTTTCCTTCATAGGTACCAATGCATTTTCATTTACTTCTTTCTATTAACTGGATTTCCTTGACTGTGTCTACAGCCATCTCAATTGTAATTACGTAGCAGTTAACCTGTTCCTCATGCCTAACACAACCCATAATTAGTTGTCTTGTGTCCACAGTTTATGACTCAGCTCCATGTGGTTTTTCTATATCAAAGGCTTGGTTACCAGATTTTTTTTCCCTACCACAGTACTTGTGCCTGCACTGGAGGAGGGCAGCAAAACCTGAGCACATCTGTTTTGTTTGAGGACAAAACCACCAGTAAACCAGACAGTTTTATGAAGATCTTACTTGGGTGCTTTCCAAATAGTACACAGTCTTGTAGGACAAACTGTTTTCTTGAGGAATGACCCCTATATTTATATAGTCAAGTCATCACTTGGATATAGATGTAAAACCTTCTCAAAACAAATACTACCTTTGTGCCTTATCTGGAGACAGAAGGAGAAATATACCTCCTAGGATGAAGATGGGCCATTCTTCACTGGCAGGCAAGAATTTTATATCATTACTTAATCAACCTCTACATTAATTATGTTTCATTATCTCTTAGAGTTCCTCATGTGGACAGATAAGATAATTTCACATGAGAAAACAGATTACTTGATAAATAGATAGATTTGCTGAATGAGAATGAACATTTTAATAAATGTTTATGCAGGTTTTCCATTTGATTAATTTTGCAGTGACACATGGGGAGAAGAAACGTACAAAAAATAAACAGGTCCTTTAGACTAATATAAGAAAACAGCTAACCACTATTGGAGAATGTTTAGATATGAACAAATAAAGGAACTGATGTAAATATTAGCTCCATGGCATTTGAATGAGGGCAAGCCTGACCACCCTGGATGCTGCATGCTCAGCTCAGTGCTGCGTCAGAGAAGTGCTTGCAGCAAAGAGACAGTGTCATAGGCACTGAGTTATGTCCTCTCCACCAGACTGGAACAGAAACTGCTGGGAAAGCTTCACTTTGTTTATCTTTGCAGGAGGGATGTATTTGCCTTCCTTAAATCACAGCTGGAGACATTATCTCAAAGCTGTGATGTAGCCATTGCTGAGTAGTCCTCATTAATGAGACTTGTGGTTAAAGGAACACAGCATTTATAAAGCTCCAATATCAGATAAGAAAGAAGAGTACCCTGGGAAGGACTTCTTTTTTCCCAAATAAATTAGAAGTTTATGAGCTTTGTTTGTTGAAGTCTCCCATTTGACCATCAAGCCTGTCTGTTTTTGTTCAAGGGCACGATAAGTGAAGTCTGATGCATGCCTGCAGTGCTTTTACAAAATGGGCAGTCTGTCCCTGATTTTCTGATTTTTGAGTACAGTTCTGCTGGCAACAGAGCAGTGAATACAAAATCCCTTGTATAATTTTCCTGGCAGCAAGGAAAAAACGATGTACTAATGCTTTGGCTCTTGAAGGATTATTAATTAGCATGTATGAATAACTGAATTGTAGTTCAGTAGAAAGGGAAAATACCATGGCTGATGATTCAGTTAATGTGGCCCAAATTATCTTGCCCCAAAATATTTATAAAAAGTTGAACCCTGATGAATTTTGTGTGCATTTAACCAGATCAGAGCCATGGTGAGAGAGATCTAGGACTTCCAGCTTCTGGAAGGACCCACTCAGAGCAATGGTCCAGACGGGAGGAGTTGTTCAAGCGCAAAATCTACTGCACGTTTCAGATTCCTGTGAAGTGAGGGAGGGAGTGAGATAGCAAGCTGACCAGTCTTGCATCAGTGTTTATAGTAATCAGGACAGACCCTTTGAGTTGGACTTAAGGCCAGACTCTGACAGAAACCTAGAGGGGAACAGCTGAGAGCTGTACCCAGCAGAATGAGCAGCAGTAAAATCAGCCCTGATGCTCATTTGTCTTGAAAAAGCTACTGCTATTTTTCAGTTGGTTTTAATATTTTTTAAATAATACCACAGAGTTGCTTTTATAGTTAAAACCTAAAGTAAAGGACTGATGCTTCAGCTTTTCCCTTCTCAACAGAAAGGGATGTTTACTGTCATACTCTCTGGATAGCAGTGCAAGGCATCCATGTATCCGTAAAGGTATACCTTTTCACAGCTAAAAATAGAAAGGGGACTTAACGCAAAAATTTAACAACTGTGGCATTTAAAGAAGTATGTAGAGCGGCCTGTTTCTTCATTAGCAAACCTTAAAGTAGGACTTTCCATTAAAATAGTGACATCAGGAATTCAAGTGTCATTATCATATGGTTTTAGATCAGTCTCTAATATCTGCTGCATTGATTCCAATTGGCTAAGAGAAATGTTATTTATATCAAGGGAAAAACTTACGGCAAATCAGACATGACTTTTAGAATTTCTTTCCAATGAACATTTTTTAAGGTTTTCTGTTTATTAGATTATCAGACATTTTACAAACAAAACAAAGCCAAACAAAAACTAGGACCCATAATTTTTCATTTGGAAAAAGGCTAAAAAAAATCAAACCAGCCAAGAAATGGTAAGAAAACATTTCAGACCTAAGGGTAACCAAATAGCCTAAATTACTGGTAGTTCATGGATTTTTACTTAAAGTAGAGGAACATGAACAAGATTAATAAACTAAAAATTAAAAAGACACATTAACATGAGTGGGTTCTAGAACTTAGGCTCTAGGATGTATTTTCTCAGTAAATTTGCTGTGAGTTTGGGAGATTATTTGTTGTGTTTTAAGTCTTTTGCAGACAGCATTTGACTACAGATTGGACTTTACTCCTTTGCAGTCCTGAAAATAAAGGACAAGATTGTACTTGAATTTGTAAGTATGCGTTGCATACCTAACATAAGTAATTTTGTCCCTTTTCTGAGGGTCAGTTTTCTTATGGGGAAATGGAAATACTTGTTTTCTTTGTAGGAGTGGGGTACATCTTTATGTATAGAAACACTTTTAGGTTTCCATATGGGAGGCACCCCAGAATAAAAGTGTTCATGAAAAATATTCATAAATTGAATCCAGGTCACCTAACTTAGGCAACTAACTAGTGGCTAAACTTCCGAATCTAATACATTTTATAGAACAACATTCCCTGTACCATAAATGGAGAGAAGCAAGTAATTGAAGACTCCTTGGATAGAGGTCTTCCTTGCAACTGCATTAAAAGAAAAATTTTGTTCTGAAAGTCTTCTAAGGCATTTTCTTTACTTTATGGACAACTTAGGCTCTTAAGAATTACTTTTTTAGGTTGTAAAATTGTAACACAGTTTCCAGGGCTCCTGCTTGTGCAGGATGGATCCTACCAAGTGTCTTCGCACTTAGAAAGAGAACTGCTACCTCTTTGAATGTTTGTCCATGAGCTGGGTTAAACACAGCAGTGAAATGACAAACACTATCACCTGGGGTATTTTTATTTTCAAAACACTAAAGTGAAAACTTTTAATTTGAATATTCAAAGAGAAGCTTGAAAAATAGAGCAGGCTATTTTATTTGATCATTGAACTCTTCATTTCATAGATGTCTGCTGCAGTAAGCAACCTCTCCCTGTAATTGTGGTAGTGCACAGTGATTGCTCTCTTAAGTTAGTTGGCTCATTTGAGATGGTAGTCAAAGTATGCTGCCTGTTTTAGCATTTAATCCCATCAGTTTAGAACAACCCCAGTTTTATAAGCATATAATTCATCTCAGTTTCCTATGAAAGTTTTAAGAGTTTTCATGGTCTCCCAGTTTTCAAAGATTAACTTTACAGGTCACCAGAAGCTTATACCAACAGCCCTTTGTACATTTCCTCTCCATGTTTTCCACCTCCCAGATTAGATACTTTCTGCTGTATTGCATGTTGTAGAGGTCAATACCATCTAACTTCTCACTTAGCCCTCTATTTAGAGGTCTGTGTTGGCCAGTCTGGCTTTCAGCAGTGACACAGCTTTATTATAATAATAATGCATTTTAATTTATGGGCATCCACGCCTGAAGCATCTTAACAAAAACAACTAAAATTTAAATGGCAATAAACAAAGGCAAAAGAGAGCTTGGAAGCCAAGAGCTTAAAATCCCTGCAAAACAAAACAGGAAAGGAAATGAAAAAGTTAGAAGCCTTGCCTAAAAAAGTGTTCTGGCATAAGCAAGAGACAGTGTGTTCCTGAGGCAAGGGAGGAGACCATCTCTTTTGACCTTCCAGCAGACGGTGACCAACACCATCAGCTTGAATTACTAAGGGCACAGATGTGTAGGAGGTGGGTTTCACTTACCTCAGAACAAGAAACTTCATTGGAAAAGCCATGATAATCTTGAAGTTATGTTGTCCAATTTGCTTCCCTGAAAAGATTCACTGCAAATCTGTCTTCCCCGCTAGGTTTTGTTTCATTTGTTTGAAGACATATCAACAAATCTCTCAAAAGACTGTGATGGTCATGCAGCATTTGAGCTTAAATTGGGTAATTTTGAGAATAGCTAACTATACTATGTATGCCCACATATATAACTATACTACACATGTATAGCAAATTACACTGTATATACACTAACTACATCAGAACCCAAAGGATTAACATGTTTAAGAAAAACAGAGAAGTTGTGTTAGCATATTTTTCTTTTGTCTTTTCAGCACAATTTTTTTAATCAATCTTATTATTTCTGTGCCTCAAGTGTCTGATCTGTGAAGTGAGAATACTTATCTGGTATGATGGAAAATACCATTGACTTGGCAAATGTCCTCTTCTTCACTTAATTCTGTCTGCAGCAAATCCTAGCCTTGGCTTGGAGCTCTGCCTTGTGGCACACTAAACTCCTCTGATCTGCCAGGGTCCCCTCCAGCACCTTTCCTAGGTCAATTCAGATTTTAACAAAGCCCTTGACTGAAGGTTTAGTCCCTGCTTTGGAGGAGCTAATACCAACTTTAAAAAAAAAATCCACTGAAACAGCTTTAAAAAATGAGGCTTTTGGGTTTTCAGCCTCTAATTACAGCATCAGTTCCCTTTTATGCTTCTAAATTACAGAGAAGGAAACTGCCCTGTGTTCTGATGTTTTATTTTTTTAAAATTACTCAGTGGCTTTGTGGGGAAAGAGTAACTGAATATTTTTGGTGGTGTTACATAGGCGACGCCTTCCATATTAGCTCTTAGGGAGTGATTCTTCCTCACTCCCTAAGGTTCACTTCAGGGGGAATGGAAATTAATCTGCTTAAAGAGAAGTGCTAATAAATAATGTCCCCTTTTCATGGTTTAGCCAGCCACGGTTTAAACTCTTAAAAATGTGCACATCATTTTTAACAGAGACTTTGCGTTAATGAGGATTAAGCAGGCTCTGTTCTTGCTTCAAAGCATAATTTTCCGGGTAGCCTTGCAGCATGGTTGGCATGGGCCTTGGTGCAAAGAATGAAATGGCGCCTTCGTGCCAGACAGCCAGAAATGTCACCCCACCTACCCCTACTAGTTCGTCCCAGCTTGGCACCCACATGCCCCTGCACACGGGCCTTTCTCCAGCTGCATCACTCATGCAGGCACGGGTGGCTTTGCTGGATCCAGCTGTAGCCTGAAGAAACACATTAGATGTTTTTAGAGGTTATAGGAACTATTGATCCATCTTCAACAACAGTTGGCTATGTTTCAACTTTCCATGGAGGTCTTGCCTTTTGCTGTTATTTTTTTCTCCTGTCTCTCCAATTTTAGATTGTCCGTCTTTCAGGTTTTCCCCTTTATACTGAGGACCTGAGGATTGTCATGACAGCCTGTCTCACAGTTTATGCTAGCAGCTGTCCCCCCCAAAATTACACAATGGCAGAAGAGCTGGGTGGCAGAAGCTGAGTTAGCAAGGAGAGAATGAAAAAAATTGCAACACCTTCATATTTAAGTACTTAATCACTGCATCCAGAAAATGTCCCAGCTGAGGAATTGCACACTGCTGGTAGAACACACAGCAGGTTCATCCATCCCACCATTTCACCAGACTGTAGAATAGAACGGAATAGAAAAGTGTAAATTTAGAATAGAATAGAATAGAATAGAATAGAATAGATCATTTAGTCTAACTGCCTGAACAATTCAGCACTGACCAAGATAAAGGCTGTTATTAAGGACATTGTCAAAATGCCTCTTAAACACTCAGAGGCTTGAGGCATTGACTATCTCTCTAGGAAGCCTATTTTGGTGTTTGAACACCTCTCACTAAAGAAGTACTTTCTAATATAAAGTCTAAACCTCCCCTGTTGCAGCTTTGAACTATTTCCTCATGTACTATCACTGGATACTAGGGAGAAAAGATGATCACCTCCCTCTTCACTTCCTTTCCTGAGGAAAGCACTCCTCTCCCAATTTATTCTTGTGTTTGGCATTACTTCATCCTAAGCGCAGAGTCCAATACTTAGTTTTTATCCCATTGACCATATCTCAAAGCTCCAATGTATCTAGGTCCTCTTGCAAGGGATCTTGTCTCTGAAGTGGCTCAATAACACCTCCCACTTTGCTATCATTGACAGAATTTCTAATGGTGCACACAGCTGGGCTGACAGTGCATAGAGCTGGGCATTAAATCCACTCAAACATGTTTGTGCTATCTATCAATCTCATAGAACCACTGTTCTCTGCCATGCCTTTTCTAACTTTTAAGGCCAGTTTGTACAGACCTTTGCAACCAGCAGGTCGTATATGACATTGCTGAAATGCAGTCATGGGCCCGTAGCCATGAAATTGTGCCTATTCATGATGTTTTTTCCAGCATGGGAAATGAGTAGCATAGACTTGTCAAGTAAAGAGCTGTCTCAATTTACTGCTTGGTTCAAAGAAAACATGAAGCATTTCAGAGATTCTAATTTCTAAAGCATTTCTCCAATAACTCATAGATTTATATTTATTTATGGATCAGTGACTGGTTTGATTCATTTCTGATGTTTTTTGCCCAGGCTGTTCTGTTGTACCTGGACGATGATCCAGCCAGACCATTGACTTTAATAAAGTCTAGGATTGTCTTTGGACCCCAGACTTGCCAGATGGCAAAAATCTTTCCACCACTTTCAGATTTTAATTTTCCTGGGCTATGGCAGACATTTGAATTTACAAAAATTACTAACTCTCTGATTTAGAGGCCTCCTTATTATTTTAATATAATTTTTATTCTAAATTTACTTTTATTTAGTTTTTTGTGCTCAGTTTACACATATTCTTAAGTCCTGCTTCCTCCCAGAATTAACTTAATATTGTTTTATGTCAGCCTCATGGAAATAAGGCTAGATGAAAAACTAATCCAATGGCTGTCATACACAAGTCAGGAAAATCTCATAGGCTGCAGAATTCCATTTTTTCTGGTATTATTAAAATTGTATTATAAGTGATATTGCACTATGGTGAATCATATATTATTTGTAATGTCCTTTTGATTGCCTTTGTATGACTAGATATATGGTTGGGTTTCATGTGTTTTGTCGTCACAGAGTGGAGCAATAAAATGAGAATGAAGTAATCATTCTCAATGGTATCTTTAACAATATCTGATTTTTTCTTTGAGAACCTCCAGTAAAAATCACTATTCTCTGTCCATCTTACTACAGCAAAAAACAAGTCCACAACACCTTCGGTTGTTTTGGTTCATTGTTGCAACACTGGGATTAAATTTTGACCCAAATAGCAATTGTTCAGTCCCTTGTAGAACACAGGAAACAAGAGAGAGCTTTCACAACTGTAGGTAGGGGCAACATTTGAATTTGGGACTGCAAATTTGCAAAGGCGAGCTTTTCCACAAAGAGTCCAGTGCTTCCATAGCTTGGCAGAAAAGGGTGGATTTGTCTGCCCAGCCCAAATGTCCATGCAGGCTGTGCCTGTGCTCACCCCAATCACACGTTCACACACCAGGCAGATCCCTGAGATGGCCCTGCTGGGACAGAGCTCTGCTGCACCTGGGGAGGGCTGACATGAGCAAGGCCAAGCAGCAGCCATGGCCTGTGGCAGACCCACCCAGCATGCTGCTCGTTGAGCACCTGGCTATTGTGGATCAATTGAGAAATGAATGTTGAAAAGGATGTTTTCTTTCTTGGTGCTTGGCCACTCATCCTCATGCTGGTCCCAGGAGAGTCTGCAGGGTCTACAGTGGTGGTGCAGAGGGCATCCTTCTCTCTGGTGCAGGGAAAGGGACAGCAGGAGAGACAAGGCAGCTGGGAGATAAATATCATGGAAAAATAGAACTGGGGTAGGGGGGTGTGGAAATTTGTATTAGTTTACCTAATTCACCACTATTACCACAAACTCAGATTAATTTATTCAGATTGTTGAGCCTATGGATTTGATTGCCAACTAATGTGTGAGAGGGAGAACTGAAAGATGTGGGGGTGGTGAGATCTGGGACTGACTCTGCAGGGACATCCCTGGGTTACAGGCCAGGGAGGAAGACACAGTCGTGTGTGGGTGGGATGGCTGAATGGAGATGTGCAGGGGAAGGCAAAAGACCTTCCTTAGTCTGGCCAAGGCACTAGAAACACAAAGTACCCTCGGGCTGCTTGGGAAATCCATAGGGCTGGGACACCAGTACATGCTTGTTCCCATGCTTGTGGTGTCCCCAGCACAGGGACAGTCAGGACCAGATGGTACTTGCCCAGATGAGGGTTGGGACATGGCTTAGAGGCCACCACTGCCAGAGACCACATCTGTATGGGGCCAGGACATGTCCAAACACCTGCCCAAGTGGGACAACAGAGCCATATTTCAGGACATACAATGAAAGAAGGCATTTAGCCATGTTTGGGGGATGCAGCTTTGAGGAATATCATTCAGTCTTGCAAAATTATTCTCAGTAATAGGTAAGTTTGATGTGTCAGTAAGAAAACCAGTGTAAATCTCCATTATAGTTCTGAAATACAGTTTGAATTGATTGGATTAGTTTCATTGCTGATGGGACCCACAGATTGGGAGAAATTGTGATCTGGTGCCAGAATCATCTCTTGATTCCAGTGTGATCCAAGTGTTCCCAGAGAGATGCACTTTCTGTATCTTTCCAAAGAGAAGATTTGGGCATTATATGAAATCAAGAGGTTAATATACGCTTTCTTCCTGACAGAAAGGAGATTTGTTTTGTAGAATGGCCCAAATCATGACTTTGCCATCAGACCTTCATGCAACAGTGACTGGCATAGTCTGTATAGACTGTGCTCACCACTTTTGACTATCAAGAGGACAAAAAAAGTATGCAGGTAGCTTGATTTTCCCGGGTGCGCAGGAGTCTCAGAGCTGTCAGCATCTCGCAAGATGGTTTTATTGATTTCCTTCTTGCTGTAGCAGTTCTGTTATTTCAAAGAGCCAAAGTGTATGAGATAACCAGAAGTGGCAGAGGGAGGGTAAGACAAATGAGTGAAAGCAGGAAATTGCAGAAGACTCCAAGCCATTTTTCTGAATCTTTTTGGAAAATAAATCTCGATGCCTACCTTCAGCTTAATGGTTGGCTGCAGGACTTGCTTCTCCAAGCATTCAGGTATAGATAATTTATTGAGATGATGGAGTGGAAATATGATGCAGTCAGCAGATTGTGTAACCCTTCATGTTAAAGGAAAATTTTATGATGATGAGTAGAAGGATTATCATTTGCTTGTGAGGGAGATTTAAGAGACTTCTGGTTTACTGTTGGAATAAATGACTCTGCAACAAGCTTGAGTCTATTTCCAGGCCTGTGGTGCTTTGACAACAGTAGCCAGTACCTTACTGGGAGCTGAGTCCAACAGTAAAAACACAAAAGACAGCATCATGGCATCTAGATGGTTTGGTTGTTGGAAGAGCTGACTGGATTTTATCCTGGAAGGAGATGAGAAACATGCAGGCACAAACAACTCAGACTGAGATGGGCACAATAAATTAAGCCAGGTTACATTTCTTGAGGGCATCTCAATAAAAACTAAATAAACATCACTAATAATTGGGAAGTGTGCTTTTAAGCTCAATCAAGTTTAAACCATTTCTTTGTGAAATAGTTTAAGGACTTCCTAAATAAAAAAGATTATGTTAGTAACATCAAGGCTGACATAAAAGCTTTGTTGTCCCAAATGCATCATTTGTCTCTCAGCATATCCTGTTTTTGAAGTCTTGCCTTCTTATGCAGGAATAATTTCAACTGTAGTCTGTTTTGTTGCTCATTTGGGTTCCGTTCTTGGATAGAAGAGACATAAGAATCCCAAAGTGGTAATGTATGGTGAACACCATCAAGGAATATTGGGGAAGATTATACAGGTACATAGAGACATGCTAATATCATCATGTTGTACAGCTGTGACATTATTTTGCATGCTAGTTCATGTCTGTGGAGGTCAGTTAATCCAGAATTATAGGGGGTATTGACATTTTTTCAATGCTCTTTACTGAAATTGATTACGTAATTCAATACCTTGGAGTTAAGGAAATACACACAAAATGTGTCAGACTTGAGGTCTGTATTTTGTATTCAATCCATGGACTTGAAGATTGCTCTTCTCCATTTTAAGTGCCTTTACACTGAGTTATTGTCTTTCTTTGGTTACCACTCTCTCACACTATTTTGTTTTATAGCACCAGTGGTATCTTTTCCTGGAGCCAAGGACTTGACTTCAGATCTCTCACACCCCAAATATGTGCCTTGACAAACAGCCTGTTATGGAAACTGAGCAGCCTGTTTTCACTGGAAATTCCAGGTAGACACTACAGAATTCTTCCCAAGAAAGCTGGCATGCAAGCTCTCACTGAAATGGGTTGCTTTTGACAAATCACACTTTCTAATAAAATGGAAAATTCCATTCTGGTCCTGTACTTGCGGAGGTGCTGATTTAAGTACACTTTACTTAAGTGGACAGTGTAGAAGTGCCTAGCACCTTAAGAAAATGAGAAGAAATAAACCCCAACCCAACCTCAAAAATCAAGAGAAAAGTAAAATGTGAACCTATCATTCATAACATGCCAAGAACATTGCAGTCAGCCAGCAAGACAAGGTGACAAGTCACACTTCGGTCTAAGCTTCATGCTCACTTCTGATGAACAAAACAACATACAGTGTTGGTCTGTTCCCACCTTTATTTGTCTGGAGTCCCTTTGTGACTGATAATCAGATCCTTAGAACCCTCTGCATCAAACAGGCCAACAGATCTTTCTCACCTCTTTTTTTATTTTCAACATTTTCTGAATTGTCTCAAATTTTCTTTGTTCTATTTCCCTGTCCCTCTCTCCAAAGGCTACCTGCTACTCACTTTGGGGGATATGCATTCATTGACACCCAGAAACACATTTCATGTCAAAAGAACATACTGAAAAAGAGTTTCAATGGACATTCATAACCCTCCTATGCTCAGCTCCTCCATACTTTGCTTTCTTCTTTTTCATCCTCTCTTGCCTGACTCCACTGCTCTAATTTGCAAATTATCTTCATGGGCTATGCAAAGCACTACACCAAAGAGCAAATAATCACAGGACTGTTTGAATTTGATACAAGTAAGAATGGACAGTCAGGTAAAGGACACCTTATTTGCTTTCTTGCAATAACAAGGAGATACTTAGTCATTTTTAAAGCACTACTGTGTAAATCTTACCAAAGGCAAATGATCTTATATTATGCAGAAGCACTAATGCACAACCACAGGATTTAAGTAAAGCCAAGGTCAATAGCAATAATAAGGGGAATTCAACATTCGTGTAACTAATAAGACTGTAAAATTATGTCTGATGGGAATCTGTTGTTTTTTTTAAAAGACATGTTCAATCAGCATGTTTTTTAAAACCATCTGGGAGTGTTACTGAACACAACTCATAAAAAGAGCTGATGAGAAATGGAGGACAGGCCAGTACACAGAGGGGAAGAGGGAAGTGATATAACTCTCTTCCAATATCTAAACCTGTAGACAAAATGGTACAGAATTCCAGACTCCTGGTCTGCCTGTGCCAAGCAAAAAGCTGGCACGAGCAATGTGGACATTCAGCACTGTCTCACAGCCATTGTAGAGTGCCTCAGTCCAGTCAAGGTCACACTTGGTACAGCTGGGTAAATGAAATAAGTCCCTACCACCCAATCTCAGACTGGAGAGCTTGAATTCAGGGTCAGGCAAATAGATTTATCATATCTTACTAAATAGAAATTTCAACAGAAGCTCCTCTGCATTATTTTCTGTAGCATCTTGCAGAGCTGTTTCATCTGAATTCTGAAACCATCTTAATTCTTGTATTTCTTTGTTCTCCATGTAAAGAGATTGGCAAGACTTAGCTGTCTAATGAGGTAGAACCCCTTCATCTTAAATCTCTGGAAGAGATTCTACTGTTGGGAAAAAAGGTTTTTGCGAGAAATCGTTTAATTCTTAATTCATTTTTATCACTACTTAATCAGAAAAAGAAAACATGATAGAAGTTTAAGGACATTTACTTTAGCCTGTTTTATATAAGTAAATGAAGGATTTTCTTGTAAATTGTGTTCACTAAAACTGAGAGTTTGAGGATTATTTAATAGCAAAATCAAGATAAACAATAGTGTAATTCTGAATATACTTAGTATCTATTTCTGAATGTTGAGCTGAACATATTAGATCAACATCAGAATTTCAGCATTTGAACTGAAGAATTAGGGACTGCAAAATTTAGCAATCACTCCAACCAAGCTGAAATGTCACATTAGTAAAGAAATGAAAAGCTTAAAATAAAGACAGGCCGTATTTATCCATCTGCTTTAAAGCAAGTTTTGCTCATGTGTTAAGAAAGTGGACAGTGCCTTCAGAATAACAATCCTTGTGAGTACTGGGTGTGTAACAGGAAGGATTTTTTTTTTTAATGTTCAATGGAGAAAATAGAAAGATTTGCCCACCCTGATGCTAAAAATACAGAATAATTATCATCTGAGGCAGGTGCACTTCTGACCTAAGCATACATGCACACCATGTATTTTCAGATCCTCTTTGTTAGAATAAACAGATGAATTTCCCCTCAAGTGCAGACTTTAAAAGCAGATGCAAGTGGCTTTCCTGGGGAAGGAAAAATAGTCCCAGAGAGGCAGAGGAAAATGGAGTCTGGATGTGTTTGACACCTTGTTGCACTGTTGCTTCCCTAGCATGACAATGACAGTGAAACATGTGCCACAACCCCTCTGGAGATGGTGACATAGGCCTACACCATGTATGGCCTCTGCTCCTTCTGGCCAAGGCCCAACATAGCACAAAGACACGCTGTGGCATTCACAGAATCACAGAATCACAGGATGGTTGGGGACAGAAAGAACCTCTGGAGGTCAACTGGTATAACCACTCTGTTCAAATAGGGCCACCTAGAACCAGTCATCCTGGACTGCATCCAGAAATGTTTCAAATATTTCCACGGATGGAGACTCCACAACCTCTCTGGGTAACCTCTTCCAGAGTTCAGTCATCCTCACAGTAAAAAAGAGTTGTTTGGTTTGGGTTTTTTTTTCACGTTCATAGGGGAACATGGATAAAACCCCTGATGTTCATAAGGGATCTCCCATTGGGACAGTCTGTCTGGTATTTTGCTATGGTGAAATCTTTCAGTAATCTCAGCAATTAATGGAATTTGATTCCTGATTTTTGACACACTATAGGTCAACAGACAGATTTTCCAATTTCTTGAGTGGATGCTAAACCTTCAGAAAACCAGGAGTCATATAATAAATGAGTATGTGTAAAGTCAATGCATATTCAGCCTACGCATTTTTGGTGAAAGAAGGTGACATTTGCTGCTTTCTTCATTCTGCTTGGATTCTGGTTCAGTTTGTCAGTGTGTTTCACTTCTACAGTCCTCCTTTCCTTCTCAGGGTGCAGTTGTGATCTTCACCTCTAAGCATGCAGGTCACCAACAGGCTCCTCTGGAACAGCTCTTTTACAACCAAGACGGTATCTAACACACAGGAGATGTTCCTTGTGAGAGCTATGACACAACATCCTCTTCCAAACTTCTCCTCTAATTATACTGACTCCTGTTTTATCCTTGCTCCTTCACTATTGTCTACTCTTTTTGCAGTCCTAGTCTCCTGCATTTCCCTCAGACCTCTTTTTCTTCTCAGCCATTTTGTAATAGAAGATAATTTAGCCATGGAACTGCTGTTCAGCATGAGCAGTTGGATGAACTGCCTGCAGAAGACACATTTCAGACTGCTTCTCCGTGTCCATGAAGCCAGTAGGGCTTTGGACTGGAAACAGGTTTTTTTCTTTCTGTCTCACTGAGGAGTGCATGGCTGGGAGAAAAAAAAAGATGGGAGTGTCTTGGTCATAGACACCGGGGCAGAGCTGAAAGCCTGGACCCTAATCACAGTTGTGCCAGAATTGAAAGGCGGCTCAGATCTAGGATATAGGTCTGGGCTCAAATATCTCTGGTGTGTCAGCTCTTCTGAAACATTTCATCCCTACATCCTTCCTCATCATCTATTTCAGGGCCACAGGAAGAAGGACAAGTTACTCCACAAGTGTAAAGGCCTTTTTTGATTCAGGGCTGTGTGACTGCACATAGGCTGCTAAAGCAGAAACATCAGCAGTTATTAAAAAATGAAGGGCTTTTCTTCCAGAAAGGGTAAATAACTGACTTCCTTAATGCATGGTCTTTCCAAAATTATTCATTTGTGTAATATAAAACAGCTACACTTCTGAGAAAGAAACAGTGTTACACAATGGCAAATAAAAGCCACTTTCACTGTTTGTTAACATTATATTTGTCTGAAATAAAAAGTAATGGATAACCCAGGTAAAAAAAAAAAGCCACGTAAGAATTTCTGTATTTCTGTATTTGAGCTGTTTTGAAGGTAATCAACACCCAGTTTTTGCTCTCACTTGGTAAGAAAAGCTCCTTTAACACCTTCTGCCAACTCTCTTAAAGTTTGGCTTCTTTTATGAAGAGATGCAGGAGTGCAGGCAAAATCCTTCTTACTTTGCAACTTTGGGACCTATTTGTTTTGGATATAATGGTTAGTGGGTTTGATTCAGTAATCTGACTTTATTAAGAGGCTCTACAAGGTATCCCACAAAAACCAGCCTGCAAGGCAGAGAAAAACAGGGATGCACCAGGGACAGGAGACCTATACAAACTGAACCTACCATAATGTAACAAAATCAGGACTTTAAAAAAAATTAGATCTAAGCCAAGGGTAAATGAGTTCATTTTATTCCTCACAGTCCTCTCAGGCAGAAGGTGAAGGCAACTGACAGAAAAGACTTGCTACAGTCAGAAACCTAAGGATATCTTCAGTCCCCATTTTCTCTAGTCCTTCTTCATTATAGGCAGTTTTAGGCCAGTACTTTTAGTCCTTTTTGCACAGAGCAACTAAGTAGTTCTATCTATGTCCCACAAATTGTATGTGACACTGCCTGCTAAAGGAAACCTGTTCTGCATCCATTTAAACTAAGGAAATATATCCACAGTATATTTACACTGTGTAAGCTAACACTTCTTTTGGTCCCCCTGCCTTCTAAGCAAACAGATCTAACCATTTCTTGTATAACCATACACACATACAATTTACACACAATTTAATTATTTCTGAAGGTTTAAATAATTTTTCCCCCTAATTTTACAGGTATATACAGCTTTCAAGTGAATGGTAACCATTCCATTGCAGTCAAGGGGAGTTGACATCCATGTTATGTCAGCTCAGCTCATCTCTTTTATGCTTAGAAAATAAAAACAGGATTATTAAAAGAATTGATGCTTTTTCTCTTTTGTTTTAATTTAAAATGCTTTAAGTTAAACATACTGCATTTGCTTTTGTTTGACTTGTTGGGGGGGGAAGACAGAATTACCTGTTTAACTTCAAATAAATAAGTCTTTTCAGAAGGAAATCTTCATTTAACCTTGTTTTAAATTTAAGAGTGCTTTCAAATTTTCCTCTTTTGCAGCTGGGGTTCTCTCAACATCTGGTGGCAGAGGAAAGGGAAATTTCACATCAGATTAAATCCTTGAACCCCTCTGGGCTCTGCCCACCTACAGTTGCAGTGGGCTCTGTGAGTTAGGTGGCTCTGTGGCCATGGGGAGGAACAGAGCAGAGTGCCAGACAGATGTACTTAGTGACCATCCAAGGCAAAACTCCCTCTCTGGCTATATTCAAACACATCTTGGTACCAAATCTTTCTGAGCACAAAGCTATTGAACTAAGCAGTGAAATGTTAAGCGTTCACTGCAATTGACAGAAACAATATGAAATGCTTTGCTTTTCCACATGTAGCATATTGATATTTAATCAAGCATTTAAACAGAAACCAAACTGTTGACTCAGGATGAGCTGGTGAAGTGACCCATGGACTTAAGCTGAGATTACTTTTTTTCTCTGTTCTTGCCATCAAGAAGCAGCAAGCAGACACTAACCCTTTCCTTGAGCTTCCTTCTGCTTCCAGAAGCAAATAAGCTACAGGAGTTCCCAGAGGCTGCTCCTTAGTGGTAACTCCTGATTTGTCCTCTAGCTGGAAATGCATCTCCAGGAATTAGAGAGTTGGTTCATTATTCTTTCATATTATCCGGGGCCCCTTTCTACTGGTGGAGCTCTAGCAGCAAGAAGACAAGGTTGATCTGGGGTAGGCTGCAGAGCCTGGTCATTCACTTATGTTGTCAGTAAATGAAAAAAAGCTACAAATCAAGATATACAGCTGTGCAACATCAGGCTGAGCAAGACCAGAATCAGGCATCCACTGAAATGTCTGTTTACAGAGAAACTCACAAGAAAAGAGGAACTGAATCAGGGTTCGCAGAAAATTTGCAGACTGAAACCAGACACATTAGCATAACCCAGAAAGTTTTTGGATAATCAGGTGTCTGTCTCTGTGGACTCAAAATTCCCCTCTGGCACAACCAGCACATGTTTGCTTGGGAGGTAGAAGTGAAAAGCCAGCAGATCTGAAACTTGAGCTTCCACAAGAATGTCTCTGGTCGGGTGCTCAGCGTTGCCTTCGGGGAGGAGAAGGCTGGAGGCAGGATGTCGCTGTGAGCTGACTCCCAGTGCCTGTGGTTATTGCTCGGGTAATCCTGTAGGCTATAGCTGCGCTAAAGCTGAGTTGTATCCATTTCTTCTCAGCCCATCTTTCCAGAAACAAGGAGATTTTCTTACTCTGAATAAACACCAAAATAATATTTTTTCCTTGTAATTCTTTATCTGAACACTGTAGCTGAAAATATTTCCTTTTGTAGCAATGACTATATGCTGGTAATAACTGCACTGGCAGTGGTGCAGACTGGCTCTATTTTACTTGCCTGTGGCAATTTAATTTTTCAGTAGCTCTTTCCTTTAAAACATTTACAAATCCCACAGAAACAGTAAGCCTTGGACATGTGAAAAATTCCAGGCATAAATCTTAAATCATAATTTTTTAAAAAAATATAAAAAGTAAGATATATCTTTTCATGCCTGACATGGGCCTGAAGATTGCCTTTTACTTTGGAGAACAAACTGTGCACCCAAAGCCATGATAAATCACACATAAATGAAACCACACCATAATTCAGACGCCTTCCCACAAAGGGCAGTTCTAAAATGTTCATTTAAAGAAGTGTTTTCTCATCCACTTCAGATTTTACTCAGAGAATGGAGTACTACAGGGTATTCAGAGTCTGGTGGAGAGAAAGGAGAAGAAGACTTTTTTTCATGGCTTGGAATAAAAGCTGAGTTAGATGTCCTACAATTTAAAATTCAACACTGTATTTGTATTCCCTACGCACAACACAGTGAACCTGAATAAAACAAATTCATGCAGATCAGCTAAAGCCATGTATGACAAATTAGTCTAACCTCACTCTTCTTACTATATGGCTTTGTCCGAGGAAACATAAAACTGTCTTTTCTTCATTCTTGCTTTTCCATTTCTATTGCTTTCTTCTTCCTGCCTGAATAATGCAATTGTCTTAACTCTTCATATCAGAGCTCAGTATTGAGCCATCAATACCAGTGAGTCAGCATCCTTTCCCACAAGATTCAGTACTTGGGTTTTTTCAGGGAAACACTGCCAGCTTGTTATGTCTCAATGGGAATTTTTTTGGAAAACACCTTACATTTGGAACATTAAAAACAACCGTTGAGCATTATGTAGATGAGGGCCAAGGACCCATTATCTTCCCAAAGGATCCCTTACCAAGAAGGTAGTAAACTGCCCAGGAGGTGGGAAAATTACTCCAAGCCTTCCTCCAGTGCTGGCAAGCAGTTCCCTTCAGGCACCTCTGGATTGAACATTAACTTACTCTAGAGAGAGTGAAAAATATCTCCAGGGCTGAATTGGAAACTCAGCGTTCTCCTACAGAAATAGAACAGAAATGGCTATTAAAGAACTGTAGTATTTTATTCTTATTATTGTAATTATTTTGATTTAATGTATAAATAGCCAGCTCTGGAAATATACATTTATTTCTACAGTTAAACTTTCTGTGGGAATGGTATCTCTGGGTCATGAGAGCAAACCCAGGAAACTGCTGATTAAATACTTACTGTACTTACTGAATGGGCTTGTAGGTATTTTAACCTTAAGCAAGGCTAACCAGGCAACAGGACTGATGCTTTTTTTGTGTATGTCAGATTTATTGTTGCTTCAGCAAAACTGGAGCATGTGTCTTATAATACCTGCACTGTGGGAGCAATGATGATTCTTCACAGGGCTGTATTTTCCTAGCACAAGGTTTTTCCTAGTCATTACCCTACATATAATCCAGGCTTTTTGTTTGTCAGAGTCCTTTTGCTCTGTATTCTGTGGGTGTTTGAGTTTGTCCCATATCCTTCAGGATTACACTGTGGGATGTTGCAATAACCACCCTCTTATCATCTTATGAGAAGGAACAGGGACATTTCTGTGGGAATAGGTGCAATTTCTACATTGCCAAAGCAGCTTGTAAGTACAGTGTTGCACAGAGCAATAACACAATGCTCTGCCATCCTGATCACTGCTGATGGAGCCTTTGCAGTAACAAAATATTTTTTGCAAAGTTCTTTATTTAAAGTGCAGTGGGTCCGTTGTTAATTGCTGCTCCTTGCAGCCTCAGTATGCACCTTGCAGATTTTCTGCATGGCAACATGAGGATGACAGCATGGCTGAATGGGAGAGGGGTAAAATACAATGTAAGAACAGAGCTTCCTCTCTGCCAGTGCAGGGGAAGGAATTGCATCAACAAACTGTGAGCAGCATGAAAGCAGAAAGAGCTGTAATAGGGTTATTGTGAGATTAGAATGGTTTTAAGGGAGTGAGGAAGGTGGGACATGAACAGTCAGACTTTGTGTTTCATCCAATACTGTTCCTTTTGAAATTAATTTCTTTGTGCATGTAGAAATACTCTACAATCAGTTTAACTGAAGAGAGCACTAAATTAACAATAGTTAACTGAGAGTTTGAGTTCATAGAGCTCAACTATACAAAGGAGTTTTGATTCTTCCTTGGTTGTGGCTTCTGGACATCACTTTTTGTCTGACCAAGCACATTTTTTCTATACCTGTTTAATGCAAATGCAGTTCCTGCCTGCCCATTTTTCTATGACTGTTTAATACGCACTCAGCCACCAGTGTGGCCCCATTCCAGGATAGAGGCTGGAGGCTGGTGTGTCCTGCCCTGTCTTCAGGCTGTCAGGGCCCCTTCCCAGCAGTGGTGGGTAGGATCCCCTGAGGCTGGGGAGGAGGAAGTTCACTCCTGTTGCCACCTTCCTTCTGTGTGTGCTGTTGGACAAGGAGAGGTGTGCAATATCAGCTACAGGTGTGGCAGGAAAGTGAAGAAATTTTCTACACCCAAAGGAATCATTTGGCTGGATTGAATGCTAAGGGAGAGCTGGGCTATAAGACCATGTTTCACTAGGACAGTGATGGGGTGGGAAGGGAGGAACCCAATTTCAGCACACAGACCTTTGCAGCAACATCCTTGGTGGGACTGAACTCCCTTGTGCTGCATTTAAATTTTCAAGTCCATGGAGGGTACAGGGCGAACCTGGGAGCATCAGTGGGTCATCACTACTACAGCTGGGCATTGAACTGCTTTGATGCTGCCATTGCTTGCCTGTGAGGATCCTCTGTCAACACAACATCACCCGAATACTGCTCTGGGGGCTTTGTCAATAACTGCCAAAGAAATCTCTGGTTTTCTGAGTACTTGGCCTTTTGATTGTTTCAAGAGAAAAAGGCTGGTTTTGAGGCACCAAGTGAAAAATTTTTCTGCGTCATTCCTGTCTTCTTGAGGTTTCAACATGTCAGTCTTCTCAGACTTTCAAAAACACTTCTCAACAACAGTAACTACCCATTCCTTGTATCCCTGTGTTGGGTCCCAACCCACGCGGCGTCAAACCAAGCTGCTTCTCTCTAGCTCCAGAGACGGGAATAGCCCAGTTTCCCAACGGCTCCACCAGCCTGCCAGCTACTCTCAGTTTGTTTTGCTGCAATCCCAAAAACACACCCTACTTGGAGCATTGACACATCTCCCAAGTGTGGACACCCTTCCCAAAAATGTGAGCCTATGTTAGTTTTCCCTAACTATGGCCAGGAGAAAAAGGCTTTTGCAAAACTGCTGGTGTTTAAGCACCTTGGTGATGTCTCAGTCTCTCCCCTTCAAAGAATGCAAAGACCTGATCTATCCCTTACTGGCACTGAATTTCCATTGTATTAAATCATTGTATTAATCAAGGGATTAATCATCCTTTAGGATGTGCTGTTTCACTCATTTAAAGTGCTGTAGGCAGAACTGTAGCACAGCCCAAATACCAAACCACTGATACTGTCAATAGACAGAAGTTTTGTTTTGTCTGCTGACAAAGTTCTGCATATCCAGAATGACTTGCCAGAAAATTTATTTATTTATTTAAAAGAGAATGAAGACTTTCCTTCTTAGATAAAGAAATAAAGGAGAAAAATATTCTCCAGAAAGTTCTGTCTTCACCATTATTGAACCACACCCTGTCTTCTTCATATAAGAAATATTGCCAAAGCCACAATCTTCCATCATGTGGTTCCTTTTAAATAACCTCCTAGGTACTAAAGGTCAGGGTGATTTTAAAAAAATAGCCTGGTAGTATGAAAGAACTTTTTTTAAATGCAAAAAGACAAACAGAGGAATCCTACGCAAACTTGCCATAAAAACAAGGGATGAAGATGATGATGAGTGGGATAAACTACTTTCACATTGTGTTCATCTGCTTTACTTCATCTCAAGTTTTCTTCAGTTCAAAAGACTAATATAAAAATAGAATTATTCAATTAATTGCAATTCTGCATCAATTTTTATTGTCCTTTCCCATAGGTTTGTCCTTGAAATCCACCACTGCCTTAGCTTTGTACATATTTTTTGTCTCCTCATTACTGAGCTTATGGCCAATATTGCTTCTTCATCTAATTAAGGTAAAGGAAGAAAAATCCAAAACTCTCTTTTTTTCAGTTATTTTTGTCCAATTTTTATTTCTCCATGTTATTTCAACAAAGAAGTATTTTGAAGGGTGGGCCTTTCCCATATTTGACATTTGTCCAAAATTGAATATTTTCCGATAGTCTGCAGAAATTACGGGTACTTTATTCTATAAATATTTGCTTGTTTCTGAGCCACGTTTTTGACTTATTTTAAGGCTGAAAATTTGGGCACTTTGAAGGTGATTCACGAGCAAATCAGACACCTCTGCCCTGGATGTGGCAATGCAGACCCATATCAGGACAGGCAGGGTGGGTGTCTGAGGGTGCTGAAGAGCTTGGTTGAGTTGCAATCCCCACCCCAGCCTGTGGAAACCCTAGGGTAAGTTGTGTTCCTGGTGTGAGTGTGTGTGTGGTTCTCAGTTTCAGTTTTGTGTGCATTCCCAACCATCACTTTGAAATGTCATTATTCAGTTCGCTATACTTTTTAAAAGCTATCTAATACCAGGTGGCTCTGTTTTTAAAACATTCAGTCTATAGTAGACTATACTATTGATTTTTAGTCTGAGAACATTCCTGGGCTATGGTCAGGGACCAGGTCAGGGTCTATTGTGCTTGCTGATGTGCACAGCATTAAAAAGTATTATTACAGAGCTTAGTGTCTAGTTTATTCATTAATTTCCCCCATACTCCAAAGCATTCTCTGGGACTCAAGAAACTGCCTTGATGGAGGACAAGTGCATATAAAAAAAACATTTAAAAAGCGGGGCTGTAAAAGATTCTGGAAATCATAAGGTTGTGCTTTAAACCCATGATATTTTTTGATAACTCAGGAGAGCACGCTTCAAGAGCAGAGCTGGGCAGACAACAGCTAAAGAGCCTGCCTTAAAGCCCATCTCACTGTCTCTCTCAAACCTTCCCAAAAGTGCTTTTCCTTTCTCTCAGTGAAGGGGAAGCTGGCAGGACAGGACAACCCCTGCCTCTGGCTGAGCAGCAGAGGCAGCACATTCCTCTTGCTTCTCTCTTCCTTTACTCCTTTCCACCCCAAGGCAAGACTGGTCAGAGGATGGCAAAACATTTACTTCCTGGGTCTGGTCAGCAGCCAGGCTGGGAGGAAAGCAGGCACTGTTACCCTGGCAGGTTAGGGCACCCTGAGCACAAAATCCTTCTTCAAGTCACCCCCAAGGCCCAGCTCTGGTTGTTTGTCCCCAGTTCTCACACCTCACATTTTCCTCCCCACAGCAGCATTTCCTTCAAGCCAGGGACACAGGGACCCCTCTCCTACCTGCTGCCCATTGCGCATCTTCTTCCTCCTGCAGCCTTCCTTATAAAACAAGCTACCACCCCCAAACCCACAATTTTTCCAAGCATTCCTCCCACTTTCTGTTTGCCTCACCCTCTCCCTCATTATCCTGGGTCTTGCTTTTGTTTGTCTTGGCTATTTTGGGCTGGAGGCTCTTTGGGGAAGGGAATACAGTTTAAATGTTGCCTGCTCAGGATGTGTTCAAGTCATTCCAGCTGAGTGAAGCTGAATTGACAAATGAGGCGCAAACTGGCTGAGAAGCATCTACCTGAGCATGGGCAACTGATTAACTGAATCAGTTTTAAGAGGTATAATTAATTAAGCACGTGTAACTTTGAATTTAGGGGGGAAAGAATCTTATTTTGAAAGGCACAGGTTCAATGCTAATTTTTTCTAGGAAATCTAGTCCAGGCCATAATCTACTGTAGTGAAGCATTTACATGGTAGTTACAGCTTAAAACTGTAGGCTCTGGCTCCAAGCACCTTCTTCACTATTGTCATTCCTGAAGGACCACAAACACTGAACTGTTTACAATAAGAGTTACATATAACTACTTGAACAATGGAAGTATAATGTATAAATTAAAACTCATGTACTAAGAAGCAACTGTGCTTTTCTCTACAGGGCTCTATCTCTGTGATAATTCTTTAAATTATAGTACTACGTGATACTATAACTATACTATCAATTACAAAATTGTTGCATATGTAGAAAGGATTAAGATGATATTGTTTACAAGATATGTGTGATCTTCATTTTGTTGCAAGATCATTATTTTCACTTTAACACCTAGAACATCCCAAACCTCCACACCTGTCAAAGTCATGGAAACATCTGGTATCTATTTTGCAAATTTGAGTCTGTTGTTATAACCTTTTAATTACATGTAAAACCAATTTCTGTTGTAGAAGTATGTAAATGATCCCAAATGAATCTACACAAAACTAGGCAATTTCTTCATATTCAGCACCATTTTTCAGCTACACCAATAAATGAGATGCTAATAGCATTTGAAATTTAAAAGGGACTTTATTCCTTTTGATAAAAAAGTGATATGAGAATTCAATAAAAAATGAATCCCAAATATTTTAAATCAGTATGTCGGTCCCATTTGTATTTGCTATATGGAGAGCAATTCTGATGAGCACCTATCATATCAACTAGAAATCTCTTTCTCCTTCTTTGCTTAAGATCCTCTCATCTGTAATAGAAGAATATTTGTCACACAAGGCTAAATGCTTATGGATTTCCTTTCCTTACACAATGGAAAGAATATGAGGAATATTCAAGCTCTGTTCACATGGTTTAAAGAAAAAAACCCAGGAGTACAGTCTTTGAAGCCACCATGGCCTTTGGCTTGCATTGTGAATGACCACTGGTCCTTAAAATTGTGAGCTTTTGATAGTGACACTCATCCACTCTCTGTTCTGTTTTTATGGGGCTCAGGGCTTTGTAGGTGCCTCATTCTGTAGCTGAGGGAAATGGTAAATGACTATTTTTTATGTAACATCTCTGTGCTCCCTTCCTTTAAACACAGTGGCAATAAGTGAGGCTTTCTGAGCCTGTCAGGCCCATGCATCATCTTTCCTCCATGAAATTACAAGCTGTGGTTAGGGCAAAGGTTGTGAGCTCTCCAAGAATGTTACCCGGCCAAGAGTGGTGGTGGGCCAAATGTCTCTGTGGAGTTGTAACTGGTTGTATCACAACCACCTGGGCCTTTTAGACTGGAACCATTAAGACTTTTTTAGCTTCTTCTGCACCTTTGCAGTGGCCAAGAAAATCCAGTGCTGGTCAATATTTACTTGGTTGTGAACCAAGTAAATTGAATATTAACTACTAGACCATACAGGGACTAGCAGAGACCCAAGCCCAAGATAAAGTGCAAAAATCCACATAGTCTGTCTTTGTAATTAGCTCCTACTTTAGAGTCAAGAGTAAAACACCAGTCAAAAAGTAAACGGAAAAATTTAATTGCTTTATAAAATAAGATTATGAAATTCTATATAAAAATCCAGCTTCTTAAATACGGTACATTCACTTTCTCACAGAATATTTAAATATTCAGGTCACTTGAGCTATATTTTCACCATAATTGAGTTAAAATCATTGGATAAATTAAAACATCCTTACCAAAAGATACCACAACTTATACAAATAATACTAAGCAATAATACATTTTTTAAAATACAAAATGTAAAGAAATTAATAACTCTTAGGGCATGCTACAAAATTTTGCCAGAAAAATATATAGAATCATTTTTGTTTAACTAGAAAATATACAGTGTGCTTTCAAATTCTCTTCCTAAAATTCAGTCTCATACAATTTCCATTTAACTTAATAAATATGTACAACAAAAATGTTTATTCCTTGAAGCATATAAATAGCAAATACTGGAGTAGAGCCTGGTCTGGCATTCCTTTCTCCTCTAGTGACTATAGTGGGACTTTTCGACTCTGAATGTGCAAAAATGCAGAATCAGCCTCTTAGTGTTACCATTGGGTTAATAGGTTTTACAAAAGTGATTTTTATTAAAGAAAAACAAACAAACAAACAAACAGCAAAAAACACCAAAAACACTTTCAAAACCACGGCAGGAGACTTAGAACTATTCCAGTCAGGCATTTCTATAAATAGTAAATCAAAATGTGGTGAAATAACATTCCAGTTTAATTACTGCTGGCAGTAATTAGGGAAAAATAGTCAGTGGAGAAAGAAATGTATCTTGAGTTAGACACATCTTACTTTCACAGATTTAAGTTGGTTCCCTACCATTTCTAAAAAGAGTTTCTGGTATAATCTATACATTGTAAATCTGTGAAGAAACCTAATCACCTTCTTCAGGCTTTGGATGGCTCGTTTTGGAAAGTGGTGCATTTTCAAGTGCTTCAGTCCATACATTAAACCTTTAATGGTGTCTTGGTCACCATTCTTTATTCTCCACAGATTGAGAAGCTTCAGAACTTGCTCTGTGGCTTGACATAGTTTCATTGTGCGCTCAACATCTTCTTTTCCCACTTTCTTTCCTGGTAAGCTTGCCATCAGCATGCTGAGATGTTCAAAGGTGAGGTTCAGGTGGCCAACATGCTTTAAGACACTGCTTTCGCAAAGATCGATATCTATAGAACGCAAAAAGAGATGTAAGTAGAGCACATTACAACTTTACTGTAGCCTGTAAAAAACCTCCCAAAATTCCAAGGTGAATTTGCTTTCCAAATTTCTTTGCTTCAAATAATTCTCTCATCTTTGCTTTTTCGGGCCCATCTATCCTGTAAAATGTTGTGTGTATGTGATAGGACTCCTAGTATTTGGTTCCAGTGAATGAAAATTTAGCTCGTTCTCTTCAGAAATGCCTAGGCACTTCACAGAGTGACATAAGCATACATACTAAATAGCAGAGGGGTAAAAAATTCTGCAGCAGTTTTCAAATCTATTCTGAGTGGACAAAATGTCATTCAATCGTGGTGGTTTTTGATGGTGGCTTACATGAAAAGAGTTGGCCTGTTGTAAAAAACCTTAATACTGCAGCACTGTTTCATCTTTGAAACTTATCTTAGATTCAGCACAAACAAAGCAATGAATCAGCATGACAAAGTACCAGAAGGGAAAAAGAAGGGAAAGCCTGTCGATGTATTCCTCACTCCCATGTGCTCCCACCCTGTGGATAAATGTCCTAGTCAAAAATATCAACCTCTGCTTTGTAGAAGACAAATTGCACTCTCAGCTGCAGGGAACCAGCTCCCTCTAACCTTGGTTGCTCAGATTACAGTGGGAAACACTCCTCACCTGATCAAAATTCTTTGTACGTTGTGCAGTCTCAAAAGGGGACCTTGGTTACAGCACAACACACGCTCCAAAGTGGGCTACAAGTCTGGGAATAATACAGTCCTTGACTGATCTGCAGAATTCCTGGAAGCAGGAATTCTGTTCCTGCTTCCCCTGGACTTCTCTATGCTTACTGCATCGATGTATCTCAGTGAAAGCCTGCAGGCCCTTTTTCAAGCACAACACATCCCCAGGGGTAGTTGATCCAAGCAATTTTTAAAATGCCATTCAGAAGGTTGTTTGTAATGCACATGTTATCACAATATGATACCTTGGATAATCTTCTTGACCATATCCTGTTCTTTGTTTTGCTGCTTCCATAGTTTCAAAAGCTGGAAGGTCTGCTCTTGAGGGCTGTGCCTTTGTTTAATCCTTTCAATGTTTTCTGTGCTAACCTTTGTCCCAGGCAAGCTGTCTGCTAGTATATTCAGCCAGTTAGGTGTGAGATGAGTAGGAACAGCAAACCTGAACATAGCCTCCTCACACAGGGTTACATCTGAAATGAGAAAGAGAAGATGTCAGTTGTTCTGATCTCTTACCTTGCCTGTCTCAGAAAAAAAAACAAAACAAAAGCAAGAAGCAAGAATTATAAGAAAAAGTGTTTAAAAAACAGACTAAGAAGTTGTCTTTATAGTGCTGTTTCTCTTTGTGCTTGTGTTATTTTTGGTCTGAGCCACAATAATTAAAATTCTACTATGGCCATCACCATAGCAGGCAAAGAGCTAATAAGCTAAGTACTTGTATCCCAGATTTTGGTAAATTAATTTTAGCGATAACTAAAGGTATGATTTCAGAGCCCTCTTCCTTAATATGATACACACCGATTCCACATTTTTGAGGTGTCGTATCTGTATTTTCCTGACAGACGTTGTCATGAACCTCATTTCCTTTCAAAGCTATTTTGAAACCCAGGGCACTACAGTTTGTGTGCTTAAGACAGGCTGCTTTGGAGGAGGTTTCATTTGAGAAAAATCCCTTTGGACATCTCTCGCATACAGTGTCACTCTCAGGTGTACCTGTGGAAACAGGAAAACAATGCATCCAATTACATATAACCTCAACTGTGGAAAAAAATTTTAAAATATACAGAAAGCAAGGAAAACATTCCTCTCTAAACTGTCATGCTTCTGCTTTTTTTATTAAGGAATCACTTAGGAAAAAAAAAGAGATAGAAGATGCTTTAGGAGAAGGATATTCCTGCTGATGTAATACAGTAAACAGTACTCTTAAATTTGCTTGTTACCAAGTTTAAAATCAGTGATTACTCATTAAATCAGTAAAAGTAATATCTTTAAAACCTTGATTATTTCAGTCTAATCAGACATCACATTGCGTCCGATCTTCATCCTTCAACTATACAGATATTCTGTAATTAAGTGGCAAAAAAATGTGTTCTTAATTTCACTCTGCAATAACTACCCAGGACCTGACTTGAATGGATTACTTCAGTTCTAGATAAAAAATACAATCCACCTAAGTATCAACCAAAGACAACAATTTTGAAATTCTTTTTGGAGCTTGAATAAAGTGTTATTAAAAGCAAAGAAAGCAGTTTCCAATATAAAAATAAATAACAATTGTACACATTTTGCTTGGTGATTTATAATGCATAGTTTTACTTCAGAACAAAATATATGATACAACAACAAAACGACAACATATGGCTCTAGCACATTTACAAAGAGTAAGAAAACGAATCCATGAATTCTGAAACTATGCAGTCTAACCAACAGTGGCAGGAAAGTAACACCATCAATAACTGCTGTATATTCACTCCTAATTCATCCTTATTCATCCAACATTTAACAAGTGCCTGAAGTCTGGTATCTAATACTGCATTACTGAACATAAACTTAAGCACATGCTTAAAATTTATTTGAAAAAAGATTGGAAACTATATTTGAATAAGAAAACACCTCCATCTAGTGCATTTTTAAAGTATTTACAAATGGATGCTTATTTTAATGTTAGCTTTTTAATAAGCTTTTATTTATTTTGGGAAATCCCTAGAGTAAAAAAGTATGCATCTCAAGTTTTCAATCAGCTGTGAAATCAAAACAGTGTTTGCATACAACGTGACCTAGCACTTCATCAGACAACGAGTGAAAACAAAGGAGATTATAGCTGCCAGAGACTGTATGTGCCAACCCCCTCCCAAATCCTGCGCTTTCTGCAGCCACAGCATTGCTCTTGTGCACTGCCTGCAGCTCTGGGCTGGACAGAGCTCCAGCCAGCACCTGCACCCCACGGGCAGCAATCAGCTGCCCTGACACAGCTGCATTTTAACAACTTTCCCTGCTACAGACAGGTGCTGTTGTGTCCTGGCAGCAAAGAAGTGGAAGAAAGGAGTGTTCCTGCAAATGGTGCATCGTTCTTCTCAAAGCTTGCTGCATAATCTTTGCAGCAGAAGGGAGGAATATGCCGGGTAATCCATCAGTGTTCTCAGGACTGAGCATGAAATCATCCTCCAGCTCTGCCAGCTTCTTCACTGCTTAATTCTCCGCTCTTGTTCGGGGCACAAATTGCCGCTCTCTGCCCTCCTGCCACTCCCTCCAACTCTCCTGGAATCCCCCATTCTTCCCCGGGAAACGGCAGCCGCCAGCGGGGAGACAGAGCTGCCTCGCAGCAGCGCTGCTTTCCCAGTACAATACTGCTATAAACCCTGCCTCGTACAGGGCAGGCCGTGGCAGAAAGGAACAAAACCTAATTTGCATTCACAAAAAGGGACTACAAAAGCAAGGTGATATCCCAGCGTAATCACAAGCAACGGGCACTGGGGAAACAGATTTCTAATGCTTTAAGCCTTAAATGAGACACTGGACCACGCCATCTCCCTGTGTGGGAGTGGAATCATATTTTTCTGCTCTTAGGTTTTATTTCACCTGAATTTGCATCATTACAAAGTTCAAGGCTAGCATATGGCAAAAAGCAGTAACACAGTGCAGTACACGCTTATTAAACTCTTATTTAATGCCTCACCTCAAAAACTGACTATGGATACAGGGGGATGCAATTATTTCTACAATGTTTTCATTCTTTTTTGAGGACTGCTTGGGTTTAGGTGCTTCAATCTGATTTTTTTTGGAAACTAACTTTTCAAGACATTACAAAATCCAACATTTTATCTTCTTTAAAAGTTTGCTTAATTCTGAACTGAGGGACTGAAATTTGTCTGTTTCACCATGCTCGTAGGGATGCAGCAGGCTGGTTGTTCAGACAATTTATACTTTGTTCACCTCCCAAAGTCTTTCTGAGGACTTTGTTGCAGGCCCTTTTTGACTTGCTGCCGAGATACAGTGGAACCTCATTAACCCAAGTCCCTGGGTATAATAGTTTAGGTTAATGAAGGTTTACAATATGGAAATGTGGTAGCTGCCAGTGAAAATGCTTAACAGTGGAAGGGCATTGGGGTAAAGCTTCATCAACCAATTACTCAAGGACTAGTGAGCAGCTACAGCAGCGATATTTCTCCTTCCATCAAAGTTGCTCTCCAGTAAGAGGTTCATAACCCAGAAAAGGACTCCCAGTCTGGCATTCAGATCAGCTCTAAAATGTACAGGCCAGCCCTAGTGTTTCTCACTGCAGGTATGTCATTCCTAGGGAAATAATTCTGTAGTTTGGTTGCCTGCAGGTGTCTGAGACACTTTGATTTTCTGCATTGCCTTCCTCAGTTCTCTTCTCCCAGCAGTTATCAAGCTCTGGTACAATGACAGTTTACAATCCTTTCAGGTTGCATTAAATGCTGGAGCTAAACTGGGCCATGGCATTTACCAAAAATAAATGATGTATTTTGTTTTGAGGGAAGAACGAATTATTCGTTTAACAATTTAGGTTGTCTTAAATTAAGAATACACTCCACTGAAAAGTGCTGCTTTACTCTATATCCCCACCAGACTTTCAGCACTATGCAAGCCTGCTTGACAAAGAAATGGTTGTTTGCTTGATAAAAGTAACAGTTTCCCTAAGAATTCCACTTAGGATGCTGATAATTAATTATTTCTACATATTGCAGTGATGCTAGAGCTATATTAATGTTGTTATAATTATATACTTGGTGTGAAACATGTAATGCTCCTGGTGTTTGTCAAGATACACAATTATTTGAAACAGCAGATTTCAAAATGAAAAACATTATTATTTATCACATGCACAAATACTACATTCCAGATAATGTTCCTTTAAAAGAGGCAATCCGTCATGTTTCTCATTAGAGTGCAATTTGCTGCATTTGCTACTGCCATTAAGTTATACATTACAGCAGGAGCAGGGTATTCCACTGAGAAACCTTCCTTTGGCTACAGTCCAAAAGATGCAGATTAGAACATTTTCAATTGGCTTTAGAATTTACTGTCCTGCAATTTCATCTGGACAAGCCTTTTTCCTAATCTTGTAATTGCCACGAGTCGTGGACGTGCGGCAGAGCTCTGATTACGCCTGTGCGTATGGAGGGAGGAGCGGGACCCACCTGCCTGGGCAACACCGAACCCGGGCGGACACTCCGTGTGCCTCAAGCAGAACTCGAGTTCCAGGTACCTGCCCGGGACGCACTCGCAGACGCGGTTCTGCGTGCTGGAGCACTCCTGCCTGACGAGCTGCAGCTCCTTGCAGACGGTGCTGCAGTACTGGCACTCCTCGTTGCTGTTCCACTCGTCGGCGTAGTACTGAGCCGGGCATGGGGCGCACTGCGTCGGGCTGCTGGCGCTGCAGTGCTGCTTCACGTAGCTCCCGGGAGGACACTGCTCACACAGCAGCTGCCGAGATGTCCCTGGGTCGTAGTGGAGATACTTGGGCGGAGAGTCATCCTGGATGGTCAACTTCACAGAAATGTCCAAGAACTAGCAACAGGAAAATAAAACATCACTTCCTTTTAGTTCCGGGGAGCACCATGATCACCAGGAAACCTGCGCTTTAATGAGTTTATGAGTCTACTCATGTCACTATCTACAAACAAATATTTGCATTAGAAATTTCCGAGATACTGACCAGCTTCCAGACTCTCCCATGTCTATCTTAGAATGGGAAAGTTCTAGGATCTTATCTAGCAAATCTTCCCGACCTAAGTGATTCCTTCCATAAATGTAGATCATATTCTTCTCCGATTTACACCCTTTTAAGATGGGCAATGACCTTCTACTGCCTGGCACCAGAGAATTTGTCCAATGCACAGCCAAGGTGAGGATTATACACCTTTGTGTTCTTAAGTATTGAGTACTTCAGATGCAAAAGAAATTGTGCCTGAGCATATGAATGTGACCAGTGTACTGCACTGTCACCACAGATACCTTTAAAGATGACTCCTTACACTATTTTTCTTACAGTATTTTCTACCAGAAATTAATGGATAGAACAATAGGTGTTACTTTTTAATGCCTTCCATTTAATTTTGCACTGATATGCAGAAGCTCTTGGGATGTAATGTGACAGCTACATCAAAGGTGAAGACACAGCTTGAGACAGAGATAAAGAATGACACAGGTTGTGAAGGGCACATTAAGGAATGAATTGCACGACCTGGAAGAGACCAGGCCAATGCTTTACTTTCCTGCCTAAAACCACAGGCTCACAGCTGTGGTGAAAAGCTGGTTCAGTACTGGCACATGCCATGACAGCTACAGTCCTCCTGCTTCCAACAACAGTCTGCTTTGGTAGTCTGATTGGGGACCTAGTGATCTGAGACAGCCTGCCCTGCTGCAGAGACAACCTCCTTGTTTTGGCCTTATAATTGAAAATTTGGTTCAGTGATTCCACCAGTCTACCACAAAAATAACTCTCGAGACCCACCCTGATCCCCACAGAGTCTACTAACAGCTCTCCCTCTCCACTGATAACCCAGCTCTGTCCCAACACTGCATGCATGGCTGCATGTGCCACTTCTCTTCCAAAACTTGTACATTTTATAAAGATGAAGTAAACCGGATCTGACATTTTTTTTCTGTGTATCCAATAAAATTATAGTTCTAACTGACTTGTCTTTGTTGCTATTTTAACCCCCGTCAGCTAATACAGTTGCCAATTCAGTTTCATAAATGTATTTCCTCTTTTCCAAATGTCCCCAAAGTATAAGTGGAATTAACTTATTTTTTTCCTTGAGATGTTTCATTTAACGGCCTCACTTCTGCCACATCATAGCACTTCTAAAGCCATAGTCTTAATAAGTTTGAAAAGGACAATTTAAAACTTCATCTGCATTAACACAATTCACAGTAAACAACATGTGATATAAGATGCTTAACTCAGGAACTCCGCTTAAGCAAAAACTCTTAAATGCATTCTCCTGTTGCATGTATATGAGTCCACTTTTCATACAGCTACACTTAGGCTGAGGAGTGAAATGCAGATAGTACGGATATTCTCTATAGCCTCTTGTAGCTACCCTTGACTAAGTCTCATAACTTATCCAATATCTAGAGGTGGAGATCTCACTTTTCTTGTGGTCTAAATGCACAATACCTTTCATTGTGAGAAATTCCTTATTAGTCTTTGAAGTTTGATGAACAACTCCATTTTTCTTAAATGACTGGATCTGTTTCATGTGATCTATTTAACAAAGAGGGCGCAGCACATTTTTTGAGAGTGAGTGGCTTTACATTGAGGAAAAATGCCCCCACCCTTGGTAAATCTACAGCTATGACTCCATAATAAGGAAGTCCTGGTAATCTCATTAATTGTTCATGTGAATAGTAAAGTTTTCTTCTATGGTTTTAAGTCAGTAATAGATAATACAGCATCCCAGTGTCCAAGCATTCCCTTCACAGAACAGATTGGACTACAACATGTGGCACAGGCACTACAAAGACAAGCATCAACCCACACTTCATGCAAATGTCTGTGAAAACCCAAGACAATTCCCAACAGAGGTGAAAATCTGACACTGAAAATTATTAGGGACAGCAACCAGTCATATGGGCAGCATATCCTCGTGGAGAAACACTAGTATTCCTGCTCTGCAGTGCACAGCTCCCCACAAATCCAGACCTGGCACTGCAGTAGAATCTGCTCCTCTGGCTTGTGCCTCTGCCCTTGGTGACACATTTTCACATAATGAACAGGTAGGTGAATCATTTCATAACTGTTAACTCTACTCTGCAACATGTAGGAGCAAGAATAACAAGATTTTATCTATTTTCCTTACTCAACTATTTACACTGGAAACCATGTATGAGACAAGTAAAGAGTTTTGCTGCAGGGGATGATTCAGCATTAAAATTAATTAGATTTCAATATCAGAGTATGAAGGCATAGGGGTTTGTAGGGAAAAATGGAGGCACTTGCTTCCAGAAGAACCCACAGCTGTGGGAAACAAGCCAATAAAAACTGAAAATATTTCAACACAACTTGAAAGGAATTGATTTTTAAAATTGATCAAAACAATACTTGAACCATATGCGTGTGAGACATAAAGAGTTTTGTCCTTGGAAGAACCAATAACTATAAACTAATAATGGCAACTAGAATATTATTAATCTAAATTAGCATAACCAAGCCCCATAATAATAGGATTAATAAAGCAGCATGACAAAAAGAACAGTCCTCCTAGTTGATTTTTTTCTTCATGCTTTTAAAAGAAAAGCACATCACACTTGTTTCCCTTTTTTCCCAGAAGCATACAGTATGTAGCTGCAGTAATCCATTGATCAGTGGCTGAGCCACATGGATGCAGGATCCAACTATTTTATTTAGTAAAATATTATGACAAAAAGATTCTTCAGTCAAACTAAAGATATAAATGCAATGAATATCTCAGAATTTTGCTGGAGCATTATATACATAATTTTCAACACCAAGCTAGATTACCATTACTACTATTTGACTACTATGAGCCTTTCAGCACAGCGAGCTGTGCAACTCACTGCCATGGGACATTGCAAACAGTCGAGTTCAAAATGTTCCCTGACATAGTCATGGATGAAAATAATAAAGGACTATTAAACATAAACATCACCTTTTGATCAAGAAATCCCAAATCAAAAACTGAATTCACAAAAATAGTGATATTTTTCTGTCCTTTTCCATCTCTTCTATGCCATAGACAGCATATGGGTCTTTTTAGAGCATTTTTTTCTGGATTTTTTTTGGATTGAACATAGCCATTAGTATGTTGCTAAGTACATTTCTGGACCTCAATCCCCCAATACTACACTTTATAAGACTACTGTAGGTTACTTGATAATATTTAAGAAAAAAGATCTGCAAAATTGTCTTCTATGCAGGACAAAAACACATAGGACACCTGAGTATTCTGAATATTGATATGCAACCTGAAAATCAGAAGTTATCTTTAAACCTACACCAAGTGCCAAAGTAAAGTCAATCTATTTTTTAGGTATTTTGCAAGAATTCAGTAGTAATGGTGGAAGATAATGAAATGGAATTTTCACTAGGTTTACTGCAGCAACTTGGCACAAACAGAATGGAAAGACTCTTTTGTCCCCCAGTTCACAGAGTGAGCTGGAGGGGAACATCACTAAATTGTCCTTTCTCCTGGCCTAACACACACTGAGTTTGTGCTTACATTAGGAATTTGCATCACCTGTTACAGCAAATTTGCAGAGCAAAACAGATGGTGCCGAGCACCTGACGTCCACGTTATGTATTATTCTGAGGGGATATTTTGGACTGACTTCAATCTGCTCTCATGGACAAGCATGCATTAGTGGTTACAGTGCATCTGGTGTGTCTCTGGGGTCCATCTCTAGATTTACTTTCATCAGTTCAGTTTACTTTGGTAAATCCACTTTGTGCAATCCAGGGCTGCTCTGATGTGGAAACTAAAACAGAGTAAATAAGGATGATCAGGAGAGGCCCTTCAAAAGCATATTTCTAAGACAACTTAAAATGGTATTTAAATGCATTTTACGTCATTACTGACATTTCCTCTCCTAAACTATGCTATGACCAACTTGATAGCAGTTTCTTAGCGAAACAAAACCTCTGATTGATCTGGATGTCCGTATTTAAAGGTGGTCTACATACTAAGCACCTGAATGTCTTCTGCAAGAAACAGCACTATTTGAGCACAGGAAAGTGCCACGATCAGAACTTAATAGTTCTGAGCAGTGGTCTCCCCAAAAGCTTCATAGAAAGCAAGATTTCTTCCATAATCATGCTGGTACTGGCCTGTTGGGCTCTTGCTGGAAAAGATGTCATATGCTAATTTGAAAGAAGGAAGAAATTACAAGTCTGGCTTCAGTCTACTGGAATCAGAAGTAGGGACAATGAGTATGTTCATCCTATAACCTTTAAGAAACCAAAGCTGGCATCCATCAGTGCTGCACATGACCAAATTAATGGATTTGTCATTCAGAAGATTGTGTAAAATTCTCCTTGTTTAGGAAAGGTTAATTCACTAGGAAGCAGTACAAAGAAGGTTTAGAAGGAAATGGAGAGCTTCTTGGAGAGGATCTGGACTTTTTCAATAGCTTGGAAAGTCACAAGAGAAGCTATAGATTCAGTACAGACAGTGAACTCAGAGAGAAGAACTTTCTACATTAAAGGATAATGCTGGCAAATGAGAAGGGGATTCTCTTGTCAGTGGAAGATTAGGAACAGCCTTTCACTGAGAAGCAGGTATAAGAAACCCATGTATCATAAATATAGCTCTCAATGCCCTTCTGAAAGCAAATATGACACTTGGTTTCCTGGAAGAGATGGCAAATGGACTGAAGAGATCCAGGCAGTTTCAGTTTTAAACCCTCAGCCAATTGTTCATATGCCACCACTAAGAGAAGAAAATAATGCTCTGTATCTTTTTCATCTCGGCAAATTAATTGTTCGTGTAATTCATTTGCAAACAGTTTTTCTAGGGTTAGCGAAGGCTCAGTTAAAAAAAAAAACTCCCAAAGTTTAGGGGTTTCTTTGTTCTATGAATATGAAATGCTATGAATAACAAAATTGTTACAGCAGAAGAAAACCAGAACAAAACCTAATATCATTAACTACATCTAACAACCTATTGGATGAAACTGAGTTCTAGCATCATGGGCTCACTTCTAAAAAGAACTCAATCTTCCTCCATCTCCCTGGGGAAAATCCCCACTCTCAGGATGGCTGTCTCAGTGTGAGGAATTGGGATGAACTGTAAGTGTTGAAATATAAGTCTAGTGTAAGTCAGTGTGATGCAAGTAAATACTGAGAATTTCTTCAAGACGAATTACCCAAGGCTAGACAGCAGTTCTTTCATTGTGTCACTCAGCACATTAGGCCTGAAGCTATATTTCTCCATCTCATCCTTATGTCAGCATATACAATGCTAACATAAAAGGCCTGTGCAGTCCATTTGTTTGATTCGTTAGAAGATGCTTTTGAAAGAGAAATAATGTGATAGTAAAATTTCATTTCAGATCTTGGGCATAAAAAAATACATGCCCTTTCCTTTCATCTTTAAATGTAAGGCAAAGAACTGCTTGATTTCTCTTGCTGAATTAAAATGAACTAGAAGACAAAGCACATGAAGTAAAAATCCTTCAAGCATCATCCCTTTAAATCACTGCTTTGTGGCAGAAAAGAGAGTGGCTTTTCAGCATATGAAAATATTATTATATAGCTTGGTTTTGTGGTTTTGGGTTGTAGACCAAAGGAGAATGTTTAATTTGCTGAGAAAGATAAATCTGTTTCTGTTTTGAATTCCACAAGTATTCCAAAGCATATTTTCTTGTGTGATAAATAATCATTCAAGGCATCTGTCAGATTGCTCCCAGTGTTTGCATTGGGTTCAAAGTAAAACCTCACAACTTTCCTACTTTGCCTTCTACACAAAGTATTTGGACAAAGCAAAGGCAGGAGGCCTTCACATATCCTCCGCCCTTAGGCAGAATTCCTCACTGAAATCATGCAAAGGCCCAGAGAAATCCCACTGGCAAAACACAGCATTGGATGATATTATCAAGGTCGTCCTCATCAATAGCTTGTATCTCAGATCTGGTATTTGACAATGCCATGCTAAATCAGATCCACATCCACTTATTGAAAATTACCATTGTGAAATACTTGTCATCCTGGGAGAAATTACTCTCATCTTGCTCTCATCTTTCTCATCTTGCTGTTCTGGAGGCCCATGCAATCACCAGATTTAACCTCTTTGGGCCAGCAGCTCTGCAGCACTGCTGATCCCTGGGCTGCTGCAGGCTCACAAGAGCACTGCCCAGACAAAGGACCTTTCTGCAGACCACAGCCGAGTGCCAGGTACACAATGAAATCTAACATGGAGTCATCTTCACTGGTTTGAGTTCAGCTTATAAAGCTCTTCCACCATTCTACCAACTGCTTCATTGTAATCCACTCACTTTGGACATAACAGGACCAACTTTTGTTTGGAAGACACTATAAAGTGGAGGCTGTTTTACGTAAGGAGTTCAACTGGTAACTCTGCATATTCAAAACTGAGGCTATGAAACACTGGCTTCATTTCTCTGTCTGTAAAGCAATATGTCAAAAAGTCAAGTCTCATAGAGACTTTTTGAGGCACCATTAGTTGACATTCACAAAGCAATTTAGGGGTCTAAACTGCTGTTTCATTTTCAGTGGTAGGAAAATTAAATTCGGCTAAAGAGCAGTTTTAGATTTTATCAAAGAAGTGCTAAATTGAAAGTCTTCATTTATATGAGTTACATTTGCCTTGAAACTTGTAGAGGGAAAACTAGCTAGATATTCTCTAAAATATGTGTCTTACATTTTGGAATGTTATTCACCAGACTGACAGCAAGATTTAGAGCTAACCTAAACCTGGGGTGTTCCCACTGTAACTACAGTCTGCCTTTGCACTGACAGAATTACTAACAGCTGCCTGCTAGCTGGAAAATGTATGTCCAGTACTATGTGCAAACAGGTGTTTTTACAGAAGGAACAAAATTAAGTTTTCCATGATATTTGAACAGTGGGTGTTGCTTCAATTGTGACAATATCTTTTAAAAATTCTTCTGGTAACCTTAGTGTTTTATTTTTAACCAAGACACATGCAGACAGACAGAAAGAAAGTCAGACAGAAAGATAACTCCTACCCTCACAGGCTGCAAAGCCACTGCTGCCTACACACAGCAAACCCAACAGGCAGGCCAGAAAAAGAATGTCACATGTGCTCAGAGGTCCAAAATAGAGAAAGGTCAAGTATAAGGGTCAAGATAGTTACGTGACAAGTAATGAGATTCAGCTCTGGGGAATTTCTTTCCATTCAGTCCAATTTCTTAATGTTTTGTAAGCAGCTTTAGTGTTCCAAGCAAACAACACAAACATAAGTGCACCACCACAGCAGTATAACCTTTCTGAAACCTCAGCAAAGAGGCCAAAGCTCAAAGTACACCATGCCCCAAAAGTCTTTTTAGATACAATGTCTCCAAACTAGGTTCCAAGGTATCTGAGCCAAACACATAATTTTGAACTGTGGTTGTGCCTCCTGAAAGGGATGAAACAGATACTAGAGGTACTTTTCTGAGTTCTAGCACATCTGACAGTACTTAATCTTCACTAATTTTACTTAAATTTCACAGTAATTTTAAATAAATGGAATAATAATAATAATAATAATAATAATGCAGTTGAATTATGATCTCTTTGGTATGTACTGTCACCAATGTATTTCCGCTCCAGGATTCATATGCCAGAGGATTATGCTGAACTTCACCAAATGCTATTACTTTGTGGGAGAACACAAACAGGCACATTGCATTTGATCAAAATCAAAATCCTGATGTGATTATTTTATGACAGCCACAGATAAGATGCCAGGTTAATAACCAGGTATTGCTGAAATTCCCAGATTAACTTCCTGTGATTTCATATTGACAAAGCAGGCACATCAGACATGGAATGAAAAAGTTGTCCTGCATTTCAGTCTGCTGACCACAAGCCTGACAAATTTTGCGTCCCTTGCACCATTAATTACTTTGGGTTTGTTTCTCAAAAAGCTCTTTCAGAAAGTTGTACAGAGAGTAATAAACATGCATTACTCATCAGATCCTGGAAATCTCGTTGCATTTATAAAAAGCTTTCAGAATAAATGGATCTCAGTTCTAATGCTCTGCCACAACATTAATGCCATTGTACTCACCAAAACAACCCAGAAGCAAGTTACTGTGCTGGCAAAAGCAAAAGCCTGCTCTGAATATTATCTTTTTATGTTTTTCTTTGAAAGTTTCCTTATGCAAAAGATGAAGAGTCTCCCCATAGATGTTAAACAGGATCTGTCTGTAGGCAGGTTTTAATTAAACTGAACTCGTATACAATTCCATATGACTAAATTGATTAAATAACATTTTCAAATATTTATTGCACTGCTAACATCTCTAAATTTGCATCTGGAAGTATCTTACTAAATCATTAAGTAAATAAAATCTTATTAAAGCAGGGCTTATACCAGATTTAATAACCCAACGTCTTCTGTAATAGCTACTGACACAGCTACTAATTCATCACTTTCTTGCATATGAAACTGAATTTTCTAAGCCAAGACAAGAACCACACACGTGGGGATTTTTTTGTGGAATTCACAGTGGCTTTCCAGGCTAAGAAAACCAGCCCAGTACCTGAGATACCAAGAGTGCCACTGCAGCAGAGATTAGAGGCAGGCAGGGAGGAGGCTTTTGTAAATCAGAAACAAATATTCCAGCCTAGAGATTCTAAATTCATTACTCGATAGAGGTTTTTGCTTCAGACCAGTATGATTAGGCCTTACAAAAGTAGGGAGGAAGTCAGGGGAAAAAAAAAAAAAAAAACAAAAGCAAATCATGCCACTACCTTGAGAATGGGATGAAAATCCCTTCTGTCTCCCTGGAGCTGGACGTGTCCATCACATTCCAAACTCAACAGGAAAGTTTGGAGAGATGAAACAAAAAGGGTTTACCAAGAAGACGGAGAGAAGACAAAGCAACCCACAAAGAAACAACCAACCACCCCCCAAAACCCCAAACGCAAAACAGAAACCCAGAAGAAAAGCCGTGTGTGTCTCCAGCCTGATGCCTGAAGCTGCAGTGCATCCCAGAGCCCATCTACCTCTGCGAAGGGACTCACCACAAGCGTGCAGCACAGGAACTTGTTCATTGTGGTCGGTGGAAGAAACCTCAGCGCGCTGGGAATGAGGCAGAGAGTCAGCGCCAGGCTCCAGCAGCTGCTTACATTCCCAACATTAAAGACACGATATATATATAGTCCCGGTGTAACAGGAAGCTTGGGCTCAGCTTTGATCACACATTCCCTGCCATGACCAAACTTTTCTCTCGCGCACTCCCCCTCACGTCCCCTCACCCCCCCTCTTTTTTTTTTTTTTAAGGAACCTGTAAAACTTGGTGACTTAATGGAACCCTTTGAGCGCCGTAACCACAGACTGGAAAATGCAGGAGGGAGTGTCAGGGGCTGGCCAGGGGAGGGTTTAATTGCTCTGTCTGGCTGTCTGGCTGTGCCGCCCCGCGCTCCGCTCGGCAGCGGGGCCGGAGGGGAGACTCCGGGCTCTTGGCTCGGCTCCGCGGGGGCTCCCACCAGCGGGGCCAGCTGGGAGCGAAGGCCAGGGCGGGGAAGCTCAGGAGAAGGAGGGTCCCCGTTCACTGCAGTTCCCTGCTGAGGCAGGAATGCGAGGGACGGCGCCCGGCTCTCGCCGAGGCTGCGGGCACCGCCGGCCTGCAGCGGCCTGAGGGGCTCGGCCCGGGCCAGCGGCGACACGGGGCCCGTGCTGTGATTTCCCAGCCACAGTCGTGGCTTCAGCGTGCTCCTGCCCACAGGATAAACCCCACCCAGGCGGCTGTTCTTCCTTACCCCCAAGTTTAAGTTAGAAAAGGGCATTTTTCGAAAGCCATGAAGATCAAACCCTGCTGTTCGTGTTTCCAGGGATTGCTCTGAGGGCTCCATGGAAGCCCCGGGGAATCTGAGTGTGCCAGGTGTGGAGCAGAGGAAAGGCGCAGGAAAAGGATTTCTTTTCCCAACCTGCAGATAGCTATAAAGGATTATGGGAGCCCGTGGGATCCTGGGGTAGAAGCCAAGCCTGATGTGCCTCCAGAATTCACAGATGGTTGTCTCTCCCTTTCCACAGGCCAGACTAAAACCTCAGCTCTGGATATACCAGCTCTTGAAGTATTTGAAACAGGGCCCCTATTGGCACTGGGCTGTGCAGTTTTACCCCTTTGAGTCACAAGGCTGAGCAGGATTGGCAAGAGTTAGGTGGAAAAAGCCTGCATATTATTTTAATAAAAATTTAGCTACACTGTCTGGAAACCATCATCTTCAAGGACACCTCACACGTGCCTCCTTACAAATCCATAGCCATTTGAACATGCATCAAGTATAAGCTAAGACTGAAACAGATGCTGGTTACACTTGTCAGGATGATAAAAATTCAAGATACTTGAATTAGTGGTAAGTTCTCTGTAAGAAGTGTTGTGAAAACTGGCACAGAAAGCCTACCACCCAAAGGAGCATTGCTGATATTTGATGGGTAGTAGTCACCACTTGATTGGTATTGTACCTGGAATGAATGATGCAAATTTTCCTGTAATCTTTTCAGAACTTTTTAGTACTTCAGGGTTTATTCTTAAATATATTTATGAATGTACTGCCCAGAGAAAAGCACAGTACTGCCAGTAGATTAATTTTTCCTGTACATTCCCAAATTTTCATTGTGGGGTAGTGGGAAGGATTGTTCCTGACATGGACATTTTTGAGCATGTCAGGATAGCTATGTGTGAGTATGGTATTCTCCATACCACGACCAACTTCAAGTGTCAACCATAATGCTACAGCAATTCCATCAGCAGAAATTATTAAGTTCATAAGCAGAAATTTAAACTAAACTACTTTCATCCTCTCAAAGGCCAAGAGCTGGACAATGTGTCTCTTCTGATTGGAAGCAGCTCCAGTGTCAAGTCAGGGGATCCTGGGAGGTAGGTGAGGTTGGTTGCTTTCATCTCAGATAGAGCAGAAAGAAAAGCAGCAAACGCATAGCAAGCTCCCTGTGGTTAATTAACACTGTTAACTGAATTTCAATGGGCTTTGGATGGGGCTCTCATTGCTGGTACTAGCCATAAATGCCCAACACCTGGCTTTGTAGGGAAATAAAACTATAGCTCATAAGCCTATTTAAACAGGTTAATGTGTATGGACAATAGTGTTAATATCAGAATTTTCTAGAGATGGAAACTTTTTATGCAATTAACCAGACCAGAAAACAAATTAGAAAGTCATTAAAATTCTTCAGCTGAAAATGGTGCTGTTGTTAAGAAGTGGGATCTTCTTCAACACAACTATTTTGTGTATATTTTTGTTCAGAATTAGATATGCTGACTTCTCTGATGAAAAGACATTTTTCCTCCCTAAGCAGTGAAAAAACTGACAGGTTAATGAGAAGGAAACAGGTCCACTTCATTCAGCTAAATGGAAGGGGAGCAAGGTGTGTATCTGTTTCAAGATGACAGTGTGTTGGGACAGCTTGCTAAGAAGACCATCATCTTAACCATACCTGAACATGAAAGTTACAACTATCTAATCTCAATGGAGTCTGTAGAGCTGGCTGTGGATGTTAGGAGAGAACTGTATGCTTGTACTTAGCATGTTTGATCCTGAAATCACACATACACAATAAATACAGGATCCCACACTGCCATTTTCTGTGTCACTTTCCGAAGAAGAACTGCGCTTTAGCAAGGTTTAAACTGCAGTTTGGTTGTTTTCACAAGTGTTTTACAGTGTTGCCACTTTGCCTTTGGGAATTAGTTAAAATGTGCTTTTGCAGAGCATAGAATCATAGGACAAGGCAGTAAACCCTGTAATAAACACTTGTCCATGCTACAAGAAAGTTGTTCTCAGCAGTGTTTAAAAGAACCACGTTTGTGACTACATGCCATAACAGAGAAGGGACACAGCCTGAAATTATTTTTTAAAAGTTAAGTGCCCTAAAGTATTCATTATTCATAGTATAGTTTACAAACTGTCATAGGAAAAGAATCTAAAAAATCAGGTTTTCTTCTTTTACTAACAAATCTGAAGTGTTGAGTATTATAGGTGTTAAGTACTCTATTCCATGTTACAGGAGTACAACTAGCTTTTAACAGTCATTAGTTAAAAGTGATGCAGAAACAGCCCTCTGGTTAACAGAAATGGTTCGCTGCAACTTGTAACAGTACATAAGTCTGGAGAAAAAGGACAACTTGCATTGGGCAGACTAAAGGTTACCAATATTACATTGCTTTCAGTCTGCAGTGATGTGCTTTTGCTAGGACATCAACTTATTGATTCACTAGTAGTCATATTTCCAGACAGGTATTTATCTTTCCCTGGTTTTTATCCTCACTATTTGTATTGCTGTCCTGGATGTTATTATGTTGCAAACTATTTTTGTTCCCATGCATCATTATAATCACCAGGTCTATAAATGGCTTTGCTCTTCCAGCCTGTCTGATATCTGGAAAAATTCACAAGTCCCAACCAGTGAGTCGGTGCTGGCAGGTGAACACTGCCTCACTGAGTCATCTCAATATATCAGTGTGATGTTTACTGAGCCCAGGCAACAAACAGTGGGAAGACTGTGGCTTCAGGTTTGGGACTTAGAGTTCACCACATGTTGCATTTAGGGAACACTCAGAGACTCCTCATTAAGAGATTTACGTCCAACTAAGGGGAAGAGGAATCTCAAAAAGATCGATTGGCTCTGAAAGCAAACATATTGGTAGCTACAAGAAGGCAACAATCTGGCATTCTACCATGTTATTACAGCTGTCTCTTGGAAGTGAATCTCTCTCTTTAAATTGTAAGAGCTGATGATCTGTACTGAGAACTTTGAAAATGGAGGCTTAAAGAAAACTGTTCATCTGCAGGCAGTGTGGTGGTGCAGGTAACAGGAAAGTATGTCTCAGATTTGACCAAAGTAGAAGAAAACTTTCTGCAGCTATTGCCCCATCATTTTTCTCTCATATAACTCAGAAACCTCCAAGTAAAGATTTCATGCCAGTATATAGTGAAGAAAGAGAAAAGGTATTTAGCTAATAATAACGTTGTCATGAGAAAGCTTATACCTACATGATTATCTTTGTTTCAACTGTATGGCTTGTTTATCTTGTAAGTGGATTTGTCTCTCTTTTTTCTTTTTTTTATTTATTTTTTTTTTAAATCCCACTTGTCAAACTGTGTTCAAAGAAGGAAATATGGAGCTTTTCCTATCAAAACAGAACTTGATTTGGATTAAAGGATTTGAAGGTTGCAATGAAGGAACTGGAAAATGAGGTCAGAAAAAGATGTATAGCATTATCAGCCATTAAAAAAAAAAAAAAAAAAAGAAAAAATTAAATAGACACATCTTCGCCAATTTCAAAGAGAGGTAGGGCATATATTCTTTGCTGTTTGGGCATGTCTACCTAGGGAATTAAGTCAGCTTGTGAATTTGAAGAATGCTGGTTCCCTGTGTGGACACCCTTTGCTGGTAGATGATGTTATCTTCTCTAGTTCCCTTTCAAAGTGGATTGACACCATGTAATTCAGCTGGATTTGTGAATGTTTCATGTATGAACAATTTGAACTGGGTAAGATCAGAGTCCTTCCTTTCAGATGACTGTAATACAGGGTAAGCCCCCATTTTGTATAGGGGCCCAAATTGCTGCACTGTAAATTTACATCCAAGCCTGCTTCACAGTCATTCCAGCCTATAGGCAAACCAACATGAGCACAAGGAATGCTGAAGAGGTGTGAACTGAGAAATTACAATTTTATTTAGCCATTCCTGCCCTGCCATTTTTGGCCTTGAATTTTTTCCTAACTTAATGTCTGTGACATTAGGAGGATTGAGGCAATGATTCAGATCCTTCAAGTACTCAGAAACCTTTGAAGTCTTCTTAAAAACTCAGTTGTAAACCCCATTTGATAAGAAGGAATTCATTGTTCCCAGAATTAACATTTCCAGTTAACACCAGTACTCCAAAAGAGAAAGAGACAGTACATATTTTACTGAAAGCTATGGAAACTGGAACTGAAACAAGACAAGCTTTAGCCAATAAGATTTTCTGGCTAACAGGTTTTTCTCTTTTGTCTCTACTAATTTGCTTGCTACTCTGTAATTGAAGGTCACTGGTTAAGGAAAATGGTCCTCTTAGCTCATGAGGAACTTCTGCAATTTCATTGCTTTCAGTCTGACTTCATTGTATATATTTGGGCAGTATTAACATGGCACCAAGTTTCCCTCCTTCTGGTTTTCCACATACGCAGGATTGTCAGGCCAGAAATGATGCCACTTTCAGCCTTCAATGAATTTTGCATGGAGATCTGAGGTTTTTTTGCTACATGTTGTGAATTTAAATCTCTCATATACTGGGTTCATTCAACTGTGAACCAGCTATTGCCCTGTGCAGCTTGATGGGCAGCCTGTATAATTTACATCCAAATGGTTTCACCACCTGTGGATTGCAAGGCTCTCCCCTTTCAACCAGGAAAGTAAAGGCAATTGTCATCTGTGAGAAGAAGCTGACTGCTCCTGGACACAGAACCGTGGCTGCTTCCTGTGGCAGTAAACATCTACAGTACAGCAGGGGCTTTCAATGCTGAACAATCTGAAATACAGGTGAGGTATGAGATTGGAACCTCTAGGAGTAGACTTTGCTGAGGTTGGACAGAAAAGCCACTGTGAGAGAGTACAGTCTTTTAAAGGAATTAAACAAAATAAGACTATTGGTATAAAAGCAGTATCTTTCAGCTGCAAATATCAAACAATCTGCATGACAATTCTATGAGTTACATAGATAATATTTACAAGTACAGTGATTTCAGACACAGAGCAGTGCTTTTCTCCTTAGTTATAGAAAGTTCCTGGCTTTGCTGTCTGTCGTATCAATGCCATGCTGTTTTAAATTTATCCAACAGCCTTTCCTTTTCCCACTGAACTGAGTTGAACATTTTGTCCACACCTTTGAGAGTGACATGGTCCTTTCCCTTACTATTTATGTCTCTTTTCATGTGGCTCCTGTTTCCTTTTCCATGCCATTGAGGCCAGCCTCATCTTGCCCATTTTCCTCCAACCACCTCTATGTCTTCATCATTCACAGATCACCCTTCTTGAATGAATATTGAAGACTCCTTACTTATTACTCTACCCACCCTCTCTGGCTGGGAGCAATGAATGTTTGATGGACAGCATAAGTGTATGCAGTATATGTGTAATATGTGTGTGTATACATATTACAAAAAATGTGTGTACTTCTCTGCCTTCTACTTGCTGTACTTTTAAAAACATTCTAAAATTTCTTATGTATGCTGCCTTCCTCAGTCGGGTTGCACAGCACACCCACAAAAACCCCCCATTTACAACTATACACAGAAACATCACAATAAAGTAACAAAATCAATAATGAGCACTCAATATTTCCTCCCCAAAACTGCCATTAGAATTTATTTGAGATTCCTTGTCAGCTCTGCAGCTTCTGGCTTCAAAGGAAGTGAGTGCAGTGGTGCAAGCCAAGAAAAAAATGAGGAACCTTTGTGAAGTAACACAGAAGGAATATGCAATTTGTGGATGATGGCAAAAGTCACTGGGAAAGCTTGCCATGTCCTTGCAGAAATAGCACATGCTCATGTACTAAATGCTCTGATGCACCTTTTAGATAATTTTGTTTGTGGCCAGACTTCAAGCATAATAAAGCCTTTGTCCTATTTTTGGCAGAGAAGGTTGAAAACCAAAAACAGGAGAGGGGAGGAGATGGAAGGAATTTCAGTCTCCTCAGGAGAGGCATTCCAGCTGGTGTGGACTGTGCTACATCCTTCCTGGATGCTGTAGTGCATTCCTTTGTTTCCTCTGACCAGACATTTTCTTTTGTTTAGTCCATCAGTGCCCTGCAAAGTATGGGATACCTCCTCAGCAATGTGGAATACATTGCACAGTCTTTATCTTCCAGCTCTGAAGTTTCCCCAGATTTAGCATTTTTATCACATGCTGCTCTTTACTTACTGTATTGAAAGAACTATTAATTATCAGTTTTAATTTCTCTTATTCAACACTGAGAAATGAGCTAAATTAAGCTTTGGTGGAAGTCATGCATATTTATTTTTCATCACCATAAACGCAGCAGGGAGAGCAACAGCACAGATTCCAGGGCTTCACCCAGCAGGGACCAGGACTTTTAAAGAGATTGCCCAGAGTCAGTGATTATTGTCCACAAGAGAACACACTTATTTAAAGATTTTGCATCTACCAGACTGTGCCTCAGTTAGCACGGGGAGTTCACTGTGTTGTGCAGTGTGAATTTCAAACACTGGACTTCTCTGCGTGTGTGTGTGTCTGTGTAAGATGCACCTCTTCCCTGAATCCACCTTTATTCATACCTCCAAAAATGTATAAACTTCCCTCTCAGCTTTCTTCTAAGCTTGTCCTCTCCTAGTGGGATTTTGCTTTTGAAGCTTACCCTTTCTAGCCTCTGCCTTTCTTTCTTTTATTTTTTTTTTTATGTTGATCTCCATACACTTCCATGTTTCTAGAGCTACAGGGATTCTTTTGGCCTGCTCTCAGAGTAGGCAATACAACTTTGTATTGTAAGACAAGTTTGCTCATTGCCATTCTCCTTTTCAATTAGGATTCAAGAATATCACTACTAGGACAAATATTGAAGGAGCCTAGAGTCAGTGGTGATGGGCCATGAGCCAGGCTCCTTTCAGTGAACAAGAAATTAAAGAAGGTTCCTCCCAAGCTTTTAGTAGGAAGCCTGTTTTTGTGCAGGAGTAAAGCAGAACTTGCTTGATAAATCCATGTGTTGCAGGTGATGGTGCCCACTTGATCATTAGTGAAATTTCCCAGAAAGTGTTCCTGCAGCTGCAAGTTCAACTCCAGGTGGCTCCTTGGGAGTCTGCTCGTGGACTGGCTTATGACTCAGGAGGCTTGAGAAGTAGAAAATAAAATGAGAGGAAGTAAGTGTTCACCCTGTTAAAAAGTATTAACACAGAAGAGATCAATATACCTTTTCCTATGTGCGAACAGATTTTGCAAACAAGAAAGAATAGTAATAATAAAAACAACTTTAAAGTGACCTTTCAGTTATAGAATTCAGTGCTGCTGCCTTGAATTGTTGATGCTGACTGCACAAGGAAAGCTAACAGCATTCTGATTTGTTGTGAGAACTTCTCCCTAAAATGTAAAAGCCTTTCTTATCAGACAAAGCCTTTTCCGTCTCTGCTTCTGCCATCTTTTTTCATATTGCTATAAAAAGGCTAACAGTAAATCAGTAAATGTCAATGAAAATGAAAGCAATGTGGAAATACATAGAAACTGCTGCTCTGGTCTTCTTT